>SSNP01000241.1:161177-210108 GCA_006937955.1 Pachypanchax playfairii | reverse complement strand
CTGCTCCTGAACAGGTTATGTTCAGAGATTAAGTTGCTATGGTTACTAACATACCTTGAAAGATACCTCCGTTTTTGAAACCGAAAATGTAGGTTATCTACAAACTTATCCTCAAACTTATCTGGTTATGTCACATAACCTGTTTTCTGGAACAGACCCCTGTTTCCCTTGTCTCTTGTTGTTGATCTGTCCTCAGCTGTCTCTTCCTCTTACATCTGTCCCATATTCCTTCTGATTAATTCTCCTTACTTCTCTACACAGCTGCACCTGTTTCGTAATCAACCTTCCTCAGTTTGTCCATTTGTCTGATCCTCCCCGTCATGTTTTACCTTCGTGTCTCCTGCCAGTCATGTGAGTGAGTTCTGTTTTTACTGCTTGTTTTGTTTCGTCTATATGATGTCAGATAACTTTCTTTAATTTGAAGGTGCAACTCACAACAAAGTGAGAGTATAAACAAGTTGAGCAGAACGAGTCCTTCACCTGAATCAGGTGTGTCGAAACGACTCAAATCTTTTGCAAAATTCAGTTTTATTTACTGATCTGTTAAATGGACACAGTGGTATTTGATGTTCAGCCTCTTGAAACAGAAGAGTCAGATGTTGCTGCTTTTTGGGACCAAATATCTTTAACTGCTAATTTGACCTTGAGAAACATTTCAATCTAAACATTTGCAACTGACCTGAAAACATCCCTTTTTGACTCTCTATAGGGGAATTATGATAAAGTCTGGCTCACTTTTGAAGCTTTGGTATATGAGGTTTGAGAGAAATTGTGTGCTCGTGTTCTTGTTTACGAGGATCAGATTCAAAGTCTGTTACACTGGAACTTTTGTGATCCACTAAGAATTATTATTCCCAGTGCTTTTTCAGTCATGGTTTGGATTTGGGAGAAAAAAAAGATCTTTTCATAAAAATGTTGGCACTTGCAGCCCAATTTATAATAATAATAATGATGGATCAGATTTATGTAGCCCCTTTTTAAGACTCCCAACATGCTTTACAGTGAATTCATTCAAACACTCAGTCACACTGTGGTGTTGGTAAATGACACTGCAGCCACAGCTGCTCCGAGTCAGTCTGGTGAGGCGACGCAAAGCCTCTGACATCCACCAACATTCATACATAGAAAAACAGAGGAACTAGAACAAACTTATAGTTTAAATACTAATGAAGACCTCTCCAAATAAACCTCTTTTCTGATCAGCAGCTTGTCATTGATGGTTTAGAGTTATTCAGTAAGTAATTAAGAACAAGATGTCATTAACATTCAACTTGATTCACAAGAACATGTTTAAAAATTGTATTTCATCATCTTTAGTGAAACTGTGTAAAACTTCTGCTTGTGATGTCAACTTTCCTTATTTATTTAAAAATCTTTTTAAAGAGTCCATTTCATACACATTTCAGGACTTAGTGGTTATTTCTTAAGTATTAAACAGTAATATGAAACATTTTATATCTAAAAAACGTCAGGAAACACTGATTAACAGATCTTTCAATCTGTCTGCGTTAAAATTCGGGTGGTTCCGGCTCCTTCCATCAGGCTGCTTCATCAGGCTTTGGTAGCAGCTCGTTCATATTCATTATTTGAATTTGCTGGACTCTGATTGGCTAACAAACTAGCCTATGAGAGCAAGGTATACTGTTTCCTGCCCGTTGCGCATGGTAACAGCACACGTAGTTTCTTCCTGTTTGCTACGTCTGGCTTTCAAACAATACGGGCAGACAGAGATTTGAAGAGGAGCGGCAAAAGAAAGAAAGGGAGTTTGTCAGCTGATCACATCTGCAATCACCTGTTGGGGGAGCAGCATCAGAGCATTTGAAGAGACTGAACAGATTGATAAGGAGTACTGATTCTGTCCTGGAGACTGAACTGGAGTCTCTTGAGTTGATTGTCCAAAGGAGGACGAAGAACATGATGGAAAACCCTCATCATCCTCTTTAGAACACAGTAACTCAACAACAGAGTGTCTTCAGTCAGAAGATTCTTCAGATCTGCTGCAGCACAGAACGTTACAGGAGATCCTTCCTGTCCACAGCTAGAACCTTCTATAATGGCTCCTTGAAGAAGAACTGAGCTACAACAACACTTGATTTCCCTTCGGGGAATAATAAAGTATATGATTTGATTTGATTTATGCTAACAGCTTTTAGCCAGCAGCATGCTAGGCCAGGTTTCAACTGCAGGAGCTGATGAATACTAACGAACAAAGGAGTTGTGACTAAACAGATACAGGCTGTTCGGACTGAGGTGTTATCGCCACCTGCGTAGTTTGAGAGATTTAAACTGAAAGAGAAGTTGTTGACCTGTTTTCACACCCACTATGAAGGTAAGAACACCTGTGGAGTCAAAAAAATATTCAACAGAAACCTCAGAAAAACTGTTTTTAATGGAAGGGCCTCTGTAAAAGAAGAATAATAAACTCAAAGCTCGTGTTGTCTTGAACACGTGTGGGATTTTGATTTGAAAATATTTTAACATGCTATTGAAGCACAACACTACAACAAAATTCTCCTTATTTACATTTAATTATTCAGTTGATGTTTTTGTATTTCTTAGTGCATTGATAGAAGAATGGATTTGCAGCTTTAATATCTTTAATTACTTTGAACAGCCCTTTAACTGAGGTTTTTGTTTACTGCATTTCACATTTGGAGACAATCTGTGATTCAGTCAGAACAATTATGATAAACTTCATTTGCATTAATGTTTCGATTGAAATTAAAGAATAAACCTAATAAGCCACAAACTGAAACTTCTACTGATAAAAAAATCAAAACAAGGTGAATCTCTTGCGCTGATATTGATGAAGGGGAAGATGTTTCTCAATCAATACAAGGATCAATACTCCTAATCCATGATGGCTGTCTTTTTAAGGAGGATGATCAAACGATAAGCTTGATAAAACTCTAGATGTAAAAAATAAAAACATGCTCGTTTTCTGGTTGAACTGTTTAAGTTCTTACAGGGTGAATGTAAACTGCCACTCTGTATCCTAAACTCAGGCCCCTACGCTCTGATGTTACAGCTGTAGTGAACAAATGTATTTTAAACTGTAAACATCCGTGACATTAACCACGTTCCAGATGAGAATGAAGAACATTAATAAAGGTTATGGAGGTGAAAATATCACAGAAAACTAAATAAACCAGCAGATTTCCTCCTATCTTTAAGTTTTGGTTTTTAATTAACTGACGCTACACTGAAATGCGCTGAGCATTCAAACCCAGGACAAGCCACACCCCCTCACCTTCTCCCCATCAGCAAGACAAGACTGATGCAATTTATGCAATTTTATAATCATCTGAAGGCAATTACTTACTGGACTTGTCAGTGTTTGTGGTGTCTGTGTTCTGTGCACACTCACACCAACAGGCTGCTGTTCCTATGGTCCGTCTATCTACGGCACACAAACATCATCATATGTTTAACATGAGCTACAAAACAGCTTGTGCAATTGTGTGCCTGCATAATGTCTTAAATTACTGATAATGTTTTTTCTGATGTTGGGATGATGCAAAGATTAATCTATATGACAAGCTGTTTCTATGTTCTTATCATTGTTTTGTTACTTTTTATGCATTCACTTTTGAGTACGTGTCACTCATGACTAAAGGTTTGCTGGCTAATTAAGTCATTGTACACAGATAGGTGAGTTTTAAAAGAAAGTAAATCTGCAAAAACGACATTTTGCTGCAGCACGAGCCTTTACAGAGGTAGAATGACCAGATTGTGACTATGAAGATTAAATGTACCAGATTTTTTTTGTTTTGGAGGTGGAGCAGATGAGACAGAGTGGGAACCGGAGGTCTCTAGGTGTGTTGTGATCCACCATGTTTTTGTTCCAGACATGAGGTCCAAGGAAAAGACTGTGGGAGATGCTTGAAAAGGTAAGTTAAGAAGTGTTTGCTGAGTGTAAACAGAAAGAGGCAGATAGTATAACTATCATTTAACTGACCATATGATTGATAAAACTCATTCAAACAATGGTATAAATTAAAGGGACTGTATCATGCTATTTTACAGTTTTCTGGGATCGGCACATATATAATAAAACCTTACTGTTTGAGTTATATTCACTTCATTTGTCCTGAAATATAACTTATATTCTCGAGTTATTCTGTGACCAGGAAGTAAAAACGCTCGGTTTACCTAAAACCCCGCCTCCAACTGTGAGTGCCATTGGTCTGTTTAGAAACAGTAAATAAACTTCTGTAACTCTCGCAGCCAAATGCACATTTTCGATGAGAAATTTTTAGAATGAAATACAACGAAATGGAGGTGCTAATTTGTCAGAGGACGCTCGGTGGTGAGGAGCGTCTGGAGGGAAGGACGGTCCAGTCGTGGCTGGATGCGATCCGACCCGGGAGATGACACCAAGACTGGGATCAGACGGGTGAAGTGAGACAGGTCGTAGGCGAGGAGCGGGTTTCTGTAGGCAGCGACCGTAGTCGCTGACCGCGAGACCAGCAGCCAAGAACGAGACGGACAGAGAGAGAGATCTACCGGGACAGGTCTGAGGTCTGAGGCTGGATTAATGAGGTGGTTAAACTGCAGCACGGAGGTGAACAGGAGCTCGTGGCAAACGGGACGTCTGATTGAGGGCTGGCAGGGTGAGTGACTGTGTCTTTTATCCGGTGGTGGGACGGGCTGCGGTGACGTGGAGCTCAGCTGTAAAGCTGGATTCATACTGACATGTGATTAGCAGGGTCGAGTTGATAAGTCTTTATTAGCAGCTCATGCTAATAAAGAGCAGCAGGTGGTTGAAGTGTGGGAACTCTGGGCTGTAGGTTAGACATCTGCCGTGATGAGCTCCTGACAAATTTTTTTGGACTCTCGCAGCTCGCTTTGTACCTTCTACAGGGGCAGCAGGGATTGGTCAAGAACTTCCTGATACAACATCGTGACGTAAACGGGCTCAATTCAGCCGTTTTACATGAGCGAGTAAAGCAGCTGCTCAGAGCGCATGATTCAGGAGGATTACTCAGGAATGCACGAATTAAGTCAAAAACCACTCTGGAGGTCTTTTAAATAAAGAAATAGCATCACAACATGGTTAAAAGCTCCAAAAAGTTGATTTTTCATGATACAGGACCTTTAAGGATGCAACGATACAGATACTGTTATCGGGCATCAAGGCTGATACCATTCTAATGTATCGTATTGGTCAGTTAACCAATACCGTGAACCGATACTTAAAATGTGGCAACTGCAATAATTTTACAGAAAATTTTGATTTTTCACTTGAAATTTTAGTTTTGGGGTCATTTTTATTAATATTTAATGTTTTTATGGAGTTCACCATCATTTGTTGTAACAAGCAGATAAGAAAATAAAACCTGTCTTCCAATTCATTGAATTTTTTTATGTGGTAGAAGTATCAGCATTGGTACTCAATGTCTGTAAGTACTCAGATCCAAATATCTGTATAGTATTGGTTTGAAAAAGTGGTATTGTTGCATCCCTAGTTTAAATAATATTTATTGTGACTATATGGGAGACATTCGTCTATTTTCTTTTTTCTTATTCAACAATGTAACATGTCCATGTCTGGCCTTTATCAAATGAGCTGTCTGTCAAAGTTTGACCAGAGCCTCAGTGTCCCTGTACCTGCTGAACTTTCCCTGAATGTTGCCATGGAAACTGTTTGATAAGCCAGGAACACTGGAGGCTGCTGCTCTATCACTCACACGAACACATAAACACATACACCCAAAAAGACACGAGGCCTTTTACTCAGTCCCTGGATAGGAGCACCAGGATGAAATGTGAGAGCAAACCCTTGAGCTGCAGTAGATATGTTGAAGGCGGAGGATGGGATGAGAGGAGGAGGAGGAGGAGGAGGAGGGATGGGAGCGAGTGGGTGTATTTTTTTTGTTGATTTCCATTCTCCCTTTTTAGCACAATCTGAGGTGTGAAGATGCTTGAAAACAGAGAGGGCAGTAGCATCTGCCAAGGCCTTTCTCCATCTACAATCAGCACTTCCTTGTTTTCTCTCCCCCTGAGATGGTGGAAATAAGACAATGTGACAATGAGATAGAGAAACGTGAAAATAGCCTGTTACTGTCAGTTTGGGAATTGGTGATAAAAGATGACTTTGGAAAAAAACGGATTTCTCATGATTATTATTCTTTTCTTTTAATTCAGGGTTTATTACCTTCATATTTTTGCCAGGGTTAGTTTATATGTTAGTCTGTTTGTCTACAAGATAACTCAGAAAGTTATTTTGATTTAATTATCAGTAAAGGCCAGAAAAGGTCCAGGAAAGAAGTGAGTAGATTTTTGGGGGATCAGGATCAGGAATATTTTTCTTCATCATTGTAACATTTGCATGTAACTTCACAATAAATGATCCAGGTGCTTGTAACAAAATCCAGGATTAGCCCTGCTCTGTCCTCTCCTCAGCACCAGATTGTCTGCTTGCCTTTTGTTGCATCAGTCCAGAGTCTCTGGTCTTTATCATAGAGTGTACCAACCTGTTTTGACACTCATGATATCTGCATTGTCTGCCCCCCCCAATGACAACTGGACATTGGATATTTGATTTTGGATTACTGGTGAAAGACTTGCTGCCTGCTGCCCTGATGGTGCCTCTTGTCTCGTCCTCCGGCATCAAGAAGCACATTGTAGTTTTCATTTACTCTGATAAGTTTGTGGATCGAACAAAGATTCATTTTTTCTTTTATTATTTATAACGTGTCAATTCATAACAAAAGTCATTTCAAGGCATTTTACATAAACATCAAGTCAATTAGTAAAAAAAATCAAACATTTTTTCTCTAAGAAACCTCCAGCAGAACCAGAACCAGGACCCACTGACTAGATAAGATTTCACAGGTGTCCCTTAAACTGGCCACAATAAAAAGCCACTCTGAAATATTCAGTTTTATTTTATGGGGGGGTCTGCATGAGGTGGACACATCAGATACTGACTGGTTTTCTGAGTCCCCAGACCCCCCCCCCCCAATAAACCAAAACTGAACATTTCAGAGTGGCCTTTTATTATGGCCAGTCTAAGACACACCTGTGTAATAATCATGATGTTTAATCAGCATCTTGATATGACACTCCTGTGAGGTGGGATGGATCATCTCTGCTCACTGTTACTGATTTAAAGAGGCCCTTCCATTAAAAATGCTTTTTCTGAGGTTTCTGTTGAATATTTTAGCTCCACAGGTGTTCTTACCTTCATAGTGGGTGTGAAAACAGGTCAACAACTTCTCTTTCAGTTTTAATCTCTCAAACTACGCAGGTGGTGATAAAACCCGAGTTCTCGAGTTCTAAAGGCCTGTATCTGTTTCATCACAACCCCTTTGTTCGTTAGTATTCGGCAGCTCCCGCAGTTGAAACCACACCTAGCATGCTGCTGGCTAACAGCTGTTAGCATCAGACGTAGCAAACAGGAAGACACAACGTCTGATGTTGCCATGCGCAGCGGAGCAGGAAACAGTATACCTTGGTCTCATAGGCTAGTTTGTTAGCCAATCAGAGTCCAGCAAATTCGAATAATGAATATGAACGAGCTGCTGACGAAGCAGCTTGACGGAAGGAGCCGGAACCACCCAAAATTTAACACAGACAGATTGAAAGGTCTGTTAATCAGTGTTTCCTGACGTTTTTTAGATATAAAATGTTTCATATTACTGGTTAATACTTAAGAAATAACCACAAAGTTCTGAAATTTGTATGAAATGGCCTCTTTAAGCAGATTTTTGAACAATACTTGAGAAAGATGGTTATTTTGTGTATATGGAAAGTGTTTTAGATTATTGAGTTCATCTCATAAAAAATTGGAGCAAAAACAAAGGTGTTGCGTTTATAATTTTCTTCAGTGTATCTCTGTTGTGACCCCAGTGAAACAGTCTTTGTTCCAGTTCCATCTCAAGTCAGGTCTGTTACATACTCACATTTAGCTCTTTCTGGAATTCTTCCACATTTCTGAAAAAGAAAAAAAAAACTCATATTTTTCTCACAAGATTTAATATAAATCTGAGGTATGAATCAGCCATACAGCTGAATCACAAGGTAAAGCTTCACAATAATGAGAGAATACTTACCAAAAAAGAAAATGGTCAGTGTAATTGAAGGTGAAAATGACCAAACTTCTACAACTGAACTGGACGTACACACCAGCTGGTCATCTTAAATCATCAGCAGATATTATTTACACTCCAAACTTCACCTCATCTCAGTCTTAATCAAATTATACAGTTCATCTTTAACATAAAATAGAAGGATTTCTCATATGTGGTCAGTCTTTGTTCCCATGTAGTGTGACTATGTACCAGATTTATCTAAAAATATACACATGATGCCTGAAGTAAGGACAGGAACATAAGACCCTCAGACTCTGTAGAGTCCACGGCAGCTCTGACACGGCCAGATGTGATGTGAAGTGACAAGAGCTACAGGGTAGAATGAGAGTTATCAGTAACTGGAAGATAGTTGGGCTGATTTGGAGAACAGCTTTCTCCATTTTGCCACTGATGTTTATGCTACATATAAATGATGTCCAGTCAGGTAAAAACACGACAATAAAACAAAACCAGAATTCCTCTGTTGAAGGAGGCGAACAGTTTCGTTGTTTGAAGTTAGAGAAAAAGCAGGAGAGGTTCTTTGCTGGACACAGATAAATAACTGCAGATGCTCAGACCGACGGCTGCGTTCATTTAGATTTTTACAGCATCCTAATAATAACATCTGCAGCTCATTATTGTTTTCAGACTTAAAGAGTTCCTTCCATTAAAAACGGTTTTTCTGAGGTTTCTGTTGAATATTTTAGCTCCACAGGTGTTCTTACCTTCATAGTGGGTGTGAAAACAGGTCAACAACTTCTCTTTCAGTTTTAATCTCTCAAACTACGCAGGTGGCGATAACACCCGAGTTCTCTCGAGTCTGAACGGCCTGTATCTGTTTCATCACAACTCCTTTGTTTGTTAGTATTCGGCAGCTCCTGCAGTTAAAACCACGCCTAGCATGCTGCTGGCTTAAAGCTGTTAGCATAAGACGTAGCAAACAGGAAGATGCAACGTTTGACGTTGCCATGTGCAGCGGGGCAGGAAACAGTATACCTTGCTCTCATAGGCTAGTTTATTAGCCAATCAGAGTCCAGCAAATTCGAATAATGAATATGAATGAGCTGCTGCCCGAAGCCTGACGGAATCAGCCAAATTTTGACCCAGACAGACTAAAAGATCTGTTAATCAGTGTTTCCTAATGTTTTTTAGATATAAAATGTCTCATATTACTGGTTAATACTTCAGAAATAACCACAAAGTCCTGAAATTTGTATGAAATGGCCTCTTTAAGAAAAATGTATAAACTGTGTGATTTTCCAGATGTTAAACTGCTCGTCTGTTCTGCATGAGCTGCAGGACTCCAGAGATCATTTGGTGCTTGTAAAGATGTGCAACTTACGTTTGATGAACATGAACAAGCTGTGCAACCCTCAGCATCAAGAGTCTGCATGAAGCTAGAAGTGGTTATAGTATAAGAATGGTAATGTTCAGACTGCACGGTGGTGCAGCTGGTAGCTCTGTTGTCCTACACTAAGAAGGTCCTGGGTTCAAGACTGTTCAGCATGGAGTTTCTCCTTCTTATTTTGTGGGTTTTTTTCTGCACCAGTATTAGTTTCCTGTATATTTACCTTTGTTTGTTTCAGCCTTTTTCATTTGACTATTTTTAGCTGCTACTGCTTATGAAAGTATTTGAGATTACAGTTGTTTTGTTTCTTTTTATAGACTCTGAACTCGATAGTGAACCTGAATTGATCTTTTGAAGTCTCAGAAAATGTCACTGTTTATACAGGTTAAACCTTTATTTTACCAGGAAAGTCCAGTTTATATGAATGATCTTGTTTGTAAGGGCGTCCTGGGGAGACACGTGTGATGGGGAGAGTGAGGCTCAAACTAGCAACCCTCTAGTTGGCAGTCAGATAGAAGCTCAGAGCGGCTAGCAGCATAACAACCTAATGCTTGTTGACAGATTGGAGCATTTGCAGGTCATTTTAGTTCAGCTTTACGGAGTGAGCCGCAGCTGTTTGGATCCTGGATTAAAATTCAGTGCTACTTCAAGTGCTTTCTGACATGATTATTCGACATAAAAAATAAATGGTCTCATAAACTAACTTTATTTCAGGGTCCATAAACCTCATGGCTGTAGGACTATCTGATGAGTAACACAGCTGACTTGACAGCCGAGGCTCCTTGAATTGTTTAAAACTGCCCCAGGCTGCACGAGGAGGCCGATACAGTTACTCACTGAATCTATTGGCTGCATTGATGACCATTACCTGGCAGCAGTCTCTCACTGTTGCTTGCTTGACTAGTAGTGATCATTGTGGAACCAGTGCTAAGCTGTTTGAAATAATACACACTTAAAAAGTTTTTCCTTTTATTTTCACAAACGACAATCCGTCACAGGTTTTTACAGATTTGTGATATTTTTATCAGATTTTTTAAAAAGACAATAAAAATATGTACAAAATGTTTTATCAGTTGACATTTTTACGCATAATCCCAGTACTAAGTTTTTCTGCACCTTTATTGGCATGTCATAGGATTCCTTTTTGGGACTGGGCGAATCTGAAAAATGTTATGCCGGCTGAACACAAAGGCAGGGGAATGAGACGCGACAAAAGACCAAACATGGAACAAGGAGGGATCAGGGAAAGTAACAACACAAAAACACAGATAAACTGGAAAAACATATCTTCAAGAATTAATAAAGAAATAAACAAAACCCCAAGACCTAACGAAAAAAATGCTTTTTTCATTCCAGGTTCTGATCAGATGTTTCATTTTGGTAAACTGCAGAGAAACAGTAAAACTCAACCAATTCAGTCTTGGATACATGTCACCTTGTGATGCTTGGATAGAAGCTTGCAGCATTTGTTTTCAGTGTGTTGCTTCAAGAGGCCATTTCATACAAATTTGACGACTTTGTGGTTATTTCTTAAGTATTAACCAGTAATATGAAACATTTTATATCTAAAAAACGTTATTAAACATTTATTAACAGACCTTTCAATCTGTTTGCATTAAAATTCGTGTGGTTCCGGCTCCTTCCGTCAGGCTTCGTCAGCAGCTCGTTCATATTCATTATTCGAATTTGCTGGACTCTGATTGGCTAAAAAACTAGCCTATGAGAGCAAAGAATACTGTTTCCTGCCCCGCTGTGCATGGTAACATCAGATGTTGTGTCTTCCTGTTTGATACGTCTTATGCTACAGCTTTTAGCCAGCAGCATGCTAGGCGTGGTTTCAACTGAAGGAGCTGATGAATACTAACGAACAAAGGAGTTGTGACGAAACAGATACAGGCTGTTCAAACTCGGGTTTTATCACCACCTGCGTAGTTTGAGAGATAAAAACTGAAAGAGAAGTTGCTGACCTGTTTTCACACCCACTATGAAGGTAAGAACACCTGTGGAGCTAAAATATTCAACAGAAACTGCAAAAAAAAAAACGTTTTTAATGGAAGGGCCTCTTTAAGGAATAAAAATGAAGGTTGTTTCTTGACAAATTGCTAATTTATGACAAGTTAGGAAAAAAAACATTAATTTACAAGTGAGATACGGAGTTGAACTTAAAGGTGGAATATGGAACATGAACGCCACAACAACAGAACCTAGCCTCCGGCCATTGGGGCGCCAGGCTCATGCTAGACTCGTACCAGGATCGTGCCAGGCTCGTGACTCCCCGCGTCAGCTCTAATGCCCCAAATATTCCTCACCAAACCCACTCTGATCTCTGATCCGAGAAGGACAACAAAATATCATGAAATCAGCTCACTGATCATGCTCTGCAGCCCTGCTGATCACACTGACTTTGATAACTGGAGACTCCTACTTGTTTGTAGCTCAGTCATCGATTCAGTTCATGGCAAAGAGCTCATCTAGCTGCCCCGGCTCTTCTCGAGCAAACCGAAACTTCCTGCAAGATCCTCTCTCCTCCTAACGCCATCCTGCACACCTCACTTCTTCACCCAGCTACTAAGTCCTCTGTGGTGTGTCCTCCAGCCAAACCTGCAGCCGGAGTTCCCCTCACTTCAGCCACCTGTTAGCATACATTCAATGATCTGGAGTTCAGGAGAGTTTAGCTTTGGTTCAGGAAAGCAAGTGTTTGCCTAGCAAGCTAACAATGCTAACTGAAATAACTCCTCTGCTTTGGAGTAGAAACACCAGCTGTAAAACTGTAAAGATGAGGCGTATATTTCTAAATAATAATAATATTTGTAATTGTAAGAAGATAAAGTACAGAATAAGTGTTTGGCAGACATGATGGGATATTTGAAATCTGAGGACAGAAGAGTGATCTCAGAAGCTGAGACATTATTCAATGTTCTGAGACCCAGAGATCCAAACAACAACTATGTTAAAATGAGTTGGAACTTTGGTTAATATGAAAAAGGGCCTTTTTGTTAAGGTTTATAGTGCCTTGCAGTGAGAGGGTCCTGGGTTTGAATCTGAGCTGGGGCCTTTCTGCATGTAGTTTGCATGTTCTCCCCGTGCATGTGTGGGTTTTCTCCAGGGGCTCCGGCTTCCTCCCACAGTCCAAAAACATGCAAGAGATTAATTGGCAACTCTAAATTGTCCTTAGGTGTGACTGTGTGTGAACAGTTGTTTGTCTGTGTGTGGCCCTGTGATGGACTGGCAACCTGTCCAGGGTGTCCCCTGCCTGTCATCTAAAGACTGCTGGAGATAGACATCAGCTCCCTGCAACTCTGAACAGGAAGAAGCAGGTTCAGAAAACGGATGGATAGAAGTATTATAGTTTTTTTTATATCTTTCCAAAATGTAATATGTATGGCTTCCTTCACTCCTTTCAAACCATCTGTTCTCTCTCTCCAAAATGCGTACGTCTCTGAAAGACAGTCCTTTATTTTGAGGACAGTGGTGTACTGTATATCTAACAGTGGTTTGCCAGTGCTGCATTTAATGATGTGGATTTATTGCAAATACATTTTGTTTTTGACGTGTAGTTTAAGGCTTCATAAAAATCACGGAATAACAGAATTATACTGTGAGCATTTGGTTTGTTTTTAGATATTTAAACCTGATGTAATGTTGAACCATTTGGGTCTTGTTGAAATTCCAGTGTGATCACAGAGTGGTGGGCTGACTGACTAACAGACAGCTTTACATCCCTCGAGTCAGACTGCAAGCAGAGCTAAAAATGACTGTCTAGCTAAAAAGTATTGCCTGTCTGCTCTGTTTGCAGAAGGTATCATAACACCAGACCTGTTTATGAGAATCTATATTTAAAAGAGAGGCACAGGAAATAATATTCAAAAAAAGGAGTAAAACAGGGCAGGTGCCAGGAACAACATGACACAAACCTCATTAACACAACACATCAGTCTCTGCAGCAAAACTCTAGCAGACGCTGTCTCATAATAACAAAACCAATGAAACATGAAGGACAGAACAGTTTCATGAATTTCTCTCACATTTAAAGGTCTTCCTATTTTTTGGGGGTTAGACTGAACTGAAAACATGTCTGCTTAGTACAAGCTTTGAGTGATGAACTGAGAAAAAAAAATCAGTATGCCTAATGTTTTTACATTTACTTCTACTCACAGTGTGGAAATAATTCATTTTTGACTAAAATTCTATATTAATGTTTTTGGTGAAGAGGCCTAGCAGACAAGGCATGAAGGGCAGATATTGCACTCATGTATCCTTCGACACTAAATAAAAATGGACACATGGGCCAGTAACAACAGAGGACAGAGTAAAACTACTAATATTCTATTTTGATTCAAAGATATATAAAAACACAGACACACAAAATGACTGAAGGAGTTACTGATGAATGTGTGAGTTTGTTTTAAATGATCAGGGATCAGATTCTGAGCTGCTCCCTTTGATGGGAATGGTGTTATTAACATGTGATTCCATGGTCTGCACCATCACATCTACCAAACTGTTCAGAACTTCTAAATAATCACCAATTCAGCTTATTTTATTTGTAATGGTATCCATAACTTTCTTGTTACCTATGAAATCCATGTGGTGTTTTGCAAACCTGTGGGGTCAAGATGATGTTCATAATGTTAAATGTAGTGTCCCTCTTTGTTTACATCAATAGAGGAAGTAACATCTTGTCCAAATGCAGACCAAAGTGAATTCCTGCAGTCATCAAAGACTTTAAATCTCCAAAAGTTTATAGCAGTTCACACAAAATCAGTCAGTTCACTGAATAAGAACCAGAATGTTCTATTTTATTCCTTCTGACCACCAGAGGGCGGTGCTTAGCACCTGGATATCTACACGTGCACAGCACAGAGGTTCGAATTCACGCCATTGGACGTGACCTGGGTGATGTCATGGTAGCCTATATATACCTATGTCACCCAAGCCACGTTCCTTTTTCTATGTCTCGCTCCGCGCATCAGGTTTCCTTTGGATATTTCCTTTCTTTACCAATCTTGCTTGTGGCCTCGCTACCTTGTGGTCAGAGTTGCGTGTTGTCTCACGTTCTCTGGAGGCAGCGAGATACGGCTCTACGGTCTCTCCCTGTTGATTGACGCACGCTGTGAGTACAGTTTCTTACCTTCAGCTCGGCGTCGTGTTGCTTGTGACTTCCAGCGCCTTCTCTGTTAGCTCCGGCTTCGTCCTGTGCCCGTTGAGTTGTGCTGGTGGTCGGTTGCGAATTTGCAACTCCGCTTCAGCTTGGAGTTGCGCGGCTTCCTATTTTCTTTTTCCTTAGTGTCTTAGCCCCAGTTCGCTCCTGTGCTAACCATACCTGTTGTTGGGCTGGTTGTTGTTCAGCCCGACGGCGCTCGTGCTCCTTTTTTCATTACACTTTTGGACGGTTTGGGACTTTGTAAGGGTGGTGTGGCTATCTCTGTTCAGAGCTCTCACACGTGGTTACGAGTGGTTCCCGCCCTGTACCGGGTGTGAGTGGACATTGACCGTGATTGCCACCATTTTGTAACGGCTGCTATTTTATCTGCTCGGCCTTTTCCGATCGGGCCGTGACTGCCTGCTCTAAACCTTACTCGTTTTGGCCGTGGTTACCTTTTCGCTCCTTGCCCTGTTTTTTTGGCCGCGAGTGTGACCGGCTCCATTAAATTTTAGTTTTATGGTAATTTATTATTTTACATTTGTTAATTTGTCTTAGTTATGTTTAGTTAGTAAAGTCTAGTGCCTTTAGTTTCTTCAAGAAAGGTATAAGGTGGAAGTTGATTAGTTCACCAATAGTATTGGATTGGTAAAATTAAGTCACGTACACGTTGGCTTTGCGTTGTTAAGCTCTAATGAGTTGGAAACAGACTAACGCCGATAGCACCAACTAGCAGGAAAAGCTATTGTTGATCTTCTTTTTCTGCAGCTGTTTTAGCCCTTTCCAGTGCACCGCTGCTGATACAGCGCCCCTGTAGTGGCGCAACACTGCAACTGCAGTTAAAATAACATCCACATAGCTGGAGGCAGAGTGAAATCAGGCTGGGGCGGCACAAAATTAGCTGGAGGCGGCCGCCAAGCAAATTTGAACGCAGGAAAAACCCTGATAGAACTGT
Organism: Pachypanchax playfairii; assembly: GCA_006937955.1. Lineage (NCBI taxonomy): Eukaryota > Metazoa > Chordata > Actinopteri > Cyprinodontiformes > Aplocheilidae > Pachypanchax > Pachypanchax playfairii. The sequence goes on along the minus strand of SSNP01000241.1, from coordinate 194,587 downwards.
AGTTACATACGTAACTCTCGTTTCTCAGACTCTGAGATGCTATCCAGCCGGTCCTAGAGGACTACCAGATGTTCCCAGGTCAGAGAGGATTTATAATCCCTCCACGCAGGTTCTGGTTCTGCTCCAGTTCTCCTCCTAGTGGGATATACCTGGTAAACCTCCACAGGGAGGAGACCAGGATGCATCCCGACCAGATGCTGAACCACCTCAGCTGACTCCTTTTGATGAGAAGGAGCATCAGCTCTACTTCAAGCTCCCTCTGGATGTTGGAGCTCCTCACCTGATCGCTAAGGTTGACCCCGCCCCCCTACAGAGGAAAATCATTTCAGCTGCTTGTATCTGGTTCTTTCAGTCAGGGAAGAAAAAATACTTTATTGAAACTTTAGCTACAAAACTGGCCTGTAAATCATCAGCTCTCTCAGTAATTGCTAGAGTCATTGAGACAGTTGTGTACTCTGCAAAGTCGTCTTACTAGCATCTCACGGATCTTGCCGGGGGTTGTGGTGTGAGTATCACCTTTTCAGTTTGAATTCCAGCCATTCTGACAGGAAGCTGATTGTTTGGTGGAGAGTGTTTATGTCTGGAGTTGTTAGAAGAGCAAGTGATGCTGCTGAATGCTGAATATTTCAATGAAAAATCTTCCTAAAATACAGTAACATTGCAGTACTTTCACCACCAGAAAGGATTCCTTCTCTATAGGAGATAGAAGCTGTGAAACTCAGAGTGGTCAGAACAAAGAGGTGGAACACATGAACAGCATCGCATTCATTCTGCTGTGCACAGGAAGAACATTACCACAACACATTGATCTGTGTTGCACATTTGCTTCGCTGCAAAAAAACAGCCTTTACAAACTGGATGATAGCTGTACTCTGAAGAATTTAGGAAAAATCTGTGTTTGTGTTTAAGTACTACAGTTTAAACAAACTAACAATGTACCAACAACAGGTCACAAGACAAATATCTGATAACTAAGAAGAGAGTTAAAAGGGAAAAAAAACTACCTATTAACAAGCTGTTTACAGCCTTCTAAAACATAAAATACTACTAACTTTTCCAAATCTGTCATATTTATTACTAATGGAGGTAAAAATGATATAATTATGTTGATGCTTGTCTCCTTGTCAGTAGATGCCCAGCTGGTCCCAGAAGTCACATATATGGTTTTGGGTTTCTGCTTGTGCGTGTAGCCGCACCGTCAGGTTCATCACAAGCCAGCTGCTGGTGTCAGAATAGCGTGGCCAAAAAGGAAGACGTTGCGCCTGACAAAACCTTGTCTGTTGAGCCCTTGAGGAGGGGTCACCAGTGTGAGCAAAGGCCCCCCAGTAGCAAAGCATCCGATTGGAGAGCAGCTTCTCGGACAAGGACAGGGTGTAGTTTGCTACCGAGGACGAGCCAAAGAGAAAAGGGAGCTCAGCCCCATGACACACGTGCTCATAGCAAAACTCAAGCCCAGACCAGACGGAGTGGTCTGAGGTCACGTGGTCGAACACGTACATCCACATCTGACTGCTTACCGCTGTGCCGACTCGCGCTGACCTCCTGGATGGACAAAGGAAGACGTAATCTGTAATAATCTGAGGACAGAAATAAAATAAGAAATGCTGGTCAAACAACTGATCTGGATAAGTTCTCAAAAATATTCAGTTTAGTGATATTAACTGATATTAATGTTACTTTTAATATGATGTTTGTTATTAATTCACAACCATCCATTTTTTAAGCCTGCTTCTTCCTTTTTCAGGGTCAAGCAGGCTTAGAAAATGGATGGATGGATATTAATTCACAGCAGATTTAGAAGAAAAAAATAAGTGTTTGGTTTTGCTTATTTACATTTTTTTTTTTTAACTGAGTCAAAGTCTGTTACTGGAGTTACAACTGGGTATAAAAAAAGTGCCACAAATTAAATCTGAAGGTCTTGAGCTGATGACACCGGGGGCATGTGACCTCTTCTATGTTCAGAATTTTACATTTTAAAGTTGTGGATTTTATTGATGCTTATTTTTATCATTATTTTAGGTGTTGAACACACTATAATCATACCAGTTGTTTTTATTCATAAGTGAAATGAAAGATTCTCACATGTTAAATGATCAAAGGTGTGTTTCTTCTATCTTTAGCTTTCGGTCTTATAGACAAAGAAAACTAGTACAGCTACATAACATGATCTACAACAACATCCACAAATAGAATAAAAATAAAGGTATGTTGTCTTTCTGCTGCTTGTTACCTGGAAACTAGCGTATCTTATTGGGCTGCACTCAACATGTGCCCACGCAGCTGACATCTAAACACAATAACTGTAGAAAGTTAAATACTCACAAATCTCTTATTTCTGCTCCAATCTGCAGGCTAGTTTCTGCTTTCAACAGGCTTAAGTATAAATCAATTAACCTATACCACGCTGTATCTTTAACAAGTGATGATGTCATGTGATGTAACTGATCCCCTCCATTCAGAAGAGCAGCTTTTGAAGTACTTTCCTTTGTGTTATATGATTAAACATAACAACTTCATGTTAATTTAACCTCTGATTGTAGGGAAAACGACATTGGAACTACATTTTGAATAGTAATGGGGAAACCGATCCTCAGCCGGGCCTGATCTGGTTCTGCTTTTACCCGCTCAGGGTTTTTATTTAGAAATTAGATCAGTCAGAAAAGGCTGCACGGTGGTGCAGTTAGTAGAGCTGTTGCCTTGCAGTGAGAAGGTCCTGGGTTTGAATTCGGATTGGGACCTTTCTGCATGGAGTTTGCATGTTCTCCTTGTGCATGCATGGGTTTTCTCTGGGGACTCTGGTGTCCTCCCACAGTCCAAAAACATGCAAAAGGTTAATTGGTGACTATATTGTCCATAGGTGGGAGTGGTTGTTTGTCTATGTGTAGCCCTGTGATGGACTGGCGACCTGTCCAGGGTGTCCCCTTCCTCTCGTCCAATGACCGCTGGAGATTGCAACCCTGAACAGGAAGAAGCAGGTTTCGAAAATGAATGGACGGACGGATGGACGGATTGATGAATGGACGGATGGACGGACAGATGGATGGATTGAATAATTTGTCAGTTAGAACAACATCTCCATCTTGGTAGTCCAGCCAGACTGGTCAGGATCTTTCCCAGAGGAAGAGACAGAGGCCGGTTGCGTGACTCAGGTGTCATGAATCTTTTTTTAGAAACTGTTGGAAAGTCGGTTGCACCATGTTGTTAACTGAAGATTATCAGGTGGTTCCATCACAACTTGATTTCAGGACTTATGAAAGGTGCTATTGATCAGAATCAATTTTATTTGCAAAGTATGAGAACATACAAGGAATTTACTTTCAGTAGATTGTGTCTCTCTCTAGTGCAAACAAAGAATAAATATAAGAAAAATCAGACCAAATAAAAGAAAATCACACTGAAGAAGTGACTTATTAATTCGTAATGAGCATAAGATGAGCTGTAGATGCTGATCATGCGGACTGTTTAACTATTCATTAAAGTGACTGCAGTGAAACTGTTCCGGTGCCTGTTAGTCCTGGTCTGCAGGGTTCTGAGATGCCTGCCAGAGGGAAGCAGTTCAAAGAGATTGTGTGCAGGTGTTTCATGTGTAATAACAATATGTATTTTCATTTAAATCTCAAATAACTGAAGGAAGTAACTATGAAATTACAGTTACTTTCTTTGTATGTTTTGGCAAGATTGCTCTTTGAGGGGCAGCTGCTCTGATGATGAAGGTTTGATCAGTCATCAGTTAAGATGGAGGCTGATGCTCCTCCCCCAAACTCAAGTCTTTTGAGAGTTAACAGGTGGACAGTGCATTAGAGGTGTGCATCTCTACCTGCCTCACGATTCGATCCGATTCTGATTATCTGCCTAAAGATTCGATTTAATTCTGCAATACTTCACGATTCTTCGCACTCAATTTTTCAATAACTTACTACAAGCAGTCGGATATTGTTTTGAATTCTTTTTTATTACGGTATACCTGACAAAACATAAATCAACCATTTTTAAAGTGTGCTGCCTATTACTTAAATAAAAAAAATGCATGTATAAAAAATAAAATTTTCAGTACAGCAGCTATAAGACAGGATTCTACATTTCATGTGTAGTATACCAAAACAAATAGCATACGTAGGCTTAGCCTGTCTATTTAAAAGTGCAAATATTCAAATAAAACAATTCCTTGTTTTTCATTCAAAGTGTGCTGGATAAAACATTTTAGCAGCTTAAAGACAAGGACACTTGAGAACCTGGATTGAGTGGGAATCACGATTATGTCACATGCTGCATCGATGCAGAATTGTGCACGGCCGAATCGCGATGCATCTTAGAATCGATCATTTTTCCCACCTCTACAGTGCATACAGAGCAGCATTCAAACAGCAGCTCATTTCTCTCACACTCATGGGTTACCAGGGTGATGCAGCTTGCCAAAAACCCCACCCGAGATGCCCAACAGCATAAACCACCAGGTGATATTAAAGGTACAGTATGTAAGAATTAGACCTTGTCGTCAAATTTGAATCCTGCAGTTCATGTAGAAAAAAAAAACTCTCAGCTACTCACCCCCTCCCCTACCTGATTTTTCTGCAGGGTTGCCAGTTCAAATGTTGATCCTCATTTTGTTTCTCTTGTATTTGTTCAGTTTTTGGGAATGTCTGAAGACCTATTTGATCAGCATTGAGTTTTCCCAAGTGCATTTGAATGCCCCATCATGTGAACTACAGGTGCAGCTTGGCTGCTCAGTTGTATCTATTTACAGGGAAAGATGTTTTGGTTTCTTTAGATTTACTACAAGTTACTTCACGGCTGCTTCTTTTACTTTTTGCTGCTGGTCGTTGTGGAATTACAGCTGCTTGTGTTGAAGACTTGGCAGCCTTGCAGACTCACATGTGATTCGTTATGGAACCAGGAAGTCTGGACGTGTAAATAATGATTACGGTCCAGACCAGCGTTTTTAAAGTGACAGAAACTAGTGACCACCCAGCTGACTGAGATCCAGATCTGTTACAATGTGACTTTATTTTCAACATCGGTGGGACATTAAACTGTTGTGTGAGTATTTACTTGTAAATTTCTTACGGTACCTTTAAGCATGTGATACATCAAACTAACTGTATCAGTCACCAAATGTGTACTTTCATGGTTGGGTGGTGTTTTGTGTTAACATGTAATTCACAAAAACCACGCCTCTCATTCAAATCCAACAAGATCAACATAAAACGCCACTGCTTTGATAGGTCTATAACCTTGAAGTAACTGCAACCATATTACCGTGGCGACGCCATTCACAATCAAATGGATGAGCTCACAGAAAAAGACAAAAAATTGTGACCACATATGATACATCAAAGTGCGTGGCTTGGTCAGGAGAAGTGTAATAACATGCGAAAATTATATTTTGGGTTACTATGGTAACAAAATCCATTAAAATCATGTCCATGTGTGCACTGCAAATAGCCACAGTGTTGAAGGTAGCTAATAAATATACACATGTATGATTTGTAATAAAGCCAGATGCCTTGACCTTACTATGACCTTGATCTACAATGTGGCTGCAGAGACCTTTAAACTTTGTTTTTATTTGTGTCACATTGACTCAATCTAAAATTGCAATTGTCCTGCCAGTCATTCAGGTTTTTTTTTAATTTTGCGACATACTATGTTAATTTTGCTCTAGCAGCAAATAAAAATAGTAAATAAAAAATTAAAAGATTTAAGCACTTAAAATCAGCATCTACTGCCTGTGACTGGCTGAGAGGACCCCTGGCTCCTTTGCATACACACACAAATGTGTGAGATGGGGTGATATACACCTCCACAGTCCTTAATACACAGTTAAATGTGACTGAATTCAGATGACCTGCAGTGACCCCGTCTGACCCCTGTGGCTTCTTTAGGCTGCCACATGTTATTCCGCATAAAAAGTGACAGGAATCTACAGGAGGCTTCCTCACTGTGTCCTCCTCCTCCAGTTTATCACCTCTCTGTGATGACAATGTGAATGCAAAAGTAGGACACAGTACTGTGGAAAAGCAACACACACATTTTTACAGTTTTGGCTTTTTTTGTCACACTTACACCTGTCAGAGCATCAAACACACTGGTTGGATTAAGGAAACAAAATGAAAAAAAACTATTCAAACTAACTAACGGCACTATGTGAATTAAAAAAATCACTTAAACAGAATCTGTTTGTCAACTTGTAGTAGATCTGTAAAAGCAACACATCACACTCCATTTTACAGAAAGACGAGAAACAAAGCCATTGACCTCGAGAGAGAGAGAGAGAGAGAGAGCTTCTCCGTGAGAGCTTCTTCCTCTGTCAATCCTCTGGTCTCAGTCTGTGATTCTCCTGCTGATCCCTCCTGTCATTGTGGATCTATTTAAGAAATAAGTCCCTGTTCAGTGAAGCAGTCAGGCTGCATTTTAAACAGACAAACGTCCTGATTCCAGGTGGTCTGCATGCTTCACCCATGCAAATGATGAAGGGGAAAACACTGCCTGTCAGTCAGGGCTAGACATGCTGAACATACAACTCCCAGTGCAGCCTGAAGGTTTAATGGCAGTACTGAAGGATTTCTGAAGGATCTAGAATCATTAGAAACTTGTTTATACAATAATATCTTTCCTTGTCAGGTTGAGCTTTTTGTGATAAAAAAAGCTCTTCAGCTGAGGCTGCAGAAATACAACAGAGTTCTTGTTACATATCAAATAAGTTTAGGAGCGGGATGTTGATCTATACAGGTGTTGTCCAGTCCTGGTTCTGCATGGTTTAGATGTTTCTCTGCTTCAACATGTCAGCAAATGAGTAACAGGCTTCTGAAGAACTCGAGGACATACTGAACAGGTAATTCAATCATAGAGCTGAATGTTGGAACAGAGAAACAACTGAAACATGTCAGATAATTGCCCTCAAGCACCAACACTGTACACCCCTGATTATGCATGAACACGTGTGTGTGTATTCTTGTTTTTCTACCCTACTGAGGACCAGTTTTGAGATATTTACTATCTTTCTTGGGTCCGAGGGTTCTTGTGGGGACCGAAGCCTGGGCCCCATACGGGGGACTGCCCTTTTTAGGGTTAGGGGTTAGGTTTATAGGTATGGTGTGAATAGAGTTTTAGTTAGTCTTAGGGTTAGTTATAGATCAGTAATGGTTAAGGTTAGTAAAAGGGTTTGGGTTAGGTATAAATCTAGTTACTAAAATCAATGGAAGTCAATGGACGGTCCCCATAAGGATAGCAAAACAAACTTAGGTGCGTGTGTGTGTGGGTGTGTGTGTGTGTGTGTGTGCGTACATGCGCACGCATGTGGATGTGTGAGAAAGACTGGAAAGCCTGGACCACTAAAAGCTCTTTTGATGGAGGTTTTCATTTTTTTGCCTTTTAGGTTTGTAAAGATATTCTCAAAGTTTCTTATGAATTTGTGTCCAAATGTGAGCAATATCTGTGTATCTGAAAATTGAAGACCAGAAAATGCAACAACAGGAAATGCATCGATTACGTGCTGCTCAACACACCAAAAGAATTAGTATCTTTGATGTAAGTTGAGGGAATATTTTCAGAAACTGTGAGTTGGTTGGACACGTTGTGTCTAAATATGACGGTGCAGTAACAGTGAAAACTGTCTCTTATNTCCTTTGTTGCCCGGGCGGTGTGTTTGGGATCATTGTCATGCTGAAAGACCCAGCCACGTCTCATTTTCAATGCCCTTGCTGATGGAAGGAGGTTTTCACTCAAAATCTTACGATACATGGCCCCATTCATTCTTTCCTTTACACGGATCAGTCGTCCTGGTCCCCTTGCAGAAAAACAGCCCCAAAGCATGATGTTTCCACCCCCATGCTTTACAGTAGGTATGGTGTTCTTTGGATCCAACTCAGCATTCTTTCCCCTCCAAACACGACAAGTTGAGTTTCTACCAAAAAGTTCTATTTTGGTTTCATCTGACCATATGATGTTCTCCCAATCCTCTTCTGGATCATCCAAATGCTCTCTAGCAAACCGCAGACGGGCCTGGACGTGTCCTGGCTTCAGCAGGGGGACACGTCTGGCACTGCAGGATTTGAGTCCCTGGCGGCGTAGTGTGTTACTGATGGTAGCCTTTGTTACTTTGGTCCCAGCTCTCTGCAGGTCATTCACTAGGTCCCTCCGTGTGGTTCTGGGATTTTTGCTCACCGTTCTTGTGATCATTTTGACCCCACGGGGTGAGATCTTGCGTGGAGCCCCAGATCGAGGGAGATTATCAGTGGTCTTGTATGTCTTCCATTTTCTAATAATTGCTCCCACAGTTGATTTCTTCACACCAAGCTGCTTACCTATTGCAGATTCAGTCTTCCCAGCCTGGTGAAGGTCTACAATTTTGTTTCTGGTGTCCTTTGACAGCTCTTTGGTCTTGGCCATAGTGGAGTTTGGAGCGTGACTGTTTGAGGTTGTGGACAGGTGTCTTTTATACTGATAACGAGTTCACACAGGTGCCATTAATACAGGTAACGAGTGGAGGACCGAGGAGCCTCTTAAAGAAGTTACAGGTCTGTGAAAGCCAGAAATCTTACTTGTTTGTAGGTGACCAAATACTTATTTTCCACCATAATTTGCAAATAAATTCTTTAAAAATCAGACAATGTGATTTTCTGGATTTTTTTTCCTCATTTTGTCTCTCATAGTTGAGGTATACCTATGATGAAAATTACAGGCCTCTCTGATCTTTTTAAGTGGGAGAACTTACACAATTGGTGGCTGACTAAATACTTTTTTGCCCCACTGTACATCAGATCATCAGCTCTCAGTTAACTAAACACTTTCTTTCAAGCATGTTAATTATCACAGATTTAATAGGGATAATAAAAATCAAAAACAGCTCGACTAAAATCAGAGAAGACATTTAACACATTTACAAAAATAATTAGCTGAGATGTGGCTAATTTTAAAATCACTGCTCTCTTTTAAAATTACTTTTGGAAATATTTTTTTTAGCTGTTTTTTTTTTTGTACTTTAAACTGTGTAACTGGGCTTGGAAATGAAATGCAGTCTGAATTAATCTCTTACCTGAGTTAACATCTTCCTCTGGTCAGCTTCTCTGTACAAAGGCAGGTATTTGTGCAGGATCTGCAGAGCATGTTGTTTAAAGATGGCTGCGATATACACCGTACACGCCACAAGAGACACCGGCTTATTAAAAACCCTGTACACAAAGAGCACCGCTTCCTCTGAGGTTGTTCCTACACGACAGAAAACAAACACGTTTAATTCCTGAAGCTCTCAGTTACATGATAAAGTTTTTTTATTTTGTCATTTTATTTCTGAGCACTAATCATTGGTCATCAGAACTGCAATATGGCATTGTGCTGTAACAAGAACCTGTGGGAGTGCAGTAGAAATCTGGGGTCCAGACTGAGACGGAACTGAGTGTTTATGTCTGTGTTGGTGTGTCTCTCACCCAGCAGCACTGCCTTCTCTTTCTGCCAGCGGCCCGTCTGAAAGGCAGTGATAACCTGCTCTTTGATCACCTCCTCGTCAATATGTGGACCCCACGTCTCAAAATCCTCCAGGAACCTGAACGGGTTCACAATCTTTGAACCTGAGATCAAAACACATTCTAGTTTTATCTTCACAACAGAAAGTTTATGCTGGTCTACAAAATCTTTTCTAAATATAAAATTTGTCATTTTTCTCCTGGATTTTTGGGCTAAGTGTGAGTCAAGATGCTAGAAAGCTGCTGCTCAGGATTATAAGTTGCCGATTGTAAAGTTACTCAGTCAAATATTAACAGCAATATTTTAGGTTATTTAGCCTGTAGGAGAGAAAAAATGGGTTTCATTTTTCAAACAGATATAGTCCACTTCTGCTTATCTGCAAATGAATTAGCATTTTGGTTAAATGTTTAGGTTGGAGCTAAATATTTAGCTTTCAAGCTAAATATTTAATTTAGAAACTAAATACTTAGGTTGGAAAATAAATATTTAGGTCAGACCTAAAAATTTATTTGCAAACTAAATATTTAATTTTACAAATAAATATTTAATTTTACAAATAAACATTTAACTTCAAATTAAATATTTAGCTTGCTAACTAAATAGCTAGCTAATAAATGTAAAATTTATAAATAAACTGAATAACAAGGTGAAAATATACGTTTGAAAAATTAACCCAATTTTTTTCTCCTATGACAGCAGGGACAGACTGGGACTAAAAAACAGCCCTAGACTTTGACTAGACCCGGCCCAAAGTCATCGGTGCATGTAAATTCGGCAGCAACAATATGTGGCTTTTGCTGTCAAACCAACAAAATTATAGCAACAGCGCTGATGTTGACTATATGTTGGATTAAAAGCCTATTATTCTAGATTAGGTTAAATACTCACATAGAAATGGAGTTGTCAACATCAGTTATATAACATGGTGTTATATAATTGATTCTATGCTGTCTTAAAGGAATTTATTAATTGATAAGCTTAATAATTTATGCAGTAATTAATCTTACTGCACAAATAATACCACATCTAAATGAAAATGCGCCTTTACAAATGTAACTACTGTATTTAAAATCTTCAAAGTTTGTAAGCATTAACTGTAACTCTACTACCAACTTTTTTACGTGAAAGCACAACATACAGTATTTCTTAATATTGGCTACTGCATGTGGCCTTTTACAGCTTAAATGTTGGAGTTTAGCTGTTTTAACTACTGTAATCATAAAAAAAATTGCAACCTAAACATGAATTCCTAACATTAACCCTAACAAATAACTGTTTCTCCTCTTACGATATGTTCCATATTTACTTGCCCTGGATCTGCCTGTGGAACCAGTTCATCTTTCTGTCCCTCATAACTGCTGACATGTTGCTGTGTAGATGTCTGCTTGACTTCTTTACTGCTGCGAACCTGCTGCGAGGTGCTGCTGCTGGCTGTGCTGCTAAATATGTCAGTTAGTTTGTGACATTTAGAGGCTTCAGCATCTAATGCCTGCAATTTTTTTTCTCTTGCCTTCTCAGCCCCACCCCTTTCTTTCCTTTTTTAACTTTCGTCCGGGTTTTGCATCGTTTCTTTCCACCGTCTTTGCATCCTCCTCCACCTCTTCTTCTCCTTGCCATGCAGCCACAGCCAATGCAGCTCGCATCCAACTCAGAGGTGCAGTATTGCTACCTAGAGTGCTGGAATGTGAAAGAGATTTGTGGGGGGAAAAAACAGGTGCTGAAAGCGTGCATAGAGAGTGGTGGGCCGGCTCATCGGCCGTCCTGGAGTACCGGCCATTCTGTGATTCTCCAGAATCCACAGATGGCCAGTCCGCCTCTGTATGACAGGCTAAATAACCAAAAATATTGCAGTTAATATTTGACTGTGTAACCTTACAAATGGTACCCCATACAGGATGGAATCACAGAATTAAGATTAATACCAGACAGATAAACTTTTTAAATGTTTTCTTGCTGTAAAGTTGAAAAATCCCTCCAATTCCTCCTTTAGCAGCTCAGTCTGGTTTTAAAGATTTTGTTTTCCTGTATCTCAGGGTAGATAAGAAGATAAACATTAATATCCTGCCTTCTTATGTAACTGTGTGGGCAGCCATGAGTGTTGCTCTAAATTCAGAGTTTGTGGCGTCCTACTTGTTTTCATCTGTGCAGCCAGGACGGCCTGGGGAGTGAGAGACAGCAGGCAGATGAAGTCGCTCACAGAGCAGTTGGTCTGCATTGCAAAGTCTTTTCCCAGCTTCAAGGCATCATGTCTGGCAAAGAGACACAGTAAAACCAACTGAAACTTCAGTTTGAAGCTGTTTATGATACACCTGCTAGGTTTAGATACAACATGGGTTCAACAGAACAATGTTTCAGCCATCACAGTCTTTTATGAGTAAACAAAACGTGCTTCTCTGAACTGCGCTGACGGTTCCCTACCTGGTCTTTAGTGGGATGGAAAACGGCAGGCTCTGCAGTACAGCTCGTTTAAAAAGTGGTGCGCTGTTTTGGATCATCAGGTGAAGACTCACTGACTGAGCACCTGCACTCTCTCCAAATATTGTCACCTAATGCCCCAAAAAATAAATCTCTATTAACTGCACAGATTATTTCACTGGTGTTATTCAGGATTCAGGGAGTTAGGGAGTTAGTTAGTATTATTTATGAGATATGTCATTGAGTTTTTGTATGTTTGAACATTGTTATAACCTGAATCATACACCTCCGTTCATACCTGTATGCACTTTTTATAAAAGTAGGCTAAAATTTTTGTTCACAGATAAATGTGAAAAATACAAGGAAAGATTTTAAAAGGTGTTTCTGTTAGTAAAACTTAAGTTGATGACTCTAGATTTAGGACTGGGTGTCTGTGTGCATTTTCTTGCCTTGCTGGGATTTCCTCCAAACACATCAATGTTTAGCTTAATCCACAGAAGAGCTGCCTGCTGGTCCAAAATCCCATAATTCCCTGTAGCTGAGGAATGAGGATCTCTGCCCGACACCAGGAATCCAAATGCTCCTTCAGCCATGCAATATTTCACATGACCAGCAAGACATAATTAACTCAAGCAAGACATTCATTTCCTTCAAGAGCCAAATGACCATTTAGATGTCACCACCCCAATTTTACTGGAGGGTCATTTAATATAATGACATGCAGGGATTCTCTGTCCTTCTGCAGATCAACTTAAAGTGATTTCAACTTGTAGATTTCTGCTGTCTGGTTTATTTAGTCCATATTCCAGATTATAATTTAGATTTTATACCGAAATGTGAAAAAAATAATCCCTGATTAATATACGTACAACTGATTGCAGGTTCTCATTCATGTAAAATACAAGCAGACTGTCTCACCGAGTCGATACTCCAGGTTCACAACAACAGTGTTGGTGAAGTTGCTGATGAAGCGTCCGTCAAACATTGGCTTCGAGGCTGAACCGGCTATGAAATTGCCTCCGTGGATCCAAACCATGACAGGCAGGGGGCGTCGCAGAGGTGAGGTGAAATTCACACCAAGTGGTACAAAAATGTTGCTGTACAGACAGTCTTCACTGATCTTTGTGAGACACAAGAGAAATCAGTCCAACAATTTGTCTTTCCTGATCAGTTTGATTGTTTGTTCATTTAAATCCTTCAGTTTATGTGTGTAAAACAATGAAATGATTTTTGTTGAGTCACATAAAGGAACAAACAGCTTGTCAGCAGGGGCGTGTCCAGATGGGTGGCCCAGTGGGGGCATAGCCCACCCATCAGATTAGACTGGCACTGGTACTTTTAAGATAAATATTGAGGCCTATATAATATAGCAATTATCCAGGGTAATTAACATTATGCAGAAAACATTATATCAGTTAATCAAATGTTGAAAACTGTCATATTTTAATATTTCAAACTGTTTTTTTGTTCCCAAAACACTTTCTGGATGTTTTGCATCCAACATGTCAGTGAAAATATTATGTAAATATTACTGTCCCTGAGTGATGAATAAACACTGACAAAAAAAAAAAAAAATCTTTTGTTCTATATTTATCAACCCAATGTTTCAAGAGTTTGTGGTTAAAACATCATCCTAATAAAGGTTAAAAACTCGTTCAGCTGATCATTCAATACTTTTCAGTAATCAAAGATAATGATTTATGAAAATGTACCACTGGCATTGTGTTTTGGCAGATTTGGATTTAATTTTGATTTACAGCTACTTAAATTATGATAAATTTGACTGGGCATTAAAGCTGATATCCCTGATTTCAAATTGCCTAGCCTAGACTGTCAGCAAAGTCACAGAACTCTCAGCCCCTCCCGTCAGGTAGAATTCCTAAGCCACGCCCCCCCCCAGGTTTGGAAACACGCGTAGCCCTAGAAGACGACCGAGTGCAAGACACTGGTCTACAGTTCATTAAAGTACCGTAACATGGTGGAATCACTGGTAAATGAAAAAATATAACAACAAACAGCTGACATTAATAGTTACTTTGTCCTGAACCTGACGCGGAACCAGCCGGCGGCTGTTTCTCCTGCTGTGACATGGTAGAGCGGTGAACACTCCCAGCAGTGGTGTGCTGCGGTGATATGTCTCAGTTTATTAGGAGCACAGAAGCCAAATAAATGCGGAAATCCGTATGGCTGGAGAGACTGTCCAATCATTCCTTCCGGGCCGAACCATTTGATTGGTTGATGTTTTTAGACAAATACGGGAGAACCACTTAATTATTTTTTTCATCTTTTTTTTAATCTTCACAACATATTTTTCTCCATGCTGTGTTAAAACGTTTTTAATGGGCATGAAAAAAAATATGTTAAGCTAATTTGTTATGCAAATCAAGTATAGCAGCTTTAATGCATTTTTTAAAGAATGTGACAAGCTCTAGAACATCTTCTGCAGCATTCTATCAGTAAAAGGTTTGATTTGTTCAGTTTTATGGCAGTGAGTGAATAAGACATCCTTGTCTTACCAAGAAGTAAAACAAGAAAATTTTTAAACCTTGTAGGTTTAATTAATACTTAACTAAAGCTACATACAAGCTGACGAGCTACAGCTGAAGACTGGGCAAGAGGCAACAAAACGTTTTGATTAAATACATGATTAAAAACTTTTAGTTAATCAAACAAACAAATACATTAAACAAATAAGTGAAAGTTGAGATATTTCCCACCATCTTTGGACATTCCTCTGTGATAGCTCCTCTGCAGACTTGCATGCATGCTGCTCGAGGGAAAGAGGCATCGTAGAGCCCAAGCCAAGGACTCACAGGTCTAGGGGGCTTCCAACGATAGGCCCCAACAGGGGGATCTGCATATGGTACTCCATAGAATATATGGGCCTTATCCACAGTAACCCCCTTGATCGGACCATTTTTGGTCACCACCAGTGGTCCAGGAGCCTCATCTGTGACCTGACTGACTGGTTTGTTCATGGTTTCCTGTTTAATTTCCAAGTCCGCTGGACGTCTCAACCCTTTAAAGAAGTTTGTCTCAGAGTCTCTGATAAAAGGCTCAGCTTTCACAAGCTGCCCGCTGTACATGTCCCTCAGAAAGCTGACGAGGTCGATTCCATCATCACTTTCCATCACTTCTCCAGAGGTAAGCACTAGAGTTAGTGTACTCAGCAGCAGCAGACGTTCCCAGCAGTCCATGTTGTGCCAGAGTTCTCTCATGCGTCCCAATGACCTGCAGCTCAGATCGTGACTTGAACTGAACCAGCGTTTCTTCAATCCTGCAGCATTGAACTCTTCACAGTCTGTGCATGACTTTAATTTAGCTGGTTGTATCTAACAAAAGCTGCCCTGTCTGCCATACAGACAGGGAAGAGCTGAACACAAACATAGTGATACAGGACCACTAATAGAGGACAAGTCGTCTTTCCTTTGCTCAATAAAGGCTAATAACACTCACACATACCAGTAAAATGGATAGAAGTACACTTGGTGGGGGGAAATGGGCTAATGCACTGACGTCAGCTTTAATTAAGAATTTCAGTTACTGGAATTTTATTAAAACTGATACTTTTACTGGAGATGTCCTTTTTAACATTCCAGTCAGATTTACAGCGCCATCTATAGACCAAAATAAGTCAAAAGTCAAGTCCTGCATGTCTCAGAACAAGGTTTACAACAAGCTCCTGTCATATGATTATTTATTTATTTTTTTACTGAATTCAGTTAGACTTCATTCAAAACATCTGGAGGTTTGAGAGTAGTTTAGATGCATCAAATCCACACAGTGATGCAAAGATCCTGGTTCTGTTCTCAGTATAATTACAACCTGGAAAAAAAGAGACATAAAATCATGTTACAAATATAAATAACCTTTATTGAAAAAAAAAAAAACACAAGCAAAGGAAAAGTTTACATTAAAAAAAACAACCTATTTTATCAGCAGTAACACAAAGCACCAGTATGAGTTGAACAAAAACAAATGATTTTCTTCTTCATGTGTCTGAGTTCAGGAAGTCTGAGCAGGTGAGGCCTGGCAGGACACACCTGCACCTTATTAGCAGGCTGGCAGGTCTCACCAGGTTCTCTGTTTGAAGACAATATACAAGTCGTAGTTTACTGGATTTTAAAAGAAAATGTAAGTACAAATAGTTATAAATGACTCTTACTCACACTGGATGGATTAACTCACCTTTAATGCTTTCAGGAACTCGTTGGAGTTTTCATTCGTGTTTTTCATTCTGGTGCCTCATTCGTTTGGTGAGTAAACAGACTGGAACATGCGGCATGAGGTTTCAGCAGGACTTCAGGGTCTGGGTGATGTTTCCATTTCTTCTAATGTTGCAGGACGGTGCTTCTACATGTCCTTCTCAATTTGTTGGGTGGGTAAAGAAGAAGCTCTGAACAGGTAATGAAATCATGGAAACATGTTGTTGTTGTTTATTTTTCTCTGCTTTGGCTTTAATTACCTTTTATTTTTTATTATCATCACTGATCACTTATGTGGTGGACGAGTGGAATCAAAAACAGGAATATTGAATAGAGGCTGGGGCTTATTCTGATATTCAAAAGGCTTTTTCTTCAAGTCAGAAGGAGATTTCCAGGTTTAATCCTCACACTTAAAGTCATCTTTACACTGAAATCAGTTTTAAAATTCAGAAAGTTTACGTTATAGGGTCTGTTAAGTTTAAAAAAAAGGCATTTACATGTTCTTGCTGACATAAATCAGAGTAGTTTCTTGCTGTCCGCGCTTCAAAAAGGGCTTAAAATATGTAAATAACATGAAGTGTGGCCAAACCATGAACTGATTGTGTTTGTATTTTTTTTTAGGCAGGATGAAAATTTATGGCTCAATGGAACGTCGTTGAAATCTATCATGAAAGTGGGTAAAGTTTCCTCCCTGACAGTGTCTCCAATTGTTGAACATAAGCTCACCCTGCAGTATGGAGGCTTCATCCAGAGGTGGACTTTAACCATCAGCCCAGGTAAGGACAGCAGTGTAATCCCTGCTGAGTGTGTGTAAAATCTAACAACCTACTGAGTAAAAAAATAAACTATTCTTTATTTTACTCTGAGGCACCAAGGTCATCAAAATTACAGGTCGAAAGAAGCCTTCAAAACATCCAACAAATACTACGGAGGTACTGCTGGGAAATACTTTCACTAACTGCTGTGGTAAAGATTTCTACCTTATTTTGTTGTTCCATTTTTTTTTTTTTTTTTTAGAACTTATTGCAGTTGTTGAGTCCAGCTGACATGTTTGCATGTGAAACTGGCACAACGTTCCTCCATCAAGAAGAAAACTTTGTTCTTGCTGTAGGTAAGTAGATTCTTCAGAGTTGTATGTTGTAACATGCGTTCTATCTTGAACGCAGCTCTTTATTCATGCATCATTTGTTTAAAGACGAGGATGAATATCAGTCCATCTAGCTAGGAGTCGAGTGCAGAGCACTCTAGAGTTAAAGGTCTCTGTATTCTGATCACTTTAACCAGGGAAAGTTTCTCCTCTTCTCAGGACACACCTCTCGTTTCCCAGTCAAGCTGGAGTCCAGGAGTCCCTCCACACTTCTGGTCTCCTGGTTGGAGAACAATCCAGATGATGTTTACACTGTGACGCTGTACCACCTTGAACTGGGGTCTTATAGCCCAGTTTTTATTGACAGCACCCCTCTCAGTCACTATCGCTTCACTGCTCTGGAAGCCTGCAGCCACCATGTGGTCTGCATGGAGACTGCAGACTCTCATTCTTTCATTTGTATCTCCACCATTACTGGTATGAGGCTGAAGACATGTACAGTGTAAAACAGCATCATGTTGCACATAGTTGGTTGATTTTTTTTTTAACCTCACTCAGATCCAGACATTCCCCAAACTTTTGAAGTCACATCGTGGAACGGCAGCAGCATCTCCTTGGTCTGGGACTGTCCCGTGAACCTGAAGTACTCCCACTTCCTCCTCACCATGTTCTACCTTAACGGTACTGGTCATGTCATAAAGGAGGCGGAGCTGCGAGTCGTGGATGACGATTTCACCGTGACCTTGTCTGACCTGCCGCCTTGCGTCAGGCTTCAGTTTGGCCTGCAGACTGTTTGCCAGACGGGGCTGGAGTCCCGCTACAGCAGGATGGTTCTGAATGTAGGAAACTCTGGTAGGTTCTGCACCAGATCATTAAACAATCAGCAACTGACTTTATCTGGTTCTCAGTTTTAATGAACAACATTTAACTTTAACATTTAATTTTCTTGCCAAACGCAAAGCCATTTGTTTTTCCAGATTTTATTTTATTTGTTGAAATTAGTTAATGTTTGTCTTTCAGACTTTGCTGCTAATATAGCCCTTCCATTAAAAATGTTTTTTTCTGAGGTTTCTGTTGAATATTTTAGCTCCACAGGTGATCTTACCTTCATAGTGGGTGAAAACGGGTCAACAACTTCTCTTTCAGTTTTTATCTCTCAAACTACGCAGGTGGCGATAAAACCCGAGTTCTCCCGAGTCCGAACGGCCTGTATCTGTTTCATCACAACTCCTTTGTTCGTTAGTATTCATCAGCTCCCAGTTGAAACCACGCCTAGCATGCTGCTGGCTAAAAGCTGTTAGCATAAGACGTAGCAAACAGGAAAAAACTGTGTGCTGATACCATGTGCAGCATGGCAGGAAACAGTATACCTTGCTCTCATAGGCTAGTTTGTTAGCCAATCAGAGTCCAGCAAATTCAAATAATGAATATGAATGAGCTGCTGACGAAGCCTGACGGAAGGAGCCGGAACCACCCGAATTTTGATTGAAAAGTCTGTTAATCAGTGTTTCCTGATGTTTTTTAGATATAAAATGTTTCATATTACTGGTTAATACTTAAGAAATAACCACAAAGTCCTGAAATATGTATGAAATGGCCTCTTTAACATTTGGGACTTCGGAATCAGATACATCTTATTAATACAGTCATGTTCATTTTCGCCATTTGAAACTGAAATGATTCAACTGTTGAGAAAATATTTTATGAAAAGAATTTCAGTTAATTTGTTTTGATGAAAAAACGTCCTTTTTATTTGTGTCGTCTGTTTCCATCACGTCAGATAGTGTGTACCTTTATATTTATTGTAAAACGTACCCAAGTTAGTAAACTGTAGTTCCATTTAGTTTAACCTTAGCAAACATCTTGCTGTTTACTATAATAATCTCATTTAGGAGATCTCATGCTGGATTAAAGCCGATATTCATCTTTAAACTTATAATTGCTTTGTGTTGACAGTAAATGTTCATCCCAGATGATCACTGATTTAAATCAGTCTGTAATTTTCATAAAACAGCCAGTTCCCAATAAAATAATCAATTCAGATATTTGAAAGCAGACTGGTGTGAATATAACACAGACTATATACTATAACAATGACTCTTAATGCATATTTTCCAGATATACTGAAACAACTAGTTATTTTATCAAAACTTGTTTCAGTATATCTGGGAAATAAAAGTAAATATGTTTATACATTTTAAACTGCCTGTGAAGTTTCAAGTTTGATCAATTGTTTTGATGTAGCTGCAGAGTTTAAAGCAGCCGTGCACATGTTGCTTTATGTTGAAGGACAGAAACGTCATCGGTATATTTTCTTCTCTTCAGACTTCTCGAACATTGATTCCCTGCGTCAGACATCGTTTGGTCCAGACAGCTACACGCTAAGCTGGGAGGTGAGAAACACTTCATCCATCTCCGTGTTCAGAGTTTACCATGAAGGGGCGCTACAGGGCACCACACTCCTCACCAGATACACCGTGGGGGGGCTGCTGCCATGCCACAAGTACCAAGCCAAGGTGGAGGCGCTGTGTGGAGACAATGTGCTCATGAGTACCAAGATGGTCACAGCGCACACAGGTAACCTGGGAATCCAACACGCTTTTACGTTTTGTTCCATTAAAATTAAACGGAATTTGTTTGTTTGTTCATTTGGGAATTTAGTCAGACATAACGATAGTTCAGGGTGATGGAAAATAATCCATCAAGGAGGCCAATTAATGTCCAGCGTCCTCACAAGGATTCAGTCTGACCTCTGGGTTGACTTGTTATTAACCTCCAAGCTGTATGATAACATCCTGTCTAAGCAGTGAATGTGATGTTACATACGAGCTTTGATCTTAACGACCTGTACTGGCAGCTCAAGGTTCCGTTTCATTCAGATCTGTTTATTATAACAGGAACAAAATGTTCCAAACATGTGAATTAAAACTACATTCAGCAGCTCTGGGTTTGACATAAAGAACAGTTCCAGTGATGAAGCTTTCTGGAGTTAATGTTTGCTTGTTATATACACTCACCTAAAGGATTATTAGGAACACCTGTTCAATTTCTCCTTAATGCAATTATCTAATCAACCAATCACATGGCAGTTGCTTGAATGCATTTAGGGGTGTGGTCCTGGTCAAGACAATCCCCTGAACTCCAAACTGAATGTCAGAATGGGAAAGAAATGTGATTTAAGCAATTTTGAGCGTGTCATGGTTGTTGGTGTCAGACGGGCCGGTCTGAGTATTTCACAATCTGCTCAGTTACTGGGATTTTCACGCACAATCATTTCTAGGGTTTACAAAGAAAAACATCCAGTATGCAGCAGTCCTGTAGGTGAAAATGCCTTGTTGATGCTAGAGGTCAGAGGAGAATGGGCCGACTGATTCAAGCTGATAGAACAACCGAGGAATGCAGCAAAGCATTTGTGAAGCCACAACACGCACAACCTCGAGGCGGATGGGCTACAACAGCAGAAGACCCCACCGGGTACCACTCATCTCCACTACAAATAGGAAAAAGAGGCTACAATTTGCACACGCTCACCAAAATTGGACAGTTGAAGACTGTAAAAATGTTGCCTGGTCTGATGAGTCTCGATTTCTGTTGAGACATTTAAATGGTAGAGTCAGAATTTGGTGTAAACAGAATGAGAACATGGATCCATCATGCCTTGTTACCACTGTGCAGGCTGGTGGTGGTGGTGATGTAATGGTGTGGGGGATGTTTTCTTGGCACACTTTAGGCCCCTTAGTGCCAATTGGGCATCATTTAAATGCTACGGGCTACCTGAGCATTGTTTCTGACCATGTCCATCCCTTCATGACCACCATGTACCCATCCTCTGATGGCTACTTCCAGCAGGATAATGCACCATGTCATAAAGCTCAAATCATTTCAAATTGGTTTTTTGAACATGACAATGAGTTCACTGTACTACAACGGCCCCCACAGTCACCAGATCTCAACCAGATAGAGCATCTTTGGGATGTGGTGGAACGGGAGCTTCATGTCCTGGATGTACATCCCACAAATCTCCATCAATTGCAAGATGCTATCCTATCAATATGGACCAACATTTCTAAAGAATCCTTTCAGTACCTTGTTGAATCAATGACACATAGAATTAAGGCAGTTCTGAAGGCAAAAGGGGGTCAAACACAGTATTAGTATGGTGTTCCTAATAATCCTTTAGGTGAGTGTATACCAAAGAAACTGAGACCTGAAGTTCAAAGCAGGCTCAACATATTCAGAGTTTCTTCTGGTAACTGGATTTAACTAAGCTTGACTGGGAGATTGTACTTTATGGATATTAAACTATCAAAGTTTTGAGACTTGATACAGAATTTTGTTTATTAGAATCCAAACTGTCATTCATTTCACTCTGTATGTTACCAACTCATATCAGTAGTGTAATTTGACTTGTTTTGTCTTTGTTCTGAGGACCTGGCGGTGTGTCGGAGCTCAGGTACCGCTCCAGTGACTCGACTGCAGTGTGGAAACCCAGTGTCACTAATCAGCCAGCTATGTCTTATTTATATGAGCTGTCCCTGAAGAACGGGTCAATTATCCATAGCAGACAAATATCCAACACAGAGCTGCACCTCCCAGGGTTGGAACTCGGTAAATCCTACATCCTGAGCGTGTGGGAGGAATGTAACGGCCAGTGGAAGTCTGAACCCACTCATTTGGGTTTTGTTGGAGTAAATTCATCCTTTCAGATCTACGTGAGAGCTGCTGAATCTACTCAGAACCAGGGTCAGTAAAACACTCTGCCAAACCCGTCACTGTCTTCCATGTAAAATTCACTTTTTATTTCCTGTAGAGCTCCAGTTAGATGTTGATGGCGCGGGTCTCACAATGGTCGTGCCCTGGCGTCTGTCTGAAGATCTACAGGATGACTCGTCAGAATCAAGAGTGATAATGGCACAGATTTACCAAAAAAAGGTGCAATATTACAAGAGAGTCACGTATTACATCAGCTGATATCTACATGTCACACAAACTTGGAGGTTCATTCTTCTGAAAACATCCTCTCTTCCAAAATACATCTGATTTTCTCCATTTAAGTGAAACTTGAATCTATTCAAGCAGTAACTGGAAGACTTGTCGTCTCACTTATTGGATCTGTTTGTTTGTTTCAGCTGCAGGAGCTGCTGACAGACTTTTATCAGCCGGTTCTGATTGAGCTGGATTCCTTTCAACCAGCCAACGAGCCGGAAAAATCTGAGATTCTATTTCGGTCTTTTGATGCCTCGAAACCACCAGGAAACGTCCTCCTGCCGATAGATGATCAGCTCAATCACATTCATTCCCTGAACTCCCCCAATATTAGTGTTTGGGGGGGTGTGATATACTGGGAAGGTTCTGTATTAAACTAAATAGCTTTTTCAGTTAAAGCTTTGACTGTAGTGCACACATTCTGGTAAAATCCTTGCTTGTAGGATTTACTTTGCATCAAGTGCTTTGTGTTTTATTCTCAGGTCCAGACACGTGTGCCTCCAGCCGGTCCTTATGTCCTCATAATTCTGTCTGCGTTAACTCTCTGGGTTCATACGTGTGTGTTTGTCGGCGTGGTTACTATGATGTAAGCTTGTTCTTAGATCCTCCTGCAGCTTCACATCCAGTCTGCAAAGGTACACCTCAAGATAATACAACTGAAGCTGTGTGCGTGTGTACGTGTGTGTGTGTTTGATTGAAGCACCAATTTTATTTTTAGACTTGGCAAAACTGGAGATAATTAATGAGCTGTTTTCCTTCCTGCTGTCTCGTCTCCCTCTTTTGTTTTTTTTTGGCTTTCAACCAAAAAAGCAAACAGAACTTCATCTAATCAGAAGTGAAAATGGATTATCAGCTGTTTACATCACAAATCTAGCTGAATCTAGTTCGAGAGGAAGTTGTCACCTCATACAAAGTAACATTGTTCAGCCGCTCACGCTGAACCTGGTGTTTTTATTACAATAAATTTATTACGTACCAAGTTAAAGAGGATTTGATGCATAACTGCAGCTTATGGAAATTTATGAAAATGTTAAGATCAATTGTATCAGCTGATCTATGAACCAAGAATCTTCTTCATGATTTTATTTTAATCTTTATGTCTCAACATGCTAAAATAACAAATACCCTATAGCAAGCTGCAGACAGGTTCTCTTCAGGTTTCATGTGTTTTTTTACACCCTGCAGATCGAACTGCATGTTCCAGATCAGATCAGTCGTCCGGGGTGTCGATTCAAAAAGATTTTTTAAGTGAGACAGTAAAAAAAGTCCAGTTGATCTTTTAAACTTTTTGGATTGTTGTGCACGGTGTACTGGGCTGTGTAAATTTTGGGGTGGCACAAAACTAAAATTATAACAGAATATTGGGAATTCTAATATGCTGCTGTAATTTGGACAGGTCTAAGACTTTGGAAAAAGTGTTTATAAAAATTTTTTTTTTTTTAAATGCTTTTGTGCAATTTTTGTTCACACTGACTCCGCCCTCTAGCAGCGTCTCACACCGCGGTCAAACATATCAGTCATGTAGTTTCACTACCAAGAAACCAGCAAACATTTTCAAGCAGTAAACAGACTAACAGGTGATCTGCCTGATGTTAATATCTGTGTTGATCTGCACCGAAAGGAAAGAAAACACCTTCCTGATCTTGTTTTCAAACAGATAAAGGTCTTTTCAACCAGTGTCTGGTCAAGGTGATGACAGGTGGAATAGCAAAGTCTCACCTGACTTCTCACTTCGAGGGAAACGTGGAGGTGAAACTGAATGACGGCCGGTGCCTCGTGAATGAGAGCAGGTTTCTGTACTACTTCCGCATGCAGAGGAAGTCGTCAGACTGTGGAACAGAAAAACAGGTGAACAAGTTTCAGAGGTGAAATCTTTCAGTTTCTTAATGTATTAGAAAACACGGTTTCCCAGGAGATATTTGATGATGGTAAATCGGAGTGCAGAAAATGTGCACAGCGTTGATTTTCAGACCTGCTTTCCAAATGCATTTTTCTGCATCCTTTTCCATCTTGACTCCACAGAAGGGGAACAAAGTGTCAAATAATCCACATCAATACAGTGTGCACATCTGAAACAGTTTTGACTTGATGCACAAAAGCAGTAGCTGCATCAATATCAAGATTCTTGTACACTGTTAGAAAAGGCTGCTTATTTTTGTCCTAAAATTATTTCTGGTAAATTTTAAAGGTTCTGTATCCTATTTTACAGCTTTCAATGTCTGTGATAGGCACATATATGATATGAATCACTGTGCCAAGACAGTAAGAGACATCTAAAATCAAGGCAAAAATAATTTGACAGACTAGAAGTAAACAAACTAAACAAGCAAAGATGTGCAAACCCTTACAAATCTGGAATATGTGCAATATGATACTGTATGAGTTTTAAGACCAAAATTTGCAGCAGTTTAATTTAAAATCTCACATTGCAGCTGATCTGAACCTTGTATGAAATCTGAGATGATGTATACATGTACGATTCCCAGGTGAACAAAACCCACATTGTGCTGCAAAACACCCTGACTGTCAGTCTGACTAAGGAGCACACGATCACCCGGCGGGACCTGAAGGTTCTCTGGAAATGTGTCTACCCCCGACATTACGTACGCAATGCTCACGTTACAGCTGATATGGAGTGGTGAGATGCGTTGCACCCCGAGTGATTATCAGGTTTCAATCCAAACGTGCAGGAGATTTTAAACTGTGTTTGTTTGGTTGCAGGTTTGCTTCAATAATCATGGTAGAGTTCAACTCTTCGCTGCAGCTGGGTCTGACCATGATGCTGTACGGAGATGAGGCCTATACTCAGGTTTACTCCGATACAGTGGAGCTGGGATCTGAGGAGACCCTGTTCTTCCAGGTGGCCCTACAGACCAACAGCTCTTTTACCTCAGACATGCTGCTGCAGGTGGAGTCCTGCTGGGCCACTGAGAGTACCGACCCAATGGAGACCATCCGGGCGCTTTTTCTTGATGACGGGTATTTTTAAAATGTGAATGTGTGTCAACAGCAAGTCAAAGCTTGATGAACATGTTTATACACCAGTCAGCTGTAACATACAGACTTGCTCTTCTCACAGCATCCTGGTATCTTTTCTATGATAAATCAACCTGCCAATTTCTTTATTGATCTGTGGCCCAGTTCTGATTCTCATGGCTGGTGGTTTTAGTACCATATTAGCACCTTTTTATTGCACCCAGCAATATAATTTAGTTTTCAACTTGACAGTTCTGTTGGATCTGACTACATGATTGTTCACTGCCTGTGAGCGTCTGTTCGTGGTTATAGCTGTCGGGTCATTGTAAAACATCTAAAGGTCGACAGCAGCAGGTCGGGATCGTTTCACTATCTTGGGTGTCTTTTGTTCCTACCTTGACATGTTGGACTGTCCTCTGTGGTCTTAGAAGTGTCACCAGCTGCTGATTGGACGGTCTTTATCAGCTGTTTTTCCCTGTGGGGGTGGCCGAACCTGGCAGATCTGTCACTTCTGCCATGCTGGCCCCGCCCACAGCTGTCAGTTGATCTCTGGAGGACGGTGCTGGTAGACCACCTCATCCTGTTACCTGATTTTGATTGATTCCTGGGCGTGGCCAGCATGAACTCATTGACGAGGTTGTGATGATGAGAATCCACAATGGCACCACATTTAAACCTGCTCACTTTATCTGCAACAGAAGATCATGTTCAAGGACCGAATATTTACTTGCTGCTGATTAATCTCGCCCTCTGTCATGTGACCTGGTTATAGTCAATGTTTTTGACTCCAGGGTATTGTGGCTAATCTGTGTTTCGTTATCATAACGAATCAGCTGTAAACATTAAAGCTGCTATACTTAATTTGCATAACAAATTAGCTTAACATATTTTTTTAATGCCATTAAAAACGTTTTAACACAGCTCGGAGAAAAATATGTTGTGAAGATTAAATTAAGTGGTTCTCCCGTATTTGTCTAAAAACATCAACCAATCAAATGGTTCAGTCTGAAAGGAATGATTGGACAGTCTCTCCAGCCATACGGACTTCTGCATTTATTTGGCTTCTGTGCTCCTAATAAACCGAGACATATTACTGCAGAACACCACTGCTAGGAGTGTTCGCCGCTCTACCATGTCACAGCAGGAGAAACAGCCGCCGGCTGGTTCCACGTCAGGTTCAGGACAAAGTAACAATGTCAGTTGTTCGTGTTCTATTGTTTTCACTTACTGGTGATTCCGCCATGTTACGGTACTTGAATGAACTGCGGACCAGTGTCTTGCACTCTGTCGTCTTCTGGGGCTACGCGTGTTTCCAAACCTTAGACTTTGTTGACAGTGTAAGCTAGGCAATTTGAAATCAGGGATATCAGCTTTAAACACATAAACAATAAGGTGATTTAAAGTCCTTTATTTGCTTGAACTTTGTAAGAAGACTTGTTTTGTTCCAGCTGTCCCGTTGACAACGCGTTCCACTGGCTCTCTGTCAACGGTTTGGCACAGAAAACCCGATTCTCCATCCAGATGTTCCACATGCCTAAAGGGTTACCTCTGTACTTCCACTGCTTGACCAATATCTGTGGACATGATGAAGACTGCACAAAGGTAAAACCCATGAACGTACTGGTTAACTGAAATGGGTTCTTATCTTTATTAAAACAAATAAGTTGATATTCTATAATTCAGACTTTGTGACTGATAAGGAGTTTATCACAAATATTCTGTATTTTGTGACTGTAATTTTATTGTTCTAATGTTCTTTGTAATATTTTAAGTTTTGGTCTAGTGAGGGAAAAAAAAAAGTTTTATTTCTGCTTCCTGCATTTTTCCCTTTTTAAATTCTTTCTGGGGATGTGCTGGTTGTGCAGGCAAGTCAGATATTTAACATTTGGCTTGTTAATGTTTACCTTTTATTTTTGATGCAGAACTGCACCAGCCAGCAGCGTTTCAAAAGGTCAGTAACCCAGATGAACAGGAAGAGGAAACCAGGTGCTGTTGTGTCTGCTGGGCCACTGACAGTCACCATGAGGGGGAAGTCAGTCGATCATTCTGACTGTGAGTTCATGTCAAATCCTCCTGCCTCAGATCAAACATTAATGTTCAAACCTTTTGAAGCTAATAGTGTGAAATAACCCTTTTCATGTCTTCACAGGGGCAGAACACATGAGCATAATTCTTATTGTTGCTGGATTTATAAGCTTTTTGGGAATAACTGTGCTTTCACTGAGTGCAATCAAGGCAGTAATGATGTACTATGAGCAGCATCAGCTGTAATAAACTTTGGAAAAACATCTGTGTGCGTGATGTCATCACTGAAGAGACTATGCTAATACAGAAACAATAATTCTTAGATCACATCCTGCAGATGGACCAGTTTAGGAGACGTCACATGCTGCCCTCTATCGGCCAAACCGTGTATGTGTTTCGTTGAAACCAGGATTCTGTCTTCAGTTATATTTTACCAACTCTCTTGGAGATGAATTTTTCTGCAGTAGAAGATCTTTAGAAGGAAGGAAGCTCCAATATTGGAAAGAGCCAAACTGCAGTTCACCAACATGCTTGTTGACAAGTCTCATATTATCAGTATTTGTTGCAACATCTCCCAGATTTGTTTCTGGTCTAACATGTTCACGACTCTCAAAAAGTTCAGGACGTTCATCTTTCGGGTGAAACTTCAGGATGAACCTCATGTTCTCTGACCTTTCCAGGTGACCTTCATGTGACCTTCTCTAAACTTCTGAACACACATGTTCAGCTTATTCAGTACTTTTTACACAACTTGTTCTAACAAGGAGCTTAATGATAAATTCACAACAGAGTGTCATCAACGGGTTCAACAGACAGACTAGAAGAGTCACAAAGACATAGAAGTGGACGTCCTTTGTCCACGTCCCACACTGATGATGCTTCATTGTGAGTCCTGTGGAACCAGATGATGAAGGAACATTTAAGGAGCCGAGAGGAACCAAGTGTCACGTCAGACCATTAGAAACTGTTTACATCAATGTGGTCTCACACTGTCCTGCATGTTTTAGATGTTTCCCTGCTCCAACACAGCTGAGTTAAATGAGCAAATTACCAAACAACTTGTCTTGTAATTTGCTCATTTAACTCAGCTGTGTTGGAGCAGGGAAACATCTAAAACATGCAGGACAGTGTGCCTTGAGGACCAGGGTTGGGAAACACTGAGTTAGAGGGTCAGCCAGGTCTTCCAGATGTTTCTGCACTTTTGATTGGTCCTCGCGGTCTAATTGGACTGAAGCACACAGGTTGATCTCCTCTAACAATCAGTAGCTGAGGATCAAAAAACAGAAGGATGAGCAGAAACAGCCAAAGAGACTCTTCATGTGACACTGACATTAACTCACCTGCAGAGTTTAGATGTTGTCCTGGGTCCTTCTCTAACCTCCTGGACCTGGACCACTTGGACCTCCTGCTCACTATGAGTAATTATGGTAAGCCGGCTCTCACTGCGGTTCTCAGAGTCTCACAGCCCTGGAAGTGGCTTTGCAGCTCTTTCTTTAAAAAGAGTGACAGATGTTAATGCATTTGTTTCCTATCTGTTCTTTGGGTGAAATAACTTTTCCACATAGGTGCAGATTTGTCTGATTTTTTTTATTTTTTTTTTTAAGTAAATAAAATCGTCATTCCAAAAATGCACATTGTATCTTCAGAAAATCAGTCTGGCTTATCTTTATCTGGTATTAAATTAAGTTTGTTGATATTAAAGTTTGATAAGAACACACAATATTTCACAGCCCTGTAATGCAATGATCATGTGTTCAGGAAATGCTGCATCCTCTTCATCACTTCTGTCACCACACACGCACACTGTTATCAAACCATTTGAGAGTGACATTATTTGATAAGCATCAGTGTTGAAACATTGAAAGTCCCTCACCTGTGCATTGTATCGCTGTATCGAACTTCATTACACCTGGTTTCTGTCACAATCACAGTCTGTTGCTCAAAAAGAAGATTTTCTGCACATCAGGTCTGATAATATTCGAAATTATAAACACTCACTGAGCACCTTTACTCATCAGACATTTTTATTTTTGCTGATGTAATGTCATTTAATACAGCTTTTATTTTACAATTATGCTAATTATTGTGACAATAAGTGACAGCTTCATTAACAAGGTGAGGCTAATTAACACATAATGAGAGGTCGAAATACCTCACATTTCCACTGGAGGGCACTGTTTTGTTATTAATGTTAGTAAAAAGACTTAAGTGAAAATGAGACGCTTTCATTAAAAGGTTTTGTTTGTAAAAAGAATTATACTTCATGTATTAATACAGAGTATACTATTTCACATCAGTCTGGTTAAATTGAGTCAAAAAGTCCCTCCCATAAAAACAACCCATTAGCAAAAGGCTTTCTTAAAAAATAGTGTCTTTAGTCCTTTTTTGAAAGAATCGACCCCAAGGAGCAACAGAGGCAAGGCATTCCACAGTCTGGGGGCCAAATAGAATAATAGAATAGAAATATACATAAATAAATTAGAATAATATAATGGAAACATACATTATTTCCTTTGTTTGCTTCTCTTCATCTAACAGGTTTGAAATCATTTATTTATGGGAAACAGTTGGTGTTTTTTTTATAAAGAAATACTAAAATGTGAAATAAATGTTTATTTAGATTTCTTCTATAACTTATAAAATGTTTTTGTATTTCAGAAGTCTCCTGCTAATTAAAGTGAAGACAACACGACCAGGAGTTCTTAATTGAGGAGATATCATTTATGTGGGTGAGTGTTTTAAAACTTTTTGTACACACAGTGTTGTTGAAGTCTGTGTTTAATCACTCTACCACAGTATCTTTATAACAGAGATATTTTTACTCTTTTTCATTATAACAATATTGTAGCTGTTTGGATGGGTATTTAATAGTATTTTGGTCTGATTGATGTTTGAATGCTGTAGTTCAAACATTTTACATTTGAAATGTCCCAGTCAGCATCACCTGCAGGTCATCACTCACCAGTTCCTTATATAAGATGTGCTGGAATCACACACCAGCTTCAGATCCTTGTTGCTCCTGTAATACTCCTCAGTGTTCATGTGTTATCGCCTGAGTTTTCATGTAATGCTTACCTGTGAATTCTCTTGTCACATTCCTTCTGACCTCGTGTCAAACCATAATCAGTCTTTGAACTTTCCCCTTTACCCACTTAAATGACTGTCGTCCAGTTAGAACATTGAATCTTTTATAATTTGCTCAACAGCAACTTGCGTTTCTACACACAAGTCATTAGAAGGTCTTCTAGCAAAGCAAAAACAAAAAATCCTCTGCAAAAGAAAAAAGCAACACTGTCTTCATCATTTTAGTCTTCACAAAAATTTCCTTTCTATTTTTTCAAACATATATAACTCACAGGTGTTCACATGAAAATGTTGAACGTTGGTGCAATTTAAAGGTTCTGTATCCTGCTACTTTACAGCTTTCAACATCTGGGATAGACACATATGACAAAATCTTACCCTTGGTGTTATATAGTCTTCATTTGTCCTAAAATATTAGGGTTAGGGTTAAAAATATTACTTAAATTCTCGAGTTATTCTCAGACCAAGAAGTAAAACACTCGGATTACCTAAATCCTGTCTCTCCTCCAGGCCCCCTCCCTGTGAGCACTGCCTAAAAATGTTAAAATGTTGAATAAATTCCTGTAACTCTCAAAGCCAAATGCAGATTTTCACCAAGACATTTTTAGAAAGTAAAATACTACAAACGCTGGTGCTTCTTGCTTCAGACTCTTGCAGCTCGTGGTGTGTGTGTTTAATGTGCAGGGGTAGCGCAGACACACTGGACAGGTCCTGGTGTAACATTGTTACATCACTATGTTACAGTCAGTTCTTTTCCAGGAGAGAGTGGAGCAGCTGCTCAGAGCGCAGGATGCAGGAGGATTACTGAGAAATGTGTGAATTAAGCAAAAACCCCTCTGTTTTTTTAAAATGAGGAAATAACATCACAACACGATTAAAAGCTCCAAAAAGTAATTTTGCATGATATATGACCTTAAAGGAAAAATTTGAAGTATGTATAACAAAAAAAAAAAGAATGATAAACATCAACAGATGTAAACAAACAAAATTAGTTCAAACAAAAAAAAATACATTGAAATATTTCATAAATATTTTATCCAAAGAAAATCAGTAAAAAACAAACAGGTACGTTTAGTTTTTTCCAGGTTGGAGAGACATGAGTTTGAGGAGACCGAAGTGCAGAATACAGATAATAACAGCAAACAGGAGACAGGTGAGGATAATGAGGGAATCAGGTGAGCAGAATGATCATGATTAGACTGTGTCAGAACTGAGAACAGCGAAACAGAAACAGTGGAAAACAGGATCTGACTTGATTTGTGTCAATCACTTTTTTTTACTAACTGCTACAGCAGGATGAATTCAGAAATCTGGACACGCTTTAAAGAAAACAATTTCCCTGCAGGATAAAGAACAAATGAGCTTTTGCTGCTGACACAAACTGAAAAGTCTGAATCTGTGTAAGACAAAAGACTCCTAAGGGTCAAACTTCTTAAGTACTGGATGTTCCACAAACTCAGAGAGGACAGAACTTTTTCATTGGCTGCTCCCAAATTATGGAATTTGTTGCCACTGCACATTAGGATGGCTTCTTCACTGTCAATTTTTTTAATCTCTTCTTAAAACCCACTTATTTAGCTTGGCTGTTAATGTAGCATGTATTTAATTTGCATAACAAATTAGCTTAACATAATTTTTTTCATGCCCATTAAAAACATTTTAACACAGCATGGAGAAAAATATGTTGTGAAGATTACAATAAATAAATAATTAGGTGGTTCTCCTGTATTTGTCTAAAAACATCAACCAATCAAATGGTTCAGCCGGAAGGAATGATTGGACAGTCTCTCCAGCCGTACGTACTTCCACATTTATTTGGCCACTGTTCTCCTAATAAACTGAGACATATTACAGCAGCACACCACTGCTGGGAGTGTTCACCGCTCTACAATGTCACAGCAGGAGAAACAGCCGTCGGCTGGTTGCTCGTCAGGTTCAGGACAAAGTAACAATTAATGTCAGTTGTTTGTTGTTATATTGTTTTCACTTACCCGTGATTCCGTCATGTTACGGTACTTGAATGAACTGCGGACCAGTGTCTTGCACTCGGTCGTCTTCTAGGGCTACGCGTGTTTCCAAACCTGGGGGGGCGTGGCTTAGGAATTCTACCTGGGAGGGGCGAGAGTTCTGTGACTCTGTTGACAGTCTAAGCTAGGCAATTTGAAATCAGGGATATCAGCTTTAACGGTTCTTGTTTGATTTTAAAAAAAAATCATATTAGTATATTTTAATGTATTAGTATAGTTTTATTGGTGTTTTACTGCTAAGTTGTGTATTTTATATTACTGTTTTTAATGTACAGCACTTTGGTCAGTCTCAGCTGTTTTTAAGTGCTTTATAAATAAAGTTGACTTGGTTTGGATTTAATCTGGTAAAAATTAGAATAGAATGAATCTCCCTATATCAAAATACAGTTAAAAGCATAAAATCATTTCCAATGAGAAAAGTAGAAGCTGCTTTTGTCAGTGTGCCGTGGACGTTGGACCGTCACCAATTAAAGACTGAAATGTGACTTTTCATGATATATCATTTCAAACTTAAAACCCCAAAACAGCATAAATATCAAATTCCAGCTAACTTACTCTCTCTGAGCTTTGACACTAATCTGTCTGTGCTGTCATCACGGTATTTCTGGTTTTAGGACACGCTCATGTTTCACATCCCATTAACGTGAAGAAGATCAAATGTCCTCCAAGCATTTCTAATGAATGACTGTCAGGGATTTGACAAATGAAACGTGTGCAGGGTTACATTTTTTACATGTTTGATTACAAATATAGAAAACAACCTTCTATACTATAACTCTGTGGTTGTACTTTTCTGTTTTGACTTTAGAAATCTATAGTTTTTTACATCAGTGAGGTGCTACAGGCATAATTGACATCACACACAGTAAAAAAAGAGAAAGGAGGTGGGCAGTTTTTTGAACTGGGAGACTGTGTGGAGGTCTTAAAACTAGGGCCTCCAGTTCAAAGCAGAAGTGTTTAATAATGACACACAGATGGTCTAAACAAGCAAAGTGGCTGAGAGGACTACAGGAAGAGTGGAAACATGCCGGTGAATATTCGATGATGGCGTTAAAGCTCTGATTGTGTGCAGTGAAAAGTGTTCTTTTATTTATAGGTACGACCATTAAATGGCCAAAAACAAAACCCGAGTACTTCAGATAG
>SSNP01000241.1:103960-160909 GCA_006937955.1 Pachypanchax playfairii | reverse complement strand
CTCTATAACTAACACAGATTGGGGAAAAATTGGCTCAGTCACAGCAAATTTGTAGAACCTTTCTCTGTAGGGTAAATATGACTCTACTACGCTGTGAGTACATTCTGAGTAGGTTTTTCCCTCCTGCTTTATCAAATACATGACTCCACCATGCCCCGGTGTCCAGCTGTACCACAACTCAGACCACATAAGGATCCATCGACATGCTCCATGCTGGAATCATGCAACCATATGATACAGTTTCAAGCTTAAAGAGGCCCTTCCATTAAAAACGTTTTTTATGAGGTTTCTGTTGAATATTTTAGCTCCACAGGTGTTCTTACCTTTATAGTCGGTGTGAAAACAGGTCAACAACTTCTCTTTCAGTTTTAATCTCTCAAACTACGCAGGTGGCGATAAAACCCGAGTTCTCCTGAGTCCGAACGGCCTGTATCTGTTTCGTTACGACTCATTTGTTTGTTAGTATTCGGCAGCTTCCGCAGTTGAAACCACGCCTAGCATGCTGCTGGCTAAAAGCTGTAGCATAAGACATAGCAAACAGGAAGAGGGGACGTCTGACGTTACCATGCGCAGCGGGGCAGGAAACAGTATACCTTGCTCTCATAGGCTAGTTTGTTAGCCAATCAGAGTCCAGCACATTCAAATAATGAATATGAACGAGCTGCTGATGAAGCAGCCTGACGGAAGGAGCCGGAACCACCCGAATTTTAACGCAGACAGATTGAAAGGTCTGTTAATCAGTGTTTCCTGACGTTTTTTTAGATAAAAAATGTTTCATATTACTGGTTAATACTTAAGAAATAACCACAAAGTCCTGAAATTTGTATGAAATGGACTCTTTAACCTTAAGCTCACTCAACAGATTCAATCATGTTCTTAGAAATTAAACAAAACCAACATGGTACAACACAACAACAAGCAGAAAAAAAACTACAACATGGCTCCAAAAGGTTTGTGTTTTATATTCTGTCTGTTTTATGTAAATATGAAGGACATTTAAAGATCCCTCGGAGCGTATTTTGGTTTTGGAAAAGTTTACAGCGGGGGTCTACAAAACCCAGTAGTGGAGCGCCGTTGTCTCTGCTTCACCACACCTCAATCAAACAAGGTTGTGAGAACTGTTTTTCAATTGTTTTTCAACCTCGATCTTCAAGGTAGACGTCTTCCCTTTTCCAAAAAAGGGATCGACGTGTATGTGCCGCGACATGTTGCTCCTGAGACGCGTTCAATTCGCGCTGCTGACGGATGCGGTGGAAAGGAGGGGTAAGACTTCATCAGTCTCACATCCTTGGGGGGGAATTTTGAACCACTTTTTTAACAACTTGGCTTCAGTTTATTGAGCTTTGTTGGTGTTGCTGAGCACAGCCCTCTTGAGGTCTTGCCACAACATTTCACCTACTGTAGGTGAAGGTCTGAACTTTGACTAAGCCACTGTAAACCTTGATCAGATTGTTCTGTTAGCTGCAGCCAAGCCAAGCCTTAGCTGTCGGGTGGATTCATTTGAATCTAGAACACACAGAGGAGCTTGCAGTTAAATTCTTGAATATAAACCACCATAACTGGCTGAAATGATCCTTCTACCACAGTGCATGACAGTTGATTTATTGTTACTTTTTGCCAACATGGCGCTAGCACATTATGGCTGAGCATCTCTTTGTTCACATTGAAGCAAATTATTTCCTCACTATTTAATTTGATTTAGTACTTTATCCCATTAAATCAGTACAAAATAACTTTTTACAACTTTAAGCTACTGTTTTGAAACTTGTCTAAGTGGATACTCACTGAAAAATATGTTTCGCTTCATATTAGTCATCACCCTGGACCCTCCGATGGCTTTACATTAGACTAAATAACTTCAGTAATTTGGGTCTCAACAGGAAGGGGTGTTCTGGTGATTTATGCTGCCCTGAAGAAAAATGCTGCCATAGTACGAATTGACAACTTATTTCATAATGAAATGTCATTAGAAGTTTATACAGTATTCTTGGTGAGTGTGTCCTGTTAATTATTTAATCATATTTTTATGATCCTTCCCAGATATTTTCTATATTAAAGCTCTCTGGGTCCATTGTTGGGTCCTTCTCCTCTGGGTGTGTCCAAACATTTGCCTGTCGCTCTGACAATGCAAAGAAATTAAAAATAACATCATGTTTAGTGTTTCTGTCATGGGAAAATTTATTTGATAGGTAAAATGTATTTATGGAAAAATATAGAAACAAAAAGTAAATGATAAATCTGTTTAATGAAGTCAAGACTGTAGAACGGCACATATGCAGAAGGAATCGATAGCACATCTCAACAGGTAGCATTTTTCTACAGAACACCAGTCCGAGCAACGGCCGTCTGAGACGCGACTGCAGAAAAGTTATGCAGTACTGCTTTAATTTGAGAAATTTTATGTCTCATGTATATATATATATATGTAAATAGCATTTATTTACTTGCACTCTAATCCTTCTACACGTTTTTTTTTTTCAACATATGCATTTAATAAAATATTTTTGTTCATTATTCTGGTACCGCCCAAGTGTTTCTGCACCTGTACATCCACATCAGTACTTGTTAATTTTAGTTCCACGTCTGCACATTTTTATGAACTGGTTCTAATTAAACAACTGATGAGTGTTGTGCACGTCTAATGCAAAATAAGTGCAAATGCATGGATTTATGCACCAGGTGAGATAACATGTCTGCAGGTATCGGTGTTTGATGCCAGGTGAAAACAACAAGCAAAAAAATGAGGCTAAATCTCTCATAATCTGTGTGGCTATTAGGATTTTTCTGTCTTGTTCAGTTCAACTTTAATTTGTCTGAAATTATTTTAAGAAATACAGAACAAACTGGCCCATGTATCCCGTGGATAAAAACAACCTGATTGTGTGATCCCACAGAGAAGATGGGCACTCTGGAAAATCCTCAGAGGCCTTTGATGGTTGGCGCCATGGAAACATTCAGCGATTTGTCTGTCACAATGTCCCCAGTGGAAAGCTCATAATTACCAGTGCATTGTGATTAGGCTGAAGTCAGGATTTTAAGACCCCCTAACGGGGCTCATTCTCGTTTCCCCTTTCAGATGATGAAATTCACTCATCTTCAGAAATGAGAATTGTATTGATTTTGCTCCTTTTTTTTTCATTTTTTGGCATTGAGTCAGGTGTGTACAAGTTCAGGAAATTAAAAAAGGAAATCAAACAAAAACATCAAGCCCATAGCTTGTTGCACAGATGATTTTACCTATTTAGATGGAAAATACCCCCCCCCCCCCAACACATACACACACACACACACAGCAGTCACACAGCATTTATTTCAATCCAACATTTCACAGATAAAAATTATTTTGAAAAAGAGGAGCGTTATATAAACTGTCCACAGCTTAATACCATCTGAAATATTCTGGTTCAATAGGCAAATGCTGATTTACATTCACAGTGTAGAAAAAGCAAAGGGAGTATTTGGGGACTGCAGCTGCTTGATTACTTATTTCCACAACTCGGTGCATTTTGACACACACACTTTTGTCTTTCACTGACTTCCTCACAGAAAAGTGCTATCAAGCAGCGATGACGCTGCAGCTCTGTTGCAGGAAATGACAAAGACGTCCTGAAAGTCGCAGATGTTTAATTACAATGATGTTATCGTTAATGAAGCAAATCATTCTCGCAAAGCCCACATTAACAACACAAAGCTGCCACAGCGTTATTATCAGAGGACGGTCAGAAATCCCTCCAGAGTTGATGATACAGCAGCTCGTAGTTACATCCTAATGTTTCATCCACAGAGGAACAGTCTGTCTCATCCTCAGCGGGAGACTTGAAGGGTTTGAAGTCTCTTTTAGTGACAGTGGCTAGACACAACTCCAACTTTCTTGTTGATTTTTCAGGTTGACGTGACCCAGGAGATCATTGAGGAATGATTTCTCGGTACAGACTTCAATTTTCGTGGATTTAGGATGACCAATGGGAAGCTATTTATAATCTAATTCAGTAGAGAAATTAACTTTACGTGTCAGTGAAGCAAAACAGATTGAATTTACTTTAAAGTAAAATGAATCCATATAAAACTAACTTTGGGCATTTAGGATTTGCTGCCTGGCCACACAGAAGACTTGTCAATGTTCTAATTACAGCTATACTCATTACTCAGAAAAATGCATTTCTGGTTCACTGACTGGAAATGAAACCCATAATTCACTCGAGGCATTGCAGGTGCAAGGGGATAAAGGGAAAATACTTTTGTGTATATGCTACCAGTAAGATATGAGGTTCTTATCAGGGTCTAAGCTGTTACCAGTTTTTCTTTTGGTAAACAGATCTATAATGCATTCCACAGTGAAGTCTTTGTAAACAGCAAATCCAAGAAAAGATCAAATAACTTAAAGAGGCCATTTCATACAAATTTCAGGACTTTGTGGTTATTTCTTAAGTATTAACCAGTGATATGAAATATTTTATATCTAAAAACGTCAGGAAACACTGATTAACAGATCTTTCAATTTGTCTGCATTAAAATTCGGGAGGTTCCGGCTCCTTCCATCAGGCTGCTTCGTCAGCAGCTCATTCATATTCATTATTTGAATTTGCTGGACTCTGATTGGCTAACAAACTAGCCTATGAGAGCAAAGAATACTGTTTCCTGCCCCGCTGTGCAAAGCAACGTCAGACGTTCCCTCTTCCTGTTTGCTACATCTTATGCTAACAGCTTTTAGCCAGCAGCATGCTAGGTGTGGTTTCAAGTGCAGGAGCTGATGAATACTAACGAACAAAGGAGTCGTAACAAAACAGATACAGGCCGTTCGAACTCAGGTTTTATCGCCACCTGCGTAGTTTGAGAGATAAAAACTGAAAGAGAAGTTTTTGACCTGTTTTCACACCCACTATGAAAGTAAGAACACCTGTGGAGCTAAAATATTCAACAGAAACCTCAGAAAAAACGTTTTTAATGGAAGGGCCTCTTTAACTAAAATATTGGACAAGTATCTCTAGTAGATTGAAGGCAAATTTCTTGCATGTAATTGGCCTCCTGCACATTAGCTTCTGCAAAGTGTGTTATTTTGGTCGAGGTTAGATTCTACATTTTAACTAATTTGATTAAATACATTCTTTGGCAATCTACGGGTTACTCGCTGTTCAGGAAAGAACTTGGTTATTGGTGACAACAGCAAAACAAACAAACAAACAAAAAAATGAGATAAAGGTCCAAATTGTAGGAGCAAGACTGGATCAGACTCTTTGAAAAGGCACCAGTGAAGAGTGTCTGCTGCAGTTTGTAAACAAAATTATTTTAATATCCACATAAAAAGCTATTTAAAAATTTTAATATGGGAGCAAAATAAATTGCATTTAAACTTTTTATTCAACTTCTTTATATTATTTTTAGGTTCTTAGTTTTATTCTGTTATGTTTAGTTTCTTCAAGAAGGCGTGTAAACCAAACTGCCTTTTTGCAAATGGGTTGGACAGAATTCCATCCATCCATCCATCCATCCATCCATCCATCCATCCATCCATCCATCCATCCATCCATCCATCCATCCATCCATCCATCCAGAGAGAAACCCAGACCTCCCTCTTCTCAGAGACACTCTCCAGCTTCACCTGGCAGGGGGGGGGGGTTACCAGATGTTCCCAGGTCAGATAGGATTTATAATCCCTCCAGCAGGTTCTGGGTCTGCCCGGTGGTCTAGTCCTAGTGGGACATGCCACAGGGAGGAGACCAGGATGCATCCCAACCAGATGCTGAACCACCTCAGCTGACTCCTTTTGATGAGGTGGAGCAGCAGCTTCAAGCTCCGTCTGGATGATGGAGCTCCTCACCTGATCTCTAAGGTTGACCCCGCCCCCCTACAGAGAAAGATAATTTCAGCTGTCCATTCACAGTTTGTACATGTTCATGCAAAGCAGCCAAGCTAACAGGTGTACGATCAAGATTTCCGTCATCTTAAAACTACTTAAAAATCTTAGATTTTAGGGCTTTTTTAAAAATAAACATTGTAATAGGTGGGTTTCAGGCACGTGACCTGGATGACATGCGCAGTACAGATGGAGGGCAGGAAGTAAATATGCGGCGCTTGTCAATGGAGGTTTCTGTACCTGTCAGTGCCTATTGTGTGGATTTAGACCTGGGAGCAAAAGGGAGGTATACGCAGCTGATCACAGAATATGTTGGACGGGACCCATACCTCATGAAGATGAGTGAATTTTCGTCTGAACCGAAGGATTTGCCAACAATCGAGGCAGTTGACATCACTAATTATCTGGTCCTGCAGACGTCATACTACACAAAACATCAAATGAAAGCCTACAAAAGTTTGGAGTCCTACAACTTTTTTGTGAGTGGATGGGTCCACAATCTTGGAGTAAAACGTCTCCGGGACGATTTTCGTTTGGTCTTCGCAAGGGTAAGTGTTTTATTTATTTATTTTCAGTGTAAAGATGTTAGTAGCTAGCACTAACGGCTACAACGTCAAACATGCAACACATCTTTACAACGTCGTTAGCTTAACGGTCATTCATCATTCTATACTATATAAACACAACCAAAAACACGTTGATCAGTAAAATAACATATGACCTACCTCTGACGAAGTGGCGGTCGCAAACGCGGGCGTTAGGGGACTCTGCTCCTCCTGACCGAAGGCGGAGATTTAAAATCCACTTTTTCCGGCGTTGTTCCGTCAGTTTTCTGCATTTTTCACCTTTGTGGACGATGACTTTCGGAACTCTAAAAAAACGAGCATCCTTCTCTCTGTTACCTCGATTGGAACAACCATAAACTGCACAAATAGAGGCATTTTCCCAGGCTATTTGAACAGGTCACTTCACTTCCGGCCCTCCGTCTGCACTTCGAACGCTGGTGTCTTAACAACGTGACGTAGGGTGCAACCAACCTATTTGGCATTAGTAAGTCATTCACAGAGAAGTCTTCAGTTATTTACACTAAAGACTGAAGTAATTCAACATTAAATTCAGCAGCACATGCAAATGTTTATGTAGAAAAAGCTTTTTACATGAACAGCAACAAAACATTTGCAATGTTAGTTATTTATTTGTTAACAAAGCTACTGAAGGAGTAAAGATTTAATGTCATTAAATATTTTACAATAACATAAAATGTCAGATTAATTTGTGAGACCGTATTTGTCCATGATGTTTTGGATCCTTGTATATGGAGCAGAATAACACAACAGATCTATTATGTCAGTGATTAAACATTAAAAGTTGTACTTATTGTAAATAAACTCATTCATCAGGTTAAACTCGTTTATCTGATCAGCTGTAACATTATAACGCACAAAAACAACATGAACATTTTGGATTGTCAAGTTGAATTTTCAAAAAATACAAAACTAGTCTGAATTCCCAGAAAATCCGTGCGTGGTGATGATGCCGCCCCCCTCCCCCCCGTACCTTCTACCTCTCCTCCTCTGCCTGACTACCACATCTCGGCAGCATCCGCTCTCAGATCATCGGTGCACGGTCGGTGTGCACGTTCCATACTCACCTCCAGGAAGACCCCTCCCACACCGTCATGCAACTCGACCTGCAGGTGAACACTTCGTCGCTGGATTCTCCGTTTCGCCCTCAAAGTCTGCGCGGTTTATCTGTGGGGCTGCGATCCATTGCAAAAAGACACAAGTTGCGCTCGAGATTTTAGTGTGCATGAACGCTCGTGCGTCCGAAGAGCGCGTGAGGATACGAGGAACGAGTCGGTGATGATCTGAAACAACAGTGTGAAGGTGAGCTGTTATTATGTTACTGCTCACGGTTTCCCTCTGAGCTACAGGGAACAATAAGCCACAGTGAGGCGATTATTTCGTTTTGGCGGATTAATAAACATTTCATTAATATTTAATTTAGTAATTTCCATTCATGTCAGCGACTTTATCCTGGAAACTTTTCAATGGTTCCACCGAACAGTTCAATAGCAATTATTTAGAAAATAATTGAATTACACAAAGTGTGGAGGAAATTCATTTGGTTCATATGTGATGATGAAAAATAAAGTAAAAATTGAGAAAAAGCAACTACTGAATCTTATTTGATGAAAGGATTCATTAAAATAAACAATAAAAAGTCCAAAAAAAACACTGAGTGGAATAGATGTCATGGTTCCAGAGGAAGTCATGTCAAATCAACTTAGTTATAATTACTTGGATCACACATCACAGGCAAAATGCTAAAATGTTTCACAGTAAGATTAAATAAATTTATTCAAAATAACTGAAAATTTTACAATTTTACCATGACATAACGATATCAATATCAATCATTCATATTTATATATTTTTTTTCATCTGTGAATCAATAACTCAACTCAATTTTTTTATTTTTACTTTCTCATTTTCACAAGACATTTATAAGCCATTTGAAATCATTATTATGACAATAGCGCCACACAGCATCTAATTATGTTTATGTAATTACATTTGACCACAAACAACTGATTGTATGGTAAATCTTTATTTATATTTTATTACAGAATAAACATGAAACAAATGTTGAGAACAAAAGCATAAGGTTGAGTGTGGTGTAGATGTGAGTAAACCTGCTGAGAAGTATCACAAACATGGATCCAGTTACACTTGTTCCAACAGTTGTCATGCTGGTGAAGCCAGCACAGCCACGCTGTATTTAATGTGGATTAAAGTGTATATTTGGAATCATATGGCATCGCTGTTTTTGGCTCATTGTGTTTTGTCAATGTCTATCTGGATGCCTTTCTTCTGAATCACAGTGTTCTAGTTTTAAGATGTCATTCATAAAATAAACGGAACATTTTCATAGAATGATGTAATTATGTAACTTAAAAGGGACGGGACTTAATTTTGATGTCCTTCTTTCTGTTTTCTCTCCCCAGTTTGTGAAACCTGTGCATTATCAGGAACTTGCATGTTTGAGATGTGCACACATAATGAGACGATAACCTGAGATCCCATCCCGAGGGGAAGCTAGGATGCACACCATTGCGTCACAGCGTTTTGGCAAAACTATTGTTGGCAGCAGCTGTTGCAACTCTACTGCTGCAGCTATGGTTCTGCTTTTGTGTCTTGGCTTCCTTCCCACTGTGGCCTCTTGCCCACCCTACTGCCTTTGTGCAAGTGATATCATTTCCTGCAGCGGGTGCAATCTGTCAGTGTTGCCCTTTGATCTTCCAAACTATGCCACAAGGTTGGACCTGAGCCATAATGTCATTAAAGCCCTGCATGTGGATTGGGTTTCCCAACCATTTCACCGGCTCACTACGCTGATTCTAAGCAGGAACTCAGTAAGCCAAATCGAGGTGGCCACCTTCACTGTGACACCACACCTCCTCCACCTGGACCTCTCATCCAACCAACTGACTGTGCTGAACTCATCCATCTTCACTGGGTTGAAGGAACTTAAAGAACTGCTGCTGATTGGAAACCAGATCGTCCACATAAAGCCAGGAGCTTTTAATGATGTTCCCAGCCTAGAGAGGCTCTATCTTTCTGCAAACAGTCTGACTGCTTTCCCCCTGGGGCTTTTTGAGGAACCCGGACGGCCTCGTAACCTAACCTTCCTAGACCTGTCATACAACAGGCTCTCCAAGGTGCCTGTCCAGAGCCTGCTGTCAATCACCTGCCATGCAAGTGTTTACCTGCAGGAAAACCCCTTGCTGTGTGACTGTTCTGTGTTTGCCTTGCTGGAATATTGGATGTGGAAACAATATCGCCCTCTGGTGGACTTCAGATCTGAATACCCATGTAGAGATGGAGCAGTTCCAGAGACTAATTGCACACATCTCGGTGAGACAAACATACCCTTCGAGGCACAGACCTATCGATTAGAACCTGGTGAATGGCTTTGGGTCCCGTGCCCAGGATTGACTTTGCCTGTCCAGGAGGGGTTGGTGGTGTTCTGGGTTACCCCGAGAATGACACTAAACTCATCAGCTAGTCATCCAAGTGCCCATCTATCAGTTCTTCCTAATGGCACCCTTGAAATCCAAGGAGCACTAATGGATGATTCTGGTACTTATGTGTGTGTGGTGGCCCGTGGACGTTTCTACAATCCCAGTGAAGCTCCAGAGGTCAGAGTGGTGGTCGGAAACTCAAGTGCATCCTCCACCGTTGGCTTGGCTCACCGAAGCAGTGCGGAACACTTTAACACTGCTTTCACCACTCTTGCTTCCTGTGTAGTTAGCATCGTGCTCGTCCTGCTTTACCTCTATCTTACTCCTTGTCGTTGTCGAGAAAACAGGGGCAGGGGAACGGGAGGGTGTGGTGGGCGAGCAATCGTTCTCTGTTCAGACCCTCAGGAGGTAGAGTCAGGACAGAGGAGGTCAAACGGAAAGAGGGTGGCCTTCTTAGAGCCTCAGGTTGAGGACTCTGAAATTAGTGTCCCAAAAACACCAGTGATGAACTTGGATTTCATTTCCACAGAGGGAATTCTGAAGAATGGAAGTGGGACAGTAGGACAGATCATCACAGATCATACTCAGATTGCATAGCACCTTCTACACAAACGTGTACTCTTTCAGTCTTAATAAATGTTCTTTTTATTCTGCTCTCGTTACGGTATGAAGGGAGAAAAAAA
This sequence comes from Pachypanchax playfairii, assembly GCA_006937955.1. Lineage (NCBI taxonomy): Eukaryota > Metazoa > Chordata > Actinopteri > Cyprinodontiformes > Aplocheilidae > Pachypanchax > Pachypanchax playfairii. Next base: position 150,348 of record SSNP01000241.1, on the reverse strand, counting down.
AATCAATCTAATGTGAAAAAGTGCTCTATGAGTCTTGTGGAGTAGTTCTGTTTAGGAGTTCAGTCTGAAAAGAGTCTGCAGTCCCTTGTTGTGAGCAGAATTTAAATTATGTCTAAGTGGTGTCTGTTTTTATATCCAGAGTTCATATAGAAAAATTTTCACTGTTACCTCAGAGAATTGTTACTGGAAGGATCACAGGGATCATACAGACGTGGGTGGGATTTGAAATTGGACCGAGAGGGATGTTCTCACCTGATGTGATTAGCTTGTAGATGCATTAGTAGTTATTCTACAGGATCCTGCCTGTGCTTTTGATAACATGATGTTAAGTCTTGTTGTTGTTAACCTTTAATCTTACGGAGGACATTTTTAGAACGGACATCTATACAAATGAAATCATCGTGACTTCTTGATTTGATCCGGAGTTCCTTCATAAAAACAAAGTATCACTACAATAAACAAACTGTATCACATGACCATTAAGAGGAAATTCTGGGGAAAGTTTGGAATTAATGCCTCCAAATTAACTTTTTGTCAATGTATTTTGCGCTTTTATGACATTTAAAGCAATACATTTACCACTTTTCAAAACAATGGACCAAATTTATGTCATAGAAAAGTCCATGCTTCGTCAGTTCAGAAGATTATTTTGTCTTCACAGCCTCCATTTATCTTTATCTATCTTGCTCTCTGAGCCTAATTATAGATCCTGTGTCCCACTGAAAGGAAAAAAAGATATGAAATCCAGTTCAGATCAAAATAACACTCCTAAAAATGTAATAAATGTACATGACATCATATGTTCATGAAGGGACGTGCACTGCACAGTAACATGAGGGTAAATGCAAAATATGTCTGAAAAACAAAACCAAAATAAAACAAAAACTATTATTCATGTGTAGATGGACACAAATTGCACTTTATTCCCTAAAACTTAGTATGACCCTGAAAAATTCCCACATTTTAGGACACTGATCAACAAGATTATGATAACTATAATAAAGATGATGAAGGAAGCCCTTCGTTTTGTTTGTTTGTTGTTTTTTTAAAAACAGAACAATGTCCAAAAAATTAAATATTACAAATCTGACTGTTTAAAAGAAAATAATAATAATAATAATAAGTTGCACTTGTTTGCATCTATGCATTTTTATCCCAGCTGTAGGTTAATAATGTCCTTTGTTCTGAATGTAAATGTCCCTGATGAGTCCAAACAACCGTCTCTATCATGCGTAGGTTTGATTCACTGTATTTTATCATGAATGAAAACTGACAGAGGTGTGTGTATAAAATCACACGACCAACTCACACACAAGTATTGATGTGTGTTTAGTACCTCATTCATATTTTAGCATTAACATCTATTATTAATCCTGCAGTCAGTCTCTTAAATACCAAACTGATGCAATAACCACCTGCTGTACATGTGGCATGTTTTAAACATGTTTGTTTTTATTAGGATTTTAGTTAGTTTAATCACTTAGTTCAACATTGGTGTGTTTTACATTGTTAGGCATTGCTGGGGCCACGCCCACTGGCTGCTAGCAGAAGGACTTGAGGTAAATGTTCTCAAGGAAGGTGATAGACAGTCACGTCTAACTTGTCCTGCAAGGAATGTTTGTTTGGGGTTGTCCTAGAATTCCTTATTGACAGATTTCTTTAAACTACAGTCAATCTAAGAAAAGAGCCAAAGGAATAAGAAAAAAACATTCAGAAAATTTAAAAAATACGGACGTTTTACACCTTAAATTCTAATAAAAGGCTTATCAAACAAGATAAAGGTCTTTTAAGAAGTAATGTCAACAAGAAAAAGAAAGAAATGTCCATTATTTTTTCCGTGAACTTGTAAGACAGAATAGCAAATTATGAGAATTATGTAGAAACTGTAATGTTATATTGTCCTCTGCTGCACTCTTAAATATTCAAGTACATCATTCATGTTTTCATCATCACATACAGGGTCATCATTTTTACCTGGACTGATACTGAGCATGTCCACCTTTTATATTGACCAGAATGCAGTTATTTGAAGTCAACGCGGGCAACAAAAGTTTTTCTGAAAATCAAAACTGTCACCAGATTATTTAATGTAATTTATGCGAAATGACCCTTTTAATGTAAAAACCTGCTTTAAAAGCTGCCGAAGCTTTTGCATTACTGATAATATAAACAAAAAGTCAGTGCAGTGGGATTTAATCTGCTTTTTTTTTCCTGATAGTTTGTTAGAATTCCAGTCTAAACCGGCCTGTTCAAAGCTGACAGATTGCGGTCACCTAATTTTAATGTTTTCAGTCAAACTATTGAATTCCACTGCCTTTCCACCTTGTTACACCGACCCAACAGATTCTCTAAGGACTGATCCTCATCGCTTAAGACAGGAGGGCAGTTTGGGAAATTCAAGTCAACCCAGATCAGTATCTCAGAAATCAGAGATGTGTGCCGCTGTGCCCTTGAGCTCGGTGTGACCCACATTCCTCCAGTTTTCTTTTGTTTGATCTTTAAACGTGTGCAGGATTATTTACAGTGTGTCACAATGTCTGTTATCATTTCTTCAGCGACACATGTCCAAGCTACATGAGCTTTTTTCTATTTTCCTAAATGAAAGTAGCAAATAAAAAACATTGTCATGACTGCAATGATACAAAAATAAAATATCTGAAATCTGAAGACGAATCTTTATGTTTTGTTGCATCACTTCATCTGTTTTAGTTGATAATAAATCTAAAGAGGCAGTTTGTGTTAAAAATGAAAAGTACAGTTACATCAGAAGGATTTAATGATGTCAAATAACCTCCCCGCCAGTTTAAAAATCGCCTTACCCAAAATCCTCTTTACTGGCGTTTCCTGTTGCTACTACTAGATTTTTGTCATTATGTGCATTTTAAATGCCCAAATTTAAACTAATTCCAATATTTTCATGGCAGAGAGAACACAAGAAGAATTTTTGAAGTGCCAAATGCGTTTCAAGGATATTCTAATATCAGATGCTGAACAGAAGTCTCAGGTAGCAACAGAACTCCTTTTACCTTGTCATGACAAGTTGCTTTTCACAGGTCTGTAAATACCTTCAGAGAGAGCAGGTGTTGCCAGTCCAGGAGAAAAAGCTAGTGCACATTTTACATTTCAAGTCAACAGAGAAATAAATATCTGCTTCACTGGATCTAGTCTGTTAAAATGAAGAGAGGACGTTAACAGTTGAGAGTGTGCTGAAGGAATATTTTAATATGTACATACACACATCAGTAACTGTGTGTATGTACATATTACCCACTGACTGAGCTGCTTATCAGCGAGGAACGCTACACGTTCAATGAGCCTCGTCTCGCTCTGGTCAGACGCGGCCTCAGATCTCAGTGACATGGACGCTACAGGATGTTAAAAATCTTCCCGGGAGATTCTGTTCAGCGTCAACATGATCGCAGCTCATCATTTCCAAAGATTTACACATTCAAACTGGCTCCAACAAGCTGCAGATGTGTTTGACTGGATTCTGTACTGTGTTTTCTTTTCTTACATAAATGCAACTCGCCAAAATCAGCTCAGAGAAGATGGAACACTGAGGCCAGAGTGGCCCGGATGGCATTCACCAAGACTCAATAAATAAATAAAATAAACATGGCTACACAAAACCAGCCCACGAGCACAGTGGCCTGTCTACATCAGTTCACGGATTGTGAACTCGTGCACACTGCTGCTGCACATTGACTGCCTTTGAACACACTGGATATCCAGCATTTAGTCTTTTTTAAACATCCAGAGAATTTTCCCAAATTTAAAATATATATTCAATCCAAATTGATGCTGATTTTTAGATGTTCCAAATCTGCTTTGTAATCCGTTCAATAGACTTCTCTTATCCATCCATTGAAGCCATGCACTTATGTAATAAAATCTCATATTCTAATAAGAAAATGTTATTTTAATATTTTGTTAGCAGCACAGTGAGGGTATGAGGGTATCAGTACGAGAAACAATGGCATTATTTTTTTACTATCATTAATCACAAAACTTCATTAAACATGCAATAATTAGTTTCACAGTAAAAATTCAACAGTAATAAAACATTTAGTTTCTGATTCAGATAAAAATATAATAATTTCCTGCCTATCAATAATTCACATGCAGAAGGAGTTTTATGAATGTTGCAGTAAAAATAGTAACGTTGACGTCGAGACAATGAGCTAATTTAGCTAATTGTTCGTCTTTTTAATCAGGGTTTTATCAATCCTGCACTATAATAATGCACCATGTGTCATGTAAAGCTGTTCCACACATCCATTTAATTATGTTACTCATTTCACTTTGGTACAGGAACTACAACCTCTCATGTACTATCAATGTAAAAGTCATACAGGTGCAAAATGAATCTTTTTGTTGGACTCAGTCCTGTAGTGTTTGGAGTCTTTGTGTAATACTGCCAACACATATTCAACAATGTCTTCCGGTACCGGAGCTTTGAAATGACAGAATAACGATGTAGAGTTCTGAAAAACTACATGTAATACTTGTATTAATATCCACTGGTTTTGGCAACATGTATCCTACATTAAAGACAAAAGTAACTAACAACACAAACTATCATGAGATATAAAATGTTGAAAGTAACATGTTGAGCTCTTCAGTAGAAGGAAGAAGCCTGTTTCTGTAAGTGAAACAACATGTTCAGTGTGAGGTCACACTCTGCTACATCCATAGGTGTCAGAAGTTGAAGTAGAAAGTAGTGTAAAGCACAAATCCTGCAGAAATCCTGCCATGTTTTTGGATCTACCTGTGCATCTAGAGCAGGTGTTTTCACCAACTAGCTCATCTATCTGGTAAAGGAGTTGTGCTAATTGAATTCAGCTGGTTTAGTGATGGTTGGAATAGCTGCTGGACTGGATTTCTACTTTCTACTTCTACTTCTGACACCTCTGGCTACGTCTCACATTCCCTTTGATACAGTTACTTATGGGAAAACCTTCGTCTCTGCCAAACAGAACAGATTTTTTTCTGAATGTGTTTGTGTCAAAATTTGTGATGATTGTGTTGAAGGCAGTGTGTGTGTTTTTGCGTGCATGCGTGTGCGTGCGTGTGCTCTGCCACTGCGTTAATTAGGCTCATTTGCAGCACCTGTCCTCTCTCTCTCCACTCACCTTGTCACCGCCTCCTCTTTCAGTGCAGACAATTTGCTCTTTAGTTGTCAGTTTTTTAAACTTTTTGTTTTCCACAAGTCAAAGTGTCTCTCTGTGTGTACCGACCCGGGTTCTGGATTACCTGATCTCGTCTCAGCCTGCTCCGTGTTGGATTTAGTTAGATTTCAGACTCTGGGATTAGCGATCGTTGTGTTTGCCTGCCATCATGACTTCAGCCTGTTCCTCCCCTGTGTGTAAGTCTGTCTAGTTTTCACAGAAGTTTGGACTGACTGTTTGTTGTGGATTAAGTTTGAGACTCTCTAGATTCCACAAGAAGATCATTTCCTGTTTCTGTTCTGAACTACCCTGTCAGAACTCTCCTTTGTGTTTGTGTGCCTCTTTTTACATCTGCCATGCTGCTTGGATCTGATCCAAAACTAGTAACATAACAGCTGATGGAAGGATGGATGGATGAATGGATGGATGGACAAACAAACAGACTGACACATTTCTAATGTGGTTACTTTAGTCAAAAAAAAAAAACTGGACAAGAAAATAGATGGAAATGTCTTAAACGCTTTGCTCAAATAACCAGAGTTACTTTTTAAGTTGGTGAAAACAATCTGCTCCATTCTGGAAGGATAAAAAATGGTCCAAATGGACTCGGATCCAAAGGGAACTACTGTCGTCTTAAAACAGCTCAAATTTCAAAGCATTTCATGTGAATATTATAGAACTTTACACTGCTGTCCATTTCACATCACTCATTTATTTTGGCAGAAATATTCAGAAATTCCTTTCAGATTTGACTCTTGAATGCACCAGATGAAAAAAAGCAATAAAAAGAGCAAAATGTCATTTTCAAATGACCAAACTGGAATTTCCCAGTAATGAGTTAACGCCTGTACAGATGTCAAACAGACTAATTTGCCTCTTGAAGGGATAAATTACTAACAAAAACACTGTTTATGTGCTTGTATCTAAAACAGGGATGGGCAACTCCAGGCCTCGAGGGCCACTATCCTGCACATTTTAGATGTTCCCCTGTTTCACCACACCTGATTCAAATCTGCAACCTCTCAGCAAGTCCTATAGAAGCCTGTTAACGACCTGTTCATCTGCAGCAGGTGTGGTGAAACAGGGGAACATCTGAAATGTGCAGGATAGTGGCCCTCGAGGCCTGGAGTTGCCCACCCCTGATCTAAAATATAGTGGTGTATTAGGACTAAATTTGATGATATTTTTTACAAAAGAGTCTGTGGTGGAAATCAATCAAATCTTCATTAAAAAAGTCAATTTGTGTTGAACCGCTATACAAACAGGCCAAAGAAGATCTCAACCTGACAGGAGAGAGAAAAACAAGTTATAGGGGTTAAAATATATGAACAAAAACTAATTAATGAGAAAACAGATATAATGTTTGTAAATGAGATTTAAGAAATGAGCTGAAGAGGAAACGTTTCAAAGAATTTAAGAGCCATGGATGATGATCTTTGAAAAAGACGCTGAAAATTTAGTTTCATACAAGTTTAAAGAAAAAGATCATGGTTCTAAAAAAGCGAACAAACTTCTAGATTAATTATGAGGGGCTGCATGTCAGATCAAGGAGACAGGTTGACATTTAACACCTCTATAGGAAGTGCACAAGTAGACATTCATATTTTAGACCCTTTTCCAAAATTCCATCAATGAAAAGTCGAATTGGTGATGATGAAGTAATTTTTCAGGGTGATGATGCAACTGGATGCAGAACAAGCAGCATCCCAACTTGTCTTCACAACCCAGTGACGTGGTGAACACGCCGAATCTTAAGCTGACTTAGAAATTTGTTGTGGAAAATAAACTGATCTGTCAACTGCAGCATGAAAAAAAAGAAGAAACGTTATTAAAGAATAAGTTAAACTCTGTTTTTCTAAGAGTTTGAGCTTTAATAAAAATACCTTTGGTTGTTTTTAGGTCATGACTGAGTGTATAATCATAAAAGTCCATTTTTTTTTAGCCACATTTAACAAACTAAATCAGTTTAGTGTCAAAACTATTTGAAAAGATTGAAGAAATGTGATCCACGTTGGTACCAGGTGAGATTATGGTTTTTGAGTCCTTACCCCCTCAACATGTGGGTGTCTTTGATCAGCCAACCATCTGTGTAATTAGTGGACAAACAATACTGCACAACAATATTACTGCAGTACTGTGCAGAATGTGCACCAAAAGCTTCCACTTCCACATGTGTGTAAACCAAAGTGCTTGCATGTAGTTTTGAAAGCTTGAAATGATAAAGTGCTTCAGCCAAAAAGTAAAAGCTGAGTAGAGAGTTTGGATGTTTCATCTGCTGAAACGCTCCAGCTGAAGGTGCATCAGAGGGAGCGGAGGAGGCAGACACAGGAGGGAATGTGATTCACAGCTGAGAGAATGATGGGAGCTATTTGTTGAAGGAATGAGTGTTTAGCCCACAATGAGATGGGGAGGAGCTGGAATAATGTGACCGTAGATTACAGTCAAAGGAAATATATAGAATATGTAGCACAAGCTTCCTAAACTCAAATAAATATTTTAATATCCCAGGTATTCGTAAAGCTGTTCTGCAGCTGTGTTTTGTTCTGTCATGCTGTTTGCTGCTTCCCACATAAAATAATTACATTGGATAAGCAGTAAAAAAAGCAACTCTTGTGAAATTATGTATCTAAACAGATTTGTTTTTAAAGAGGCCATTTCATACAAATTTCAGGACTTTGTGGTTATTTGTGGTGATGGAATTCTACTGGTTGTGTTGTATGCAAATTAAAATGTTCAGTATACTAAAACTATCAATTACTCACAAACAAACATTTAATATTAGTTTAAAACTAGCTGTAGTGTTTGCGCAAATCATCAAATGTGAGTTGCACGTCTTTACAAGCACCAAATGATCTCTGGAGTCCTGCAGCTCATGCAGAACAGACGAGCAGTTTAACATCTGGAAAATCACACAGTTTATACATTTTTCTTAAAGAGGCCATTTCATACAAATTTCAGGACTTTGTGGTTATTTCTGAAGTATTAACCAGTAATATGAAACATTTTATATCTAAAAAACGTCAGGAAACACTGATTAACAGACATTTCAATCTGTCTGCGTTAAAATTCGGGTGGTTCCGGCTCCTTCCGTCAGGCTTTGGCAGCAGCTTGTTCATATTCATTATTCAAATTTGCTGGACTCTGATTGGCTAACAAACTAGCCTATGAGAGCAAGGTATACTGTTTCCTGCCCCGCTGTGAATGGCAACGTCAGACGTCATTTCTTCCTGTTTGCTACGTCTTATGCTAACAGCTTTTATCCAGCAGCATTCTAGGCGTGGTTTCAACTGTGGGATACTAATACAAATACTAATGAACAAAGGAGTTGTAACAAAACAGATACAGGCCGTTCGGACTCGAGAATTCGGGTGTTATCGCCACCTGCGTAGTTTGTAAGATTAAAACTGAAAGAGAAGTTGTTGATCTGTTTTCACACCCACTATGAAGGTAAGAACACCTGTGGAGCTAAAATATTAAACAGAAACATCAGAAAAAACGTTTTTAATGGAAGGAACTCTTTAAGAAAAAAGGATGTCATGATTAATGTAGAAATCCAGTTTTTCAGAGCAGTATTTCTGCAGCATTCATAAAACTGAGCTATAGCTCTTGTTTCTTTTTTTTTTTTTTTTTACATCATCAAAGTACATTTGAAGGACAAAGAAAGAAGGTCAGGTAACGTGGAAAGTGCCTGCTGTTAAAAATGGCTGCAATTTGCAGTCAAACACTAAAGATCATGCTGTAATAAATATAAAATAACCTAATGGGATTTAGACACGGGAAGCTTGTAATAAAAGAGTTCATTTTATTCCGCTTCAGGCTCTCCGGTTGTAAATGCAACCCAAATACATCCACTATCAAGTCCAGAAGAACAGAAGCTACAAATGTCAATGTAAAACCACGTTATTATGTTTTATAATCAGTGTTTCATTGCTGCATTTTGCCTCCAGTGATCTGAACAACCTGTAGAAAATACTGAAGGCCCAAAACATTTCAACAGCATGAGAATCCTACACCAACTCACTGTGGGCACAGAACGTAGAAAAAGAGAAGATTCAGGTTAAAGTTTGTTTTCTTCTGAGTTCCTGTTACACCTGAAGAGGAAAAGGAGAAAATCCTGAACATCCCAAATCCACTGGAGATTGTGCAGGAACAAAAACCAACAAACATGAACAAGGAAAAAAAACACATCTAACTGCCTTTCCTTAGACCAACAAACCTAACAGCATCTTAACAAATGATGCCTCTTATTAGTTTTTCCCTAACGTGGTCCATTTGAAAGGTTATTGATTACTAGATTAAATTATTAACATTGTAATAGTGTATAGTTTTATACTTTTGAATTTCTGTCTAATATATAAGTTATTATGACATTTGTTTGAAATGATTCGCAAACTGTTGTTTGTGATGTAATAAATTATATATGGCAGCTGCATAATGAGTTAGGGGTTTTTGTCTTAATTTGCTCGATTGTTTCATTTTTAGTCTTTGTTCACATTTATAAACTTATTAGTTTTGCTTCTTCCTATTTTTGTCTCCTATGTGCAGGTGTGAGCTCATGATATTCACATGTTCCGTCCTGCATTAATACTCACCTCAGTCTCTCTTACAGCATCATCTGTATCTTGTCTTGTTTTTCACAGCTGAGTTCTTTGTGTTCATGTCATGCCAGAGCCTGCTCATGGTTTTTTTTTTTTGTGTTTTTTTTTTTTTTGTCAAGCTTCATTTATAAAAAATCTTTTTTGGGATTTTCACCTGCCTGTCTGCTTGTTGCTGCTGGCCAGCCTGCATCACTGGGTTCTACACCGCAGACACAACAGTCCATAACACATGAGTCTTTCTTGAAAAATTTCTAGAAGAATTATTTTGGCTGCAGGATGAATAATCTTTAGAATAAAAGAGATGTTTGTGCAAAGCTCCATTTTTGTGTGTGGAATGTGTAATGATGGCTTTGGATGATGCAAACAACATGAAAACATTGTGGAGCAACAATGATGCTCAGCACCAAAACAAAGATTACACTCAACTAATTGGATGATTGGATTCTTCTCTATTTAATTTATACAAACACTGTTATCATCAACTGATTTAAAATGAGTTTCACAGTTTGTATTTTCCTGTTCATGGTACATATTGTGTTATCCACTGGTACTCCAGCTGGGGTTGACCCAGATTTCATAAAGACAAGGTGAAAGGAGAACCTTATCTGTAATTTCCTCTGTCTGTGAGGAAGGTGATGATGGCTTTGCCCTTGAAATGGTCAGATTAGACAGGATATGAGCTGCTATTGTTTTTCCATCATGTTAACAGGCCTCGCTATCACAGTCAGATAATTTACAAAGAAAGATTTTACAGAGGGGGTAAAGCTATTCATGTTTCAAAATTTGGATCATGAGATTAATTCATATTAGGGATGCAAGTTCGATACCACTTTTTTCAAACTGACACAATACTTGGATCAGAGTACTTATGATACCGAGTACCAATACCAATACTTCTACCACACAAAAAAATGCAATGAATTGGAAGACAGGTTTTATTTTCTCGGGCAGTACATCTCGGGGTACATCCCAAATTCATGCGAAGCAATCAGTCATCTTAAATGAATGGCATGTTTACAACACATTTCAATCTGGTTGATTCAAGCTGCAGAAGCTGAGAATCATCTCAGAATTATTTCAAAACCTTTTAAAAAAAAACATCTTCCTTTTCATTTACCTTCACTATAAAGTGTATTTCACATGTCCAGATGTGTCAAGGCCTTCTGACTTCCTCTGCATGAGGATTGAAATACTGTATGTCAGAAACTCCATGTTATTACATCACTTTGGCCAAACTGTCAAATGAATTCTGCAGATTCAAGCAAAATTAGTGCCAAAAAAACTTTAAATAGATTCACGGCATTGTGATTTGTATCTTCTATTCCAGTAACTGAACAGAAGGATGATAAACTGAAGGTTTGTGAGAGATGAGAGTGAAATGAGGATGAAGTTGGAGATTTCGTGAGAAATTGTTTGATCATAAAGGCTGGCTGTGTTTTTCTTTTGCAGGAGAAAGATGCTGGTTGATGATCAAGGAGTCTGAAGAGGAAGCAGAGTGGAGAGTGGGCAGGTAGGTGATACCCAGGTCTGATCTGAGAGTAGAGGCAGGTTCCATTCTAGCTGCTCACACTAAAAGTATCAAACGGTCATGGTTTATTCTTTAGGTGTCACAGGAAGTCTGAGATGCTTTCATGAGTAAGCCACCCCCCCCCCCCCCTTTTCCCTTTGTAGACATAAAATAAACATTAGGAAACACAAAATTCTGTCAATTCGCACTGAAAGGTTGTATGTAAACCCCCCCCTCCCATTATGTTATATGATACATACAGGTAATGCATTTGAATAAATGTCGAATGGTCTTGTAATGAAAATTTACAGCTTGATAAAAGAAATCAGGTGAACACATCTGTAGCAGCTTTGAAAACACTAATTGATTTTTGTCCTTGTGGAATTTCACAAGGCCCTTTTTTTCTGCCATCAATGTTTTATTTTCTTTCAAGGCTGTTTTCATCGACTGCAGAGCAGTTTAATCATCTGTGTGCACGTTGCCATGTTGCTTTGCTGAGACTGCTGTTCTCTGTCATTTGAACATACGTGGATAAACTTTGCAAAGACACATTGTTGGATTAAATACCCAGAAGGAAGGAAGTTGTAGAAACAGAAGAAAGAAATCTCAGAGAAAAATGTTGTATTTAATAAAATATAGGACATCACACATTTTATTGAAAAAAAAACTCTTATGATTGAATGAGATTTATTGTCATTGCACAAGTACAACGAAATGACAGTGGAGACATATTTTCACTCTCACGCCCCGAGGCAGCCACGTAGGGCGCCAGATGAGAGTATAAGATACACATACATATAGTATATGCACGTATAAACTTATATGCAGAACCAGAAAGTACGACATTAGGATGATTAGGACAAAAAAAGTTCCTCTGAGACAGCGCCACCAGATGGCGCTATCTGTGATTGAAAAAAAAAGCCTCAGCAGGGAATAAACGAGACATGTCGAGAACTTTTATAGAGATGTGAAGTACGATCAGTGTGTGTATGCATGTGTAGAAGAGTCAAGGACACCATCTCTGGGCCAGAACCGATGTTATGTATCTCCTCAGTCTGTTGGCGTCCAGTGGACAGGGGGGGGGGCTGTGCACCTCAGCACTCACTGCTCCAGGGGAATTTAGTGCACTGGCCTTGAGGCCAGTCGAGGCAAAAATAAAAGTGATTAGATCGAAGCCGAAAAATTTCAGCAGCTCCTGTTTGTCCATATGGTACACTTTTGTGGAAAGGTCCAAAACAGCAGAATTTTTTGCCAAATTGCTTGGTAATGCCGCCAATAATCAATCAATCACTTCTCCACACCGAGCCGAAACTGTAACCTCTCCAAGGTGGCGCCACTCGTTCCATTTAGATCCAGCAGTGCAGCCAGTTTACGATTCAGCTCCAGCACCCTGTCAGCCCGCTTGCTGTCTCGAACCTTGCATTCCCTGTCCCGTTCGAGACTCACAGCCAGCTGGTCGCGGTACTGCTCCGAGACCGCATCCAGTTTGCGATCCCGATCTCCTAATCTTTTAGTCCATGTGTTGCCAGTAGCAGCTCGTCCAATCCATAACTTTCGAATTTGTCTATACATCAGGTAACCACCAGCGCCGATCAGCAGGTACCCCACGATCTGTAATCCAAATATGTAAAGATGCTGCAGGTCTTCGACTTCCAGAACAGACAGGCATACCATCTTCCACTCGCCCCAGGAATCCATGGTAAACCTGGCCGGCTGTGTCGATTCCAGGCAACACTGCTTCCCATTTTTCAGCCTTAAGTTGGAAAAAACTTTGTCCAGTGTGCTGAGTGACCACGAAACCAGATCCATTTTTATAAATTTCCAGTTCGTAGCAGCCAGTCCAGAAGGCACGGAGACACAGACAAAAGCAGGAACGGGGGGGAAATACAACCGTCCTCGACAAGGGAAAGAACAGAAAAAAAATTAAATAAAAAATATTTTTATCCTTCTGGTAAATCTTTGTTGTTCTTTGTTGCTGTCAGATGCCTTTTGTCATTTCTTATCAAGCTACAATGACACAAGCACTTTAATTTCTGAGGAAACCAAACGTGAAGACAGTGATAAATGTTTTTACTGCAGAAAAATAAAATACAAGCTTCATTTACAAGAGTTGTTACCACATGTCCAAGATTGCAAGCACAAAAAAAAACAAATGTGGGAAAAGGATAATAAAGCATAAACAGTCTGATGGAATATAAAATAGAAAAAAGACAGAAAAAGAAAGGGATGGAGCAAAAAGAGAGAAAAATTAAGAAAATAAAAGTGATTGACTTGTGAGCTGCGTTGCCCTGGCAACTAAAATCAAGCCACAGCAGGAATGTTTCGTTGCCTTTTGCCCTCCATTCCATTTTTTTTTCTTCAGGTGCTTGCAGTGATGATCCAGCATGTGACACTGAGGCCTTGCAGTCTGATGTCTGTGTGTGCAAACAATCTACCTGGTGGTTCACAAGCAGCCCTTGTTCTCTCCAAGGCTTGAAGCCTGGACTATTAAAGTGCTGGTTCATCTGTACAACATGCAGGTTACAAGTGGGAGGAATCATGCGTTTCACACCTTGGCTTGTGTTCGCCCTGTTAATGCTGCAATATTATTTCATAAAACAATTCGTATGAGGAGAAACTGAACCCGGAAAGAGTAAATTCATTTAATGTTTGATTAGCCCAATTTGTAAAATGGTCATTTGTAATAATGAAACAGATTAGAAATCAGAGAACAGCTTATAACTTACATACTGAAGGACCAAAACAACCATCACCAACCAATCTGTGAAGTGAGAAAAAAAGATTTTGAGCAAATGTAAGAAAATGATGCAACGTTAATAAAAATAAATCAAGGTAAGATTAGCAGTTATAACAAAAATATGGCTGTTAAATTTAAAAATCTTGATTATAAATCATTTAAAAATCCACAGATATTGGAAATTGAAGCCAAAAAGGCTGAAATAAACTCTGAAAAGCTGCACAAAAGCTGGTCACACTGACTGAACCTCATACTGCTTGAGGTTGAAGCAGGATGACACACTGATGGATGTGTTAAATTACTTTTTTCCTTCTAAACTGTTAAGTGCTAGTTTACTTTAATATCCAAAGAATACAAATCTACCCCAACGGTCAAATTTTGGTGCTTTTATTGCAGGTTATTACAAATTCTAATTCAACACAAATAACTGAACCAAATGGAATAAGCGTTTCTTTGGACTTTGCATTTGTTTAAGATGTGACAGGTGTATTTTACGGTTGAGGTTTATACTTCTGCCGACTGCTTTATAAATAAAATGTACATTTTCTTTATAAGTTTAGTTAAAGTGGAGCACTTTCGAAACGAAGAAAAAAAAACAACTAAATGAATAAACTTTAAGATTTTTAAAAGGAAGATCTAAGTGGGATGATTTGAATCTGTGTTCAGACAGTAATCATATTTTGAAAATTGACAGTTCAGTTTTCAGAAAAACGTACTTGAATGAAAAAATGCTTGATTAACATTAAACAGTCTTCTTAAACACAAACAGAAGTCCCCCAAATAATTTGAGTGCAAACATGACATGAAGAAAACTGAACAGATGATACTAAGAACAAAAAAAAAAACCATGGTAACAGAGTAGATTTCATAGTATTTACCAGAGTTATCATTTTATTGTAAAATATAATATATTTAAGACAGTTTTTATGTGACTCTACATGATATGAGAAAGTAAAGAAGTCCACCTTTAAAATCTCCTTGAAATATTTAGGTCAAGCTGAAGTTAAAATTCAGATTCTGGGATATAAATCAGTGCAGACGATGCA
Source organism: Pachypanchax playfairii (assembly GCA_006937955.1). NCBI lineage: Eukaryota > Metazoa > Chordata > Actinopteri > Cyprinodontiformes > Aplocheilidae > Pachypanchax > Pachypanchax playfairii. The sequence continues at coordinate 135,292 of SSNP01000241.1, read as the reverse complement.
AGACCTTAGAAATTATTCAGTATTCAACCTTCGCGATAACCTCCTGCGTAAGATGGACAGTTTGAGGCTGATGTGTGGCCTGTTGAAGGTTCCCAGCTGTTCCAGAGGAAAAATACTCAAGAGAATAAAAATGTCTTTACTAATTAATGCAAAACCTCATTTCAAAATCAATTCAGAAATACTTTAGTAATCTCTGAAGGGAAAGTAAAATAATATCTTAAGATATTTTCTACATTATGTTGCATCTGCATGTTATCGGTTTCATTTTTAATATTCAATATTGTAAAATAATTCAGATTTTGGTGACAATTTTGTGGAGATTTGTTAAAGAGCAAAACTTTGAAGTGAATCTAGTCATTTAGTGTATTGTGATATCCGTCCATCCTTCTGCTCATCTTCGTTGAGTTGCAAGTGCAGCAGGTTCAGGAGAGAAACCCAGACCTCCGTCACCCCGGTGACACTCTCCAGCTGCTCCTAGTAGGTCCCCAGATGTTCCCAGGTCAGAGAGGATTTATAATCCCTCCAGCAGGTTCTGGGTCTGCCTGGTGGTCTAGTCCTAGTGGGACATACCTGGTAAACCTCCACAGGAAGGAGACCAGGATCACCTATCATCAGCCCCATGGGTACCAGAACACTCTAGGTCTGAACATGAGGGCGCTCAAGCAGGCTGGCACCATACTGCAGGCCCAGGAAGTAACCACGGGCCTGAAACACAGGGGAGCAGAGGGACCCCTGCCCTCAGCCAGAAGGTGCCAATGAACACAGAGAGTAAATGAACCAGAGAATTATTCATACAGAGGAGTGATTGCAGAGTAAATTCTGGTGTGGAGGCTGAGAAACCCCTTAAACACTTGACATCTAACACAAAACCCCATATCAGGTGGGTGTCAGGGGACAGGAAGGAAGGACCAACAAACAAAAGAGTGGCCTGAAGCCATCCAGGGAGGCAGGTATTCAGGGGGATGCTGGTGCTGAGGTCTGGAGGCCAGACAGAGAGGCTGTGGAAGTCTGAAGGGAAGGGACCCTGTAGGTGGGGGAGACCTGGAGGTTGGCTGGGAGGCCACATGAAGAGGCTCAGAGACTCAAGGGGGCTGCTCTGGAACAGAACAAGAGGTTGGGCACTGGACTCCTCTGACTTGCAGACAGGAACAGGATGAAAGGCGTCAGCAGGGACCTTCTCAGCTTTAGACCCTTTGCCTGTAGATTTTTAGTGTATTTAATGTTGCAGAATAAAAGGTCACCTAGCATTAACCATGATGATGGACGAATCATGATTTGGGCTGGTAGACTGCAGCCAAAGGTTGATGATCACAAACCAAAAAAAAACTCAACACAATAACTAAACTACTGTAACTACAATAAAAAGCTTTTTTTTTTTGGTCATCTGGATGTTATGAAGCAAAACATCATGCAACATGCATGAACCTTTGCTTCATCAGCTTTTCTTTCTGTGTTACTATACTGTACTATATATCAAAGAATTATTTAAGTTTATATCTTTGGTTATATTGTTTGGCCTTTTACAGAGCTCAAACTTTTGCATGTCACTATATAATTTCTACACATCTTTTGTCATGACCACCGTTAAACCACACCTTTTTAAGCTCCACCAAGTGAGCTGCCAAAACAGGATATACAGAAATGTCAGATGTTATCCTCTGACAGTCTTATGTAACTCCTAAGCGTATGTCAGGGATAATCCTCTTATGAGAGAGAGGAATTGCTGCCGTACGAAACAAAACACAGTTTACCTCCCCTGTCCCCGCTTTTAATAATTCAAATTGATTTTTTTTTTTGCTGTGTTAAGGCCATCTCAGTGGCGTAATCCACTGGAGGACAAGCCCCTGCTCTCTAATCTATGATTACTTCAGAGCGATCGGAATTATGATGTTGGAAATACACACGTGTTCCTGAATTAAAGTACATCTGAAGGGATGTCCAACAGCACATTACCAGTCAGAATGATATCACCGTTAACCATTACATATATAGACACCTTTTGCTGTTGCATTTATAATTTTATTTTTATTTTAGTCTACAATGAAACTGATGAAAACCAAAATTAGTCTGATTGGCTATTAATGTTTAGAGACCTACATATATTCAGGCATTTAAATGAATAAGAATTAATGCAACACATTCAAGTTACAAACTACTTCTTCATCAGTGTTGATGATAAACTAAAAACGGCTTCTGGCTCCCTCTAACGGTGAAAATGAATATTACATATTACTACCTGCAAATCTTTCCAGCCATGAGATTCCACTATTTGTGAGTTCTGTGTATTTATGTATTTATTGCACCGAATAAATGTTTCATACTGCTGGAGATACACCAGCTCCCTGCGACCCTGAACAGGAAGAAGCAGGTTCAGAAAATGGATAGATAATTCTCTTCCTTGAAAAATGAATATGGAGAAGTAGCAACATGTTTATGTTCATATATTTATTAGTTTCTGTTTCCTTCAAACACAAAAGGTCTCTGTCAAGAGTTGTAATCTGAACCTTCCAGCTGCAAAACTACTGTAATAACCAACTGCATTATTTGTGAATCAATAATCCTAAATGTAACAAAGAAATAATTATTAAACAAATAGGCCCGAGCACCATCGGTGGTGCAAAGGCCTATTTTCTTGCTAACACAAATGATCTAAAAGTTTATCAAACCAATGTGTGATGAAATTAACAAAAGTCAACTTCTGAAGTATTAAATAAATCATCATGAATTTAAAACAGACCACATGGTAGAATAACTGGATTCTCAGTAAATCATAAAATAAAGCATTCCATAAGTAAGACTAAAAGTTAATCTTATGAGTGTAAATAAACATTTTAAATTCATCAGTGACTTTACTAAGTGGTGAGAAATAAAGGAAAGATGATTGAAACATTTACAAAGTAAAAATACATTTCCAGTATGAAAATATGTAAATCCATATTTCAGAGTCCATCGTGGATGAGTTCGTGTCGGGAAAACTTGTGTGTGCTGAAAGAAAGACTTGATAATTAAAACACAGTAAAAACAGTGGATTAAACATTGATAGTATTAAAGGTACATATAAACTGGTCAAAATATATATAAATATATTTCTGTTCAGGGTTACTAAGACTAAAATCCTTCATGATATCATGAAAAAAGAAAGATTAATAAGATTAAAGAGATGAACATTTTTACATTTAAGCATTTTTGCTGCAAGTGATCTCAGGAATGCAGCAACTATTCTGTTAGGTTTTTACCTTATTCTATCAAAACCTTCCATTATTATAAATATAAGAAATACAATCACTCAAGAAGTTTGGTTCAAAACTCAGCCGAGGAGAGTACCAGCGCTTGCATCATGTCCGCAAGACAGCCCTGATAACTCTGCTGGTCCCTCTTCAGCTCAGTGTCTTTATTCACTTAGAAACAGCAATAACAGATAACATGAATCATCACTACAAATCAGTGGAGCCAGTAGTGGCTGGTGCCTCGCAGTTACCTTGGATTAAGAAAAACAAAGTGTTCTGAGGGAGAATGTGTAAATCTGAGAACAGTAGCGGGTCAGATAACAGGGCCTGTGTGACTGCTGCACACAGGTCATGCAGGAGATTTCTTCAAAGTTGGTGTCAGGCATGAACGTGTATAATTCTATGTTTTCCATTCTCTATCAAAGCTCCTCCACGGGAATCTCGAGGCATTCCCGGGACAGCCTAGGGACTTCTAGTCCGTCCAGCGCATTCTGGATCTTCTCACGAGCCTCCTCCTGGTGCAGCGTACCCAGAACACCTCACCAGACGAAATACTAGATGACTCGTCGCTGCTGCTGATCAATGGAGTCAAATGTGCACAAGCAGCAAGCATCCTAAGATGAGCAGCTCCCACTCATCAGTGTTTATGCTGCATGAACTTTTTAAATAACTATAACTTGCTCAAATTTACACCGATTTTTAGATGATTTGGGTTTTTATAAACAACATCAACACACCAATGAAACCATATATGACAATAAAACAAAAACTGGTGCATCCAAAGGACAAAATACCATCTGATAAAAAATGCGGCGTTATCTACGAGATCCCATGCAAACTGTGCAATAAAACATACATAGGAGAAACAGGACGTCAACTCAACACATGGAAAATAGAACATCAGAAAGAATGCGAGAAAGAAACAAAACGAAGACACACAAGAGCAACAAAACAAGAAGCAGAAACTACAATAAAAAAATCAGCCGTCACGGACCACTGCACAAGAGAAAACCATATCATGGACTGGGACAACACAAAGATCATCAACACAGAACAACAAAAATACAAAAGATGGATAAAGGAGGCGATTGAAATAAGAAGGCGCGGCCACAACACCATGAACCGGGACGATGGAGTCTACTTGTTGGACCACAGCTGGGACTCCATCATCACCAGGAAAGAAGCGGGCAGCCGGGGGCGACATCGTCCCCTGCTGCCCGCTCATAAAAGGAAGTAACATCTACGGAAACAACAGCTCTGAAGAAGGCAGAAGTAAACACGCCGAAACATGTCAGCAACAGGTAATACACCTCTCAAGAAGCCTGAGTTTAAAAAGAACCAAAAACAAGATGAGAGTTGCTCTTTTCTACTGCAGATTTCTAAAGTACAGAAAAGGGTTGAAACACATTTGTTTTTGCTGCTGAAAAAAGAGAGTCTAATCTTTCTGATGGTGGTTTCAGAATTTTTCTAGTCATAGGACAAGATATTCTGTGGGCCTTCAATATCAGTAAAAAGGCTCAATTTCTGGCACTGATGGGGATAGAAATCTGAAAGTGGCTGGCACTGAATGAGTTAAACAACACTATTAAAATACTTTAGTACAGTACAGTACAATACAGTTGATGTTTTTGTGTCAAAAACTTGTGAATACGAGGTGTCATTGCACACTCGGTTCACGTATTTGACCGCCCCTCCTCCCCCATTACGCTTTCAATAAACTTTGGTTTCCTTTTTAACCATATATTGTGTGTATCATTTTATATTGAAATGAGTATTAAACCTAGCAACAAAAAGTTGTACTTCTAAGTAATTTATCTAAGCGTTGGTTCATGACGTGTGCGTAATGTGCGCCCTGACGCACGTGCTTCACTACTACTCACTACAGCACAGCATTTTTTGCCGGTAATGTGTATATATATATATATATATTTCCCTGATGCATATTTCACTGAGCATTTGATCGCTAAGAAGGCTGTTAAGATTGGGTCAGATCGATCTTAGGTTTCCTTCTTAGTGAAAGATCTTCTTAAGCTAAGAGCGACTCTGGGAAACGCGTTCTTCTTTCACAGCGCTCCAAAGAAGATCTTAGCGCTAAGAGCTTCTTAACTCGTTTGAGAAACGCGGCCTTTGTCATGACCTGGCGCTTTATAAATAAATAAACTTGAAAACTTGATGGGGCCCCCGATCTGCTTTCTGTCCTGGCCCGCCTCTCTGGGGGGCTGCGCTGGCCGCCTTCCCCCTTTCAACTTGTTGGGGGGGGGATTGCAGACCTGTGTCGGTCGCACCGGCGGGGGTGCTGGGTGGATGCTGGGCCCTGGGCCAGAACTGCCGGACTCCCACCTGGCCATGTGCTGGGGAGCGGGGGTGGCATGTTGGACTCCAGGACCCCTTGGCCGGTGCCCTCCTGGGGCATCCTCCTGCTGCGGGTAGGGGCCACTCCGCTCTCCTGGGCGTTCCCTCTGCGTTGGACCTGTGACTGCCTTCTGTTCCTGCCTGTGGTCACTGGTCCACTTGGGGCTGCTGTGCTCCCTGGCACCTGGACCCGAAGCACTCTGGTGCCCTCAGGGCTGAGGTGGTTGGCGGTGAAAACCACACTCAAGCTACACTGTACCCTTTCTGTGCAGTCATTCCACATGATAAATATACATAAACAACAAACACACTCGTATGTGTATATTTACAAATAAACATGGACACGCAAATGGGCACGATAAACACTGGTACACAGGGACTGAAAACTACACACACTGATACATGCAGAGCCCCAACACATACACTACAACAAACACAAGCACACAGACACTTAACACATGTAAATCCACACGAACACATGCACGAATACGCACGAGCAAATGAATCTTTGTGTATAATTGAGTACTTTAGTATAAAAACTTTAGAGAAATAAATATTTGATCCCTTGCCAAACATTAAGAGTTCTGGCTACCACAGAACGGTTAGGCACTCAATTAGTCACCCTTATTGAAAACACCTGTCTACAGAATCAATCAATCAAGCAGACTCCAAACTCTCTAACATGGGAAAGAGCAAAGAGCTGTCCAAGGATGTCAGTGACAAAAGTGTTGATCTGCACAAGGCTGGAATGGGCTACAAAACCATTAGCAAGAAGCTGGGATAGAAGGTGAAACCTGTTGGTGCAACTATTCAATAATGGAAGGAGCACAAAATGACCATCAATCAGTGTCGGTCTGGGCTCCACACTAGATCTCACCTCGTGGGGTGTCAATGATTCTGAGAAAGGTGAGAACTCATCCTAAAACTACACGGGAGGAGTTAGTCAATGACCTCAAAGCAGTTGGGATCACAGTCACCAAGAAAACCATTGGAAATACATTACACCAGAATGGATTTGTTAGGTCTTGGGGTGTTTGGTTATGATTTATGGGAGTATTGTTTTCTTGTAGCGGTTTTTTCCAGTTTATCTGTGATTTTGTGTTTGGTTTTCCTTTCCACTAATAACACTGTTCTGTGTAGTCATGTCTCATGTGTTCCTGTTAGGCTTTTATGTTTGGTCTCGCCCCACTTCCTGTCGTGCTTTTATTTTGATATCCTTTTGCTCTCTGTTTCCCTTGTGTCTCTCACCAGCTTGATCTATCTGTCTCCTCAGCTGTGTCCTATTATGTCTCGTTAGCCCTTTTGTGTTCAGTTGGTATAAAGGCTGCACTTTTAATTTCCTCCCTTGTCTGGTGCTCGTCAAAACTTCCTGTTTGTCTCACCGTTGGATTTTACCTCCTCTTTGCTCCCATCAGTAAGTTTATTTTCTCCTTGTTTGCTGCCTCGTCAGCCTGTTTACTTTATTATTATTATTAAAGTGTTTAATTTAGCTCCTGTCTCCTGCATTTGGGTCCACACTTACAACACAGATCGTGACAGGATTAAAATCCTGCAGAGCTCGCAAGATCCCCATGCTCAAGAAGGCACATGTTGAGGCCCACGTGAAGTTTGCCAATGAACACCTGAATGATTCAGAGAGTAACTGGGAGAAAGTTCTGTGGTCAGATGAGACCAAAATTGAGCTCTTTGACAAATTTGCAAAATCAGCGAGAGGTCAAATACTTATTTCCCCCACGGTATATGGGCTTATTTCAAGTATGAGTAAATATTAGCATTTCTGGTAAAGAACCACATGATAGAGGCTCTGCATCATGCTTAATTTAATTAAACCACGTTGGTTAATTAGGTCTGTTTGTAGAATTTCCCTTTCCAAATTAAAAGAAAATTACTTAAAATTTTTAAATCAGTGAAGTTTTCTTCAGTGACATTTTCTGCCTTCATGTCGTTCTGCAACTGACTAAAAAAGGAAACTCAGCTCTGACTGAAATTACACATTTGTGTATATATATATATAAAACACACACATAAGAAATCCTTTAAAATAAATTATGTTTATTATTGCAGTTATCAATCTAAATCTGAACTGAAAGCATCTCTGAGATCAGCAACAGTTATGTAACTTTTGTCCTTGTTGCGCTACACTAAAGCAGAACAAAGAGGGTGTGACATTCAATTCAACAATTTGATTTACAGTAAAGCCAAATGTGGCCTCCTCAAAGAAGGACAAATGTAAACTGAGTTGATCATTCAGTTAGCTGTTCAGAGCAGTTCTGGTCTAAACAAACAAAACAAAAATCTACAAAAGTTAAGTCTTGCTTGTAATCTACATTCAGGAGCTGAAGCTGTATGCTACTGAGTATGAATAGAAGAAAACAGTGGCACAACTTGTTGCCAAATGTCCCATTTGTCGTGTGTTTTTGTTCACGGAGGCTTCGTGGAATTAATTCTGCAAGAGTCCAACATGAGATGCTGGTCTAACATGGCAGAAGAAGGTACGAGGGTCCGGTACATGCAGGAGACCCAGCGCTCATCCTTTTCTGAACAGTGAAAACCAAACACCAGCTGACATCCTGTAAATGAGATAAACACACTGTAAAAATGTTTTTCTACCTTTACGATCTCATTTTACAGAGTCTGTATTTAACTCCATCAACACAACAGCGATACAAAAAAAACGTACTGTTATTTCTATAAATTTAAATTTTACTGCTGTGAAAACTGTTTTTCAGAAAATGCAAAGTCTCAAAAGAGGTAAAACTGTCTAAATAACAGTATAATTTCACACAACAAAATTAGCTGTCCTGTTGTGATGAGATTCAGTGAAAAGCGGAGGCAAATCGCTGAAAATCTAGTTATTTTTGGAAACTTGTACTTTTTCATGGGTCTGGAGGCAAATTCTCACATGAACTGTTTGCATCCTCAAATCTTTGTTTTAAATAAAACATTAAATCAGTAACTTTCAGCTTTAATTGGGGTTAAGTTCCAAGCTGAAAGTCATAAGGAGGTATGCTGACTAAACCTATCACATGAAAACACAAATATGATAAATTACATTTACAAACACCAAGGAAGCTAATTAAAAGTGTATAGTCTATAGTGTATAGTCGGGCCCAACAAGTTACAGACATATTCATCTGCAATAAAAAGATAATAAAACATGACAAATGTGTTTAATTTCAACTGTTGCTTAAATCTTATGCCCTAATGTTCACAAAACAAAACCAGATGTATATTTTAGTCCAAACATTAATGTTTAGAAACGATTCATAACGTATCAGGGCGAAATAAACAAAAGGGATTCGAAGAAATAAATCATTCATGTTGTCGAAAATCCTTCTGCTGTCCGGCCATGTTTGTATTTCATTGGAAGGCAAACATTCTATAGACTACAGTACCCAGCAGACTCCATTTGGAGACAAAATGATATATTTTGATGTTTGTTTATTTATTTAATACTGTTCACAATAGCCCAAATTGATAAAGAACTAGTTAAATTTCATATCCAAAAGCTTCAGTAGATGGTTGTTGACTCCAGTAATGTAAATAAGTTGTATTTTCCAGCCAGTTTTTAAATTCGAATTGTGCTAAATTCCTTTTCTGGCTTGTGGTTCCCTTACTGAAACCTTTCTGGAAGCTTTTGCCTTTGCTCAATTTCTTTCAAATTTGGTATATGAATGGTGAAGAATTTGCTGAATGTGTTTGGTGGCATCATTATGCATGGAAACATTGTCAGCATGGTGTTTTCCTGTGTCAAACATGAAAACATAAAAAAGTGAGGAGAGAAATGTCACATTTGTCCTTCGGTTTATTCCAATTTACTCAGGCATAGTGTCAGACATATATTATTTTTGACACTTGGAATACATTCTCTGAGGTCTGTAGATGTTTCTAGATACCAAGAACATGCATATTAACCTTATTAATGTGCCATGTGTTCTTCATTTACTTTGGATATGTCTTTATGGCATTTTTTTTCCTGAAAATCGGGTCCGGGCTTGTTTGATCTTGTCTTTATGTTAATGCAGGACTTTTAGTGGTTGTTTATATGTAAAATAATTTTAGTTTTGACCTCAATCAAAACAAGTAATGATTTAGATTTCAGTGTTTATGCAACTTGCTTTGGATTTTCATGAATACTTTCATGAAACGTACGGTTTCATCACTTCCCCTCATATTTTGTGCACAACAATAGTGTTGTAGCAAATTGTTTTTCTGTAACATTTGTGATAAAACATTTGTCTGATGAATTTCCAGCACAAAGTGTTAATGAATCTGAATCTGTACCACATGGCATGTTCAGGGCCATTCCTTGTGGTGGGCTCTGTCTTTCTTCTTCTTCTCCCTTTTCTCCTTCTGCAGTCTGTCCAGTTCCGCCTCATACATCATCTCCTGGATCAGATACTTCTCTCTTCGCATTCTGTCCCGCAGGTCTTTAGGAAGGTCGGGGATTAGATACGCAATCAGGGTCTTGATGGCGAAGACCATATGCTGAAAAACAGAGTGCAAATTTCTCCTTAACTGGCTCAGATTCACCAACATCACACTGCTCCTGTTTTGTGCACATGGTTTGTACCTGCCCTTTGCTGCTTTTCAGTATCAGATTCACAAAGCAAATAGGGTTAATTACATACTGGAACAAACATGCTAGGATTATGAAGCAGATGTGAGCACTTTTTGTACCAGATGTAGTTGTCATCACTGAACATTCTATAGATGGATTTCAGTTACAAACAGCAGGAGCAAAAGTGACCGACAGAAAGAGGGAAAAGGAGCACAGGTCCTAACAGACAGGAGGCTCTTCTTAAAACTGCGTGAGTGATGTCTTATTGTAACTAGAAGAGTCTGACCTCTCCCCCTTTTCTAAACACAACAGTTTATTTCTTCCTCTTTTTTTCACATGGGACTTATAAATCACCAGGTCTTAAACGACTGAGATGGTTTGGACATGTACAGAGGAGGATAGTGGGTTTATGGGGAAAAGGATGCAGGCAGGAGGTCTAGAGGGAGACCAAAGAGGCGATATATGGATGTAGTGAAGGAGGACATGAAGTTGGTTTGTGTGAGAGAAGAAGATGCAGAGGACAGATGGAGGCAGAGGACTTGCTGTGGTGACTCCTGAAGGGAGAAGAAGAAGATGGATCACCAGTCTCTATTTTTTCACATTGCTGTGAACAAGAATTACAAGGTGACAGCTGCTGATAATAAAAAAAGCCAACAATTAATTAGTTATTTTGGAAAGTTTTCATGAAGTAAACAGCAGTTGTGGAAGTAGCTGTGTGGTGAATTAATAAAACATCCCAAATCACTAGAAGAAACAATGAGCTCATGTTATGCCATAAGTAGTTTGACTTCTTATCCATGTTGAAACTGAATATTTTGTCGACATTTAATCAGAATAAAAGTGAAATCCGTTTTTATCGGACATTTGTCTCATTAAGCTCATGTCCTGCTTCTGATGAAGGAGGTTCTTCTGGTCCAACAAGTGTTTGTGTTGACACACAGCTGATGTATATCCACAGGCTGTAGATCATACAAGAGAGATCAACAAGTTGACATACATCTCCGAAACAGATCAATGAAAAATGCCTTGATTGGTACCCCAAATCCCCAAATCACACTTTAGATTAACGCATTAGTTTAAAACTGCCACCCTTTAACTTATTTTTTCAATTTATTCTTTTACCTACAACTAACTTCACTACAGCAACTACTGTTGTGAATATCTGTAAAAATGTACCAAGTTTATTATTCACTTTGCAGTTTCACTGAACTGCTCCTTAAAACACTAAGAGAGCCAGATTTATCAAATAGTTGCGGTTGTTAAAACAGACTCAAACCTCTCAGCGGCCGCAAAAGCAAGCAGCAGGTGATTTACTAACTGTTAAACGTGTTGCTACACCCACAAAATCGTTTTAGCGCCTTTGCCCTTGATTAATATACAATGTGGGCGGAGAACATGTAAATAAGTGGGTGTTCCAGGTGCAGTGTGATTTATCAAACCTGAAACTTTTTGTGGTTTCTGATTTTGCGCCTATTTTTTACCGCTTTTGAAAAGCATGTCTTAACATGGCGCAAAAATAGATGCATGTTATTGTTGCGAAGAAAAGAACAGACAGACGTCTGGATCATTCCAGCTCACTATGGTAGTTAGTGCTGCATCTCCCAGGACAGTTTCTAGTGTGTTCTCACAGGTTTTTAATGCAATGTTATGCGGGCAGACATTCATTTTCCAAACACTTGTGATTCATTAAATGTCACTAAGGCTTTTATGATATTGCTGGCTTTGCTAACGTTACTGCAGCAATAGGCTGCACCCATGTGCAACTTGTTCCCCCCTGGAACAGAGAGATTGTGTGTAGGAACCGCAGACACGCCCATTCTTTAAATGTTCAAGTGTGCGACTGGAAGGGCGTTATAACAAACGTGGCAAGTTATCCAGGCTCAGAGATGGTGAATATGGTCACGGCTGGCTCTTGAGTATCTGTGTTACGTTATTTGTGCTGTAAATATCATTCTGCACATTTATGAATCAAAGCAGGTTTCAGTGTTTGAACCGCACTGGAGGAGAACTTTACGCACCAGCCAAGGTTGCCCTGATCACTGTTGTTTGCTGTGTGTTGCACAACATTCCACAACATCACAGAGTGGAGCCTGAAGATGTCTTTACTGCAGCTCAACAATATTTTTGTTTGCATCTTCCGCTCATGTTTGAAGCTCCAATGGCTTGAATTTTATTTTTCGTTTGCACCTTTGTCGCGCTCGCAAGAGAATAGCGCAGGCAAACTCCTTATTTAAATATTGCTGTTTGTCCCAGTTATTAATCGCGCGAGCAATCTTAGTAGATCATCTGCAAATCAGGAACTGCCGCAATTTTGCAATTTATTTACCTGGAATATTGATAAATCAGGCCCTAAGAGCATTCGGACTGACATCAAACAGTATTTACTGCTTCCCTCAAAGTCACTAGAAACAAGCCAAGGACTATTAATCCTCTTTTGGATAGATTTGACTTTTGACAACCACTCAAAATATGTGATGAGGGAAAAGATTTAATTTAGTGAAGATTTAAAGAGTTGATCTGGTGAGCATGTTGCATTTCAGGCTGCGCATTAGTCAACAGGTGTTTGCTACTCTTTTCTCCTTTGCACTTTCAACTTGGAGGTGATTAATGAGGCAATAAACTCATCACTGCAAGCTGGGCCATACACAGCAGGAAAATGGAGCAGTCTCAACACAGATGTCCTGCTTTTTGGCATCTCTGATTAATTAATTGGTAGATTTGTCCTTTGTGAAAGAGCGAGCGAGACCAGAACAGCATGCTGGATGATGTAAATGGGTTGGAGATGATAAAGACAGAAAGCTGAAAAGCTCTGATGAACCTAGAAGAAGGAATGTCAGATCTAGTGTCATTATTCAATAAAAACACTGACCTCAAAAACTATTATGAATGCCAACCGGGCTGCCAGGACGTGCCAGAACTGCAAAGTGTAAGAGTAGGGCTCAGCTGAGTCTGGAGGCTCCCTGTAATCTCGATACCTGGTGTGTGATGGGTCACAGAAAAGACAGCAGGGAACAGTTTTTAGCAGATGCAGAACGTCTTACAGGATAATTTTCTGGCTAAGTGTCATTAGAGATAAAGATCCTTACTAATTTGATAAAAATATACAAACTGCTTAAACCACAATGTTGTCAAAAAGCACTAGCTTATGATACCAGTTATGTATACAGTATAATATAAATTACCTGCAGTATCTCACAGCTTCTTCGAATAGTTCGGAGCCGTTAGTCCTGGGTTGCGATTTTTTCTCAAAGTCAGAAACTCGAAAAATGGACAAACTGGCATTGACGTAACCCATCATGCACCTGGGGAGCACATAACACTAAATCCGTCCAACACATGTAAGAGAAACTAGGCAGAAAACAAAAAGTGCTCAATCATCTCTCACCCCTCTCCCGACTGGCTCTGACCAGCACAAGGTCCGTACTTGTAGGCGTAAACAAGGCGAGGGATAAAATCAGAGGTAATGGCAATGACGAAGGCGTTTGTGATGACCGATAAGATGCCGATACCTTCCAGAATTCCATACCAGATTCCTGACAGAAATATAAGTTAGCCAGGAAATGGTCTTTATAAAAGAAGAACAACATACTTCAGTCTGTTTACCAATGTCTTTGGCCTGTGATGGCAGAGGACGCCGCCATTGAGTAACAAACTTGTAGGCATCTAAACGAATCTCGATTATGTTGTTGATCAGTGCCAAAAGAGGAGCCAGAGGAAATGCTGCCACAAAGATGGTGGTAAAGCCAAACTGTAAAACTAAAGAGAAGACAAAACAGGCCCTAAATTACCAAAAAAACATGACTCATATGTGACTAAATGCAAAAACTTCAGAATTAACTTTGAATTTTCTGTGTTACAAATTGGGTCAGAGCCATTTTAACCCGTTTTTTGTCACATATACTCATATCTGCTTGAATGATGCATTTATGTCTTTAGTTGTATTTATTTACTTGTTTACTACTTGTTTCCCTCTGTCCTTGCTGTTTTCTTCCACAACAAAATCACCCCCCCACCAGGCTACAAAAAACTTTGATTGCTGTCACTCCACAACACTTTGATATTTTACTCCAAACTGTTTCCCTAACCCTGAGGTTTGTTCAAATGTGACCATATCTGCTCTGATCAGGATCAACTTCCTGCTGTCAGATTTATTCCTTCTGTTTTAGACTATTTGTATTATTTATTTCTACAATTATTACCACATGCTGGACTGGACAGTTTCAACCTTCCCACATTTCTATTTACCTGGTGGGTGATTTCCCATCAGAACCAGTCCACTTTGGTGTTCATAATGGCCAAGTCACAAACGAATGACAATAACATGACCTCACCTTAGGATAATTTTCTCTCCATTTCTACAGATTTCTGGATCCAACAATTTGCTTATAAAACTGCACTATGTGTTACTGATAAATGCTGGTTTTGTTCCTCCACCCACAACAAAGCCCATAAAATTGCTTTTGCTTTAATTTTAGCTGCAAAAGCTGACATGTATGATCAAACTCTTTTTTCCATGTTTAACTCATGTATGCAAACACTAAAAGCCACTCTACCACTTTCACAGTTCTTTGATCTATCTATGTAATAGGGGGTGGCCAACTCCAGGTATCCTGCATGTTTTCCTGCTTCAACACACCTGGCAAGTCCTGCAGAAGCCTGTTAACAACCTGTTCAGCTGCATCAGGTGTGTTGAAGCAGGGAAATGTCAAAAACATGCAGGATATTGGCTCTTGGGGCCTGGAGTTGGCCACCCCTGATTTTAAATCATTCCAGCACTGTTCCAAATACGATTTAGTATTATGAACATTTAAAGACCCACTTCAATGAAAATCCTGTTTTTTGTGTTGTTAACATGTTCTTGTGGCATTTTTCTGATAATAGATGACGTATCTTGAGAAAATGAAACCCCAAAATTGCATTTTTGAGTATTTCTGTTTTTAAATCACAATGACTCATTAGTGGCCTTGTGATGTATGTAGTGGACTGGGTGGGCTTATAGTGCTAGCATAAACAGAGATCTCTTAGCAACAGGGAAAGGGGCAGAGTTATTCTCTGCACCAACGGTTCCGCCCAAACAGAGGCGAATTGCTAATGAGCTACAGCCGGTATGGAGAAATTATTTCATAGAAAACGACACAGATTTTGTGATTTTGGGTAAAAATGCCATAGTCGTAATTTAATGACCACTGAGAACATTTTAAAATAGTTGAAAATATGAACGGAGTGGGTCTTTAAGTGTGACAAACACTTTTTCACTGTGTATTTATAATAATGAGGTGGTTCTGTTTCTGGGTAAAGAATGGTCTTCTACCGATCAGAAAGTTTGTGGTTACCCTTCACATGTCAAAATGGCCTTGGCCAACACACTGCACCCCATGTAGCCCCCCAGTTTACATATTTTATATATTTTTTTAAATTTTATTTCCTATATTAATCCCTCATGGGGAAATTTGTCTTTGCATTTGACCCATCCTCACCATAAGGTGAGGAGCAGAGGGCAGCCATATTGAAAAGGTCCCGGGGGGGGCAGTTGCAGGGTTCAGTTCTTGTACTTTGACACGTAGCCTCTTGCAGGGACACGGGATCAAGCTCTGGTTTCCTGATAGGAGGATGACCTCCTTCCCGGCAGACTACGGCCGCCCCAAGGCAGTGGCTGGTTCAGTATCTTGCCCAAGGATATTTCGACGTAGCTTGCCGGCACCGGGGATCGAACCCGCCATCTTTTGAATGAAGGGCGATCACCCTAGACCAGTGTTTCCCAACCCTGGTCCTCAAGGCACACTGTCCTGCATGTTTTAGATGTGTCCCTGCTCCAACACAGCTGAGTTAAATGAGCAAATTACCTGATAACTTGGCTTTTGTTGTCTGGTATTTTGCTCATTTAACTCAGCTGTGTTGGAGCAAGGAAACATCTAAAACATGCAGGACAGTGTGCCTTGAGGACCAGGGTTGGGAAACACTGCCCTAGACTACACAACCTGCAACCGCTAGACTACGCCGCCCGCATTATCAGAGTGTATGAGTGTTTGTGTAAATGACTGAATGTTGCTTGTCATGTAAAAGTGCTCTGAGTGATCATTAAGACTAGAAAAAAACATATACAGGCCATTTACCATATACATAAACACTTTTCTGTAAAGAATTACAATTCCACTTTAAAGAGGAGAGAAACAAGAGGGTATAAATAGAATTTCAACCAACTGCATGGCAGAGTTACAATAACATAACACACTGACCTCTGAATTTAACATATTTTACTGCAAATGTGATTTTACTCTAGAAAATTACCGTTCATCTCAAAATGAAACAATGATATTAAAACTTTTACTTTTACTGAAAAATTGAAGTACAACATACTCATCTTCAAGTATTCATCGAAGAGCCCATAAGCATTGGCTGGCTGCAGGTTGTGGTCCTTCTCCCACTGTGGGAGGCCTGCCATAGTGCTGTGGCCGTGCTCTCTCCTCAGCTTCCGTCGAGTCCACCAGTTCTGGATCAGCCTGACAAAACAACCATGTTTTGTTGTTGTGTCTTAAAGGCGTTCAGTTCAGTTGTGGAATTAGCAGTATGTGTGTGAACTACTACCAGATTGCTCCCAGTCATCGCATGTTATAAGATAGCTGTCTACCCTTTGATGAAATTCAGTCAATGTAAACGTAATAATAAATATTATGCTAATTTTATCAGCTTTTCAGTTCAGCTTTTAAAATAAAAAATATTTTATGTGCCAGATTTAATAGTTTTGGAGCAACAAATTGGCAGGAAGAACAAAGCTACCTTCTCTGCCGTGATCTTTTAAAGAGGCAGAACACACACTACTTTAACACAGGCTAGTCATTATTAGTAATGTAGTACAGAGGAAGCACAAGGAGCACGAGGTGATGAGATGAGGTTAACAGGGATCTGACAGCCTAACTGCGAATATGAGAAGTGTTTGAGGGTGAGTGATGACTGAGTGGGGACAGCTGAGGAAGAGGAGCAAGGGATAATCAACAGGATTGAGAAAAGGTGTCATATTTAACGAGAGAGCAAACAAATTTAACTTACGGGTATCCGAGCTCCATGAAGTTGTTCCATGTCTGTTTTAGCACCATTATGATGCCCATCTGCATACAGAGGTCAATGAGGCAGCCGCTTGGGTGGCACTACAGCAGCAGAACCAAAGACGGGTCAACAGAATCAGTTCTAAAGCTGATCGCACGGTGTACTGTTGTAGCTCTTCAATACACAAAACACAGTGTTCCAGTATGTAAAACTTGTTGATGAGCTTGTCATTGTTTCCCATAATTAAATCTCACACTCTGATAATAAAACACCTCGTCAGCTTGAAATCTGAACATTCATAATGCTGGATGGCAACAAAAGGATTACTGGAGCTACATTTGTTCTGCTTATGTTACATTCAAGAGTTTTTCAGTTTCAGCAACTGCAGAAACACAAGTGTGAGTTTATTAACTCAGCAGCTCAGCGTCAGCTCAGGCTTCTGGTCCCGACAGACCACTTCAGTGTGTTTGTTCCATGGTTGTTCCAAGAAGACCCACTTGCTTGGTGTTGGGTACACAGTTATAGTTAAATATCCAAGTGGATCCTAATATTTTCCCCCTGAGGGAGAGAAAATTTTTCACTCACCTCCTCTAGTTTCCAGCGGTTGATGAGACGTAGATATGCACCTGGGCGGCCTGTGAATCTGGTGACAAAGGTAGCGCACAAACAGTAACAGTCTAAATTTAAACACATTTATCCAGCTAATTCAAATGAGTAAAATAAGTGTTTTTTAAATGTTTAAAATTTTTGAAATTATTTTGTAAAATTCTTAAAATGACAACTAGTTTGTGCCAATAAGAAAGTTCTTTAAAGTGATATACTTCCATTTTTTCTCGGATACACAACTGTCATCAGCCTATTGATCACTAGGGTATTATCAACCAAACTCACGGTTTTCACCTTTGATCACTGATATGATTTAGTTGTATTGTACTTCCTTAAAAGATACTAGATTTAGGCTACTCATGTTAAATGTTTGTATAACATAAAGGATGTTCCGGTTTCATACATGTTTATGCTAACAGCTTTTAGCCAGCAGCATGCTAGGCGTGGTTTCAACTGCGGGAGCTGATGAATACTAACGAACAAAGGAGTTGTGATGAAACAGATACAGGCCGTTCAAACTCAGGAGAACTCGGGTTTTATCACCACCTGCGTAGTTTGAGATATTAAAACTGTAAGAGAAGTTGTTGACCTGTTTTCACCCACTATGAAGGTAAGAACACCTGTGGAGTTAAAATATTCAACAGAAACCTCAGAAAAAATGTTTCTAATGGAAGGGCCTCTTAAGTTGTTTGCTTTGTAAAACCGGATTTTTATAATTTGTCCACTAACTAACTAACTAACTAACTAACTAACTAACTAACTAACTAACTAACTACAATTGAGGACAAAAAATAATATGTTATTGTAAAGAAAATGAGAATAAATTAAAACAAAAATGAGACACAATTAAGACATTTTGTGAGTAAAGTGCAACAAGAACATTTGCATGACCTTAACTCAAATGTGTAAAGAATCATTTGACATATTTGCAGATTTTCTAACAAATTTATGTAAATATTATGCCAACAGTATCAAGCTAACTGAGATATTAGCTTTGAATAAAACAGCTTTTGAAGACAATATGCTGTTCACATGTGACATTCTGATATTTTGAGGTATTTCAAGTTTTGTGCTGCTTTATAATTTCCAGGCAGGAGAACGTTAAGTTAATGTAGCTGGATTTTGAGAAAATTCTGAATAACTTATTTTCCTTCTTAAAACAAATAGACTATAAATTTGTTTCAGATCAGAATTTCTAATGTCAAACATTTAGCTGTTTCTTGTATTTTTCAATGTGTCCTCAGCTTTTATATGATATATTTGACAGGCTGCCAGTGCATGACAGCAACAAACAGGGCCAAAAAGCAAATATTTAACTAATTAACAAAATCTGCATGTTTCTGGGCAGTAAGAGGAAACATCTGGAGAAAAGACACAAACATGGGGGAACGTGCAGTTGTCAGTTCTTTCATGCAGCTTGTGTTCATCATGTTGCAACAGAAAAATAAATACACAACCCTGCTGCTTCTGCAGTGAATGTACATGCTGAAGTGCGTATTAATTCCCCACCTTCCCAAAAAGAAGGCGATGTAGAAAGTTGAGCTGTTGAGGTTGACGAACTGAAAAAGGAACATCTTGAAGGTAAAACTATTCTCCCACTCAGACTCGGTTCTTGGCTGCTCTGTGTCCACACAAAGGATAACAAAAGTTATGAGACATAAATAAAATGAACAATTTCATTAAAAAAAACAGTTCTTTCACAAATAAACACAAAACATTAACTTTTCTTATATTATAAATAAAAGAAAAGTTGACAGTTATTATAAAAGCATGTTTAAAATGTGTGTAATAGAATCATCCAACTCACCTAGATTTGTGAGAAGGAGAGCAACTTTTTCATAAAGCTGTGAAAAAATTGTTAAAATATTCACTAACAGCTGTGTGTACAGTATATTTACAGTTACATTTGCTTGGTATACTTTTAGCCACTTATTTAATTGACCAGATATTTTATTTCCTTGTCAGAAGTGGATAAACAACAGAAAACTCACCACATTGAGGAGCATGATGACACAGAAGTTGATACAGACGGCGGTGCCAGTAGTGGCCACCTGAGAGTTGTTCCTGATGAGCGCCCAGCCAAAAGCGGCGAAGGTACTAACAGTGATGACGCGATAAATCACAATACCAAACACGGCAGCAATCACCACCAGAATCTGTTCGATTAAAACATAACCAGGAAAGAAAATCACTAAATACTGAACATAACCCATTACAAGGTTAGCAAGCTAAAATATAACAAATGGTTAAATATGTAGATTTTAAATGCATTTGTTAATTTATCTGCTTACTAAGCTAATAGAAATATAAGAAAAGTTTTCCTTATGGCTGATTCTGACTCATCATTTGTCACCAACAGTGTTATTATTATTACAGACAATTAAAACAAACAAGAAGTGAATTTAAAAAGTGTAACATCACCTTTATTCTAACACCAGAAACTCACCATGAAAAAAATTCCAGATGCCGAGACGAGGAGACGACTGTATTTGTCAGTGAATGCCTGATAAGGCTCGGGTTTTCCTGATATGGGGTTCATCCTCTCCTTCTTAGAGTATTTCGCCTCAAACTGGGGTCGTATTTCATCCTGAAATCAAGTGAGTTATAAGAAGAGTTTAATGAGATGATTGAGTCATTTTAGGGCCAAAAATGTAAAAAAATTAAAAATTAAAAAAAATCTCTGAATCCTAAAAAAATATAAAACAACACTCAATGAAGAAAAAAGTAGCAAAATATCAAGTTAATCCAACTGAGTGACTCGAGAAAAGATGGCTTTTTTTATATATCTAAAAATGAATGGAGATACAATAATAATAATAATAATAATGCATTTTATTTAAAAGCGCCTTTCAAAACACCCAAGGACACTGTACAGCCAGACAAATAAAAACAATTTAAAAACAACAACAAGACAGAATAAAACCAAACAAGGACAATATTGTGACTAGGTAATGTAAGATTGTCTGAACAGGTGAGTTTTGAGTCTGGATTTGAAGAGTGGAAGCGTATCTATGGAGCAGTGGTCTGAGGGGAGAGAGTTCCAGAAGTGGGGGGCAGATCGGCTAAATGCTTGATTCCCGATGGTGACAAGACGGGCAGGGGGCAAAGAGAGCTGGAGAGTGGAGGAGGAGCGGAGTGCGCGGGCAGGAATGAAAACATGGAGGAGGTCAGAAATGTATGGTGGGGCCAGGTTATGAAGTGCTTTGAATGTGATGAGGAGTATTTTGAAGTTGATTCTCTGTTTTATGGGGAGCCAGTGGAGTTGTTGAAGGACGGGGGTGATGTGCTGAATGGTGGGGGTGCGGGTGATGATGCGGGCTGCAGAGTTTTGGAGGAGCTGCAGTTTCTGGAGGGATCTGTTTGGGAGACCGAAGAGAAGTGAGTTGCAGTAGTCGATCCGGGAGGTGACGAGACTGTGGACAAGGATGGCAGTGGTGGGAGGGGTGAGAGAGGGGCGGAGACGAGAGATGTTACAGAGATGGAAATAAGCAGAACGGGTGATATTATTGATGTGGGATTGAAAAGATCGCTATCGAGGATGAGACCCAGACTCTTAACCTGAGGGGAGGGAGAGACAGTGAAGTTGTTGATAGAAATGGAGAAACTATTAGATTTGGAGAGAGTGGAGGGGGTGCCTTCTAGGAGGACTTCTGTTTTAGAGCTGTTAAGTTTGAGGAAGTTAGAAGCTCATTGAAACAAAAGAAATGAAATAATCTAAGCAGATTTATTGATAATCCTAAAAAGATTAAGAATCCTCGCATTGTTTATCATGTTTCAAACATCTTGTGTGCACCACAAACCAAGGACCAGAGCTGATGATGCATAATTACCTGGCCAGTGGTTCATGAGAGATTTCACACACACAGACACAAACACATTTAAAATCACTATAATCTGCCTTTTGTATTTTAGCAGCAGGTAATAAATTGTTATAAAAGATCCGGTCAGGGGTGAGGAGCAGTGGGGACGAGCCCATGAAGTGTGTTACCTCCTCTTCCTCCCAGTCAATGAGATCCCAGTCATATGCTAGAACGGCCCTGCGTCTTTTCCAGAACTCAAGGAAGACCGTTGCTGCAGAACATGAAAGAAACAGTTCTAGTGAATAAGCAAGTGATTGACTCCTAAACAACCTCCATCACTGAGAAGAACCAGCACTGTATCTTAAAGACCGTGTAAAGGGAATTCTGCTATTTTCTTCTAACCACATAAACATAATAAATGTTGTTCTAAACATGTGAAAAACCTCCCAACAATTAAAAACTGAATTGTGGAGTTAGCCTTCAAACTGCGTTTCAAGAGTTTTCTGTTTCAGGATTTTATGGGCGGGTCTAAAAGGGCAGCCGCGTGTCGTCACGCGGCTGCCCTTTAGGATAACCCCGCCCCCTGCTGCTCTCGTCATATAACTAAACCAGCATGATAGGTAGGAGCTACTTCTGCCACCTGCTGCCTTCATATGCTAAACAAAGCTCAGAATGGCGTAGCAGCACATTCCGCTCCTTCACTGATCAACAAGTCTGAAGCATTGCGGTTGTGTGGAAATATTTCAACTCCTCAAAAAGCAGCGATGCACAGTTTTACATGTGGGTAGAACCTCAAACCTAACGAACCAGCCGGAACTCAGAAACGGAGGAAATGCAGTGATGTGGGGAAGAGAAGGAGGTGCTGCTAGAGGATGAGACAGACAGGTTTCAGCGCCTGCAGCGGACACGCCCCCAGCGTCTCAGAGCAGAGAAAACTCATCCTTTTTTCATTATTTTGTAACCAAAATTTCATATGCTTCATATGCAGTGTTTTAAATCATTCAAATTTGGCTGGATGACTAATAACTAATATTCCTGTGCAGTGACAAACTCAGAACACACATTTGTTGTTACTTTACACGGGCTTTAAATCTTTCCTTACATGTACAAATTCTTAGTTTTACATTTCAGAATACACAGAAAAAAATGTATGTGGAGGGTTAAAGATGATAAACAAACATAAACATTTGCAGAGATGTGTTGACAGCCACTAAATGAATTCTACTTGATTGTTTATTGTGTCTCTTTTCTCTCAGATAATTAACTTTAAAATTCAGGCATAGAAGTTCCTAAACTCAAGGGATGAACCACTGCCGTTTCTACATGGAAAATTCTAAAGAACCAAATTTTTAAATACTTTTTGGGACTTTGGAACAAATAGTCTGTCAGAAAGACACAATCTGTTTCCATTCAATTTAAACCATTTAACACACCAAAGATAACACAGAAAACAGTAAAATTAGTATCAATAAGAACTTGACATATAGATAAATGCATGTACATGCACTATGTCACCAGGGTGGTCCAACAGAGTGACAGGAGCTGCTTTGATTGTCAAGATATTCATTAATATTTGCACAGCACATGAATATATTAGTTATTACAGCTGCTCAGTCCATCACAGACACTGTGCTGAGGCATGGAGGGTAGATAGTGTGCTGCAGAACAAAGTCCTGTTGATAGCTTACTTATTGCAAACATGTTTACCTGCTCCAATCAGTGGCTTTTCCTTAGTATTTTAACTACTTAGTTAGTTCTTTATCTTTGTTGCTCCATTCCCATTTGACACACAGAAGAGTGAGATGTTTTGCGTGTGAAGGCGCAGCAGTCTGAGAACGGCGCTGCTTTGCATGGGGAACCGGTAGGGGAGCACATTTCTAAAAGGATCTGCTGCTGGGGAACTTCAAAATAAACTCATTAGGACACCAGAGCAAACAGCACGGAGAGGCTGGAACAGAACGGTCAGTATGTTATTTTCTATCAGATTTTCTTTTTTTTTTAATTGACAAAAACTGGAATGTGTTAACTAAATGTGGGTTCTCTTGTGTCCGTGCAGCTGTAAAAACAGCCTTGGTTGAAAAGTTCAGTATTCAACAGAGGTTGTTAGTGTGGGTCAATAAATCCCTAAAATGCTGAACTTTGAGTTTATTCAGATTATCTTCGCCTGACATTAACATTTATTTGCTGATCTGAAACATTCAAGTGTCATTAAAAAAACAGAAAGAAAAAAAAGCTGTAAGAAACCCAACAAACATGAACACGACACTGTGAATCAAAGGGAGTAAGTTAACAGCATGCCGCGTGGTGTGCTACAAGGATTACTTTTACTTTGTTTTTATAGTTTTTAACAGTGGTTGTTAAACTTTACATGGTTTGTTGTCCTCAGTTTTTTATGTGAGAACAGAACTTTTATCTGAATTCATATTCATCCATCTCATCTGCTTTAACCTGAACAGATGGGGTTTATTCAGAACCAGAATGTAACTTTGGGCTTCCCTCCTGTAGAAGTCACCTACTGGGAGTCAGCAAGTCAGCCATCATCAGCTGGTACTGTAAAACTCTTAAAAATCTCATTTTTTTTGTTTAAACTTTCACTTTATTCAAAATATTATGAGCACAAGATATTTCATGTTCTGTCTCATCAGCATTAAGTTCTGCACTTTAGGCCAGTAGGTTTTAAATGCTTGTCATGGTGCCCTTTCTTCACACAACACTAAACCTGAGGATTACAAGCAACGAAGTGTGTCATGTTATTTTGTCCCATATTACTGTAAACCTGGAGTGTAACAGTACTCCTAATTCATAGCGCTGTTCTCATGGTTCTCTACCTTGTATGAGAAGCATGATTCAGTAGGGGTTCCTTTTGTTTTAGCAGTTTATAATAGTCAACAGAAAAAAAAACACCCATGCTAGTGGGGGCTGGAGGGTGGGGGTCTGGGTCTGAGGTAGCAGGTCATAAACTGCAAGGCAGGATATTGTTGTTGATGAAAAAAATAAAAAAAATCACAAAGTCATATTTCACTGTCTTTTTAATCCTGTTTTAAACTCTAAACTGTCAGGATTTGAGTTTGTTTTTGTTGCAACTTCCGAGAGTTTCCCGTGGTTTTATTTTGTAGGAGTTTAGTATTTCCTGTTTCTCTTATTTCTAGTTGTGTACTTTATTCTTTATTCACAGTTTGCTTGGTTTAATGGATTTCTTTCTGTTTTCTTTTGTGAGTTTACTTTTAGAACCCGACTTATTTCTCTCATATTTTAGATGTTTATTGTGGATTCAGTCCATCGGCTTCTTGTTGATTAGTACACCATCTCTTCAGTTCTCTTTCTGGTTTATTCTCAGCTGATTTACATTTCCTTGATTAGTTTCTCTGCTCCAGGTGTTGTTACTCACTCACTCATCACTCCTCTGTTGAAACAATTTGTTCATAAAACAAAGAAAAAAGGAGGTGCCGGCACCAATGAACCCATCAGCCCAGACAGTGTGTTATATCTAGGATAGTGATTTACAGGATTCCTGGCTATACATACTAAGATGTCCTCAAAAAGATAATGGGTTAAAAATCCTGATCTTAATCAGCTGTTTACAGAAACCCTAGAAGAAAAAAGAGGGTTTGACTTGCACATGGGATTGAGTCGAGTAAATACATTTTGTTTTTCAGGTGTCACCTTTAGAGCTCTGTACCATTAACATCACATATTAAAGAAATAATGAAAAAACACAGGAAACAATATTTATATATTTTCAAGCAGAAAAATTGTCACCATTTCAACATTTTGCTTCTGTTACTGAAACAAAAATTGATGCTTTTTAACAAATAAAATGAAGCTGATGAGAGAAAATATGAAATATTTGTATCAAATAAATAAGTAAATAAATAAAACCCAACAACATAAATGTAGAAACAGGGGACTTTTGTTTTCTTTTTAACACTTTTGTTTACATTTTTTACTGCAGTATAATTTTTCAGTTTACTTTGTTTAGTTTGGGATTCAGAAACCTTTTTGGCTTAATTCTGATTCAGTCCAAGTCTCGCTGCAGCTCACCATAAAACATTCATGAGGGAGAAACAGAAAGGCTTTGGCTGTGCTGTGGTGTCAGATAATGTTTGAATATGTCTGTGTACGTGAATTATTAACACACAGCATGACACAGTTTTCATTACTCTGCAAAACCACAGCAAATAATTATCATGTAATAGTTTCTGCACCATAAAACACTTGAATATAACTGTTAAATGTATCCACATGTTTAAATGTTCTATCTGTTCTCACATTAAACAGTTAACAACAGCATCGTAGTGCTGGGCGTGTTGACCTTTGTCCTACAGCTGTGCTTGATTCTGTTCTTCATGCTGAGATGTTGGAGGTTTGACAACAGAGTTCAGGAGGCTCTCAAACAACCCAAATCTGTTCACAAGCTTAGTAGTAAGTATTTTCACTGTTTTTTGATAGATGTCCATAAAAATTTTACAGAAAGTTTGACATCTATAATACAGTGGTCGACGGTTATATGCACGACCTCGGCGCCCTGCAGTTTTGTGCATGTAAGCGTTGTGTGCAGTTATCCGTCGGTGATCATTTGGACTGTAAACATGAGTAGCAGTGTTCGGTATTAATAACAAATAATTGGAAATGATGTAATAACACAATTACAATATATTAATTGAATAAAACTCTCAAACAGACCGATTTATATACTTGTAGAGCAGATCCAGTATAACACTAACAGATGCACCAGATACGCGCGCGCATGGACGCGACGGTAACGACACAGATTAAGTTACAGTTAGTAACAGAACAGAACGGTTTTCTAAATCGGATATTAAGAACTCATGATCGGGCACTAAAAACTAGAACAAATGTTACATGTGACACTATTTCACACTGAAGAAGTCGGTGATTTGTTTTTGGCGACCGTCTGACAGCTTCAGCCAGACGCGCCAGACACGCGTGCGTAAACGCCAGAGCAGTCTAGTTCCACACGCTAAACAGCGAGAGTGTGTGTGAGAACATCAGCGGAGGTTTACAGTCAATTAACTAGTGAGAAACAGTGAGATTTAGTGAGATGCATGTATGATACTCCAAATATTTTGTGCATATATCCATCGGCGCTGTGCATATAAGCTTATGGATTCTCTATGACACAGGAATGTGCCCAGCAGTTTTGTGCATATATGCGTGTTGTGCATATAACCGTCGACCATTGTATTAAAAATGAAATATGATTTTTTTAATTCCAGAAGGTGAAATTTGTTTCATTTCTTTTGCTTCTCTGCAGAGCTTCCGTACTTTACCTTTTACAAACAGCCGACCTATTTGCCTTGTCATCATACTGCTGGTGCTTCACTGACAACCACATCAGCAGCCGTGGAAACATCTGAACCCTCTACTGGTTCATTTTATGGACCTTCCATTCCCTGGGACCTTGTTCAGTACTGACCAGGGGTCTCATTTATAAAACATTGCGTAGAAACCCTACTAAAAGTGTACGTACGACCAAAACAAAAAGTTTGCGTACGCCAAAAAAATTCCCGATTTATAAAACCGTGCTTACGCACAGTTGTAAGCAATTTCCCCTTTATAAATCACACTCTTCCTGGAAGTTTACGTATGTGAATTTGGCTCATGTCCCGCCATGGACACGCCCAAACCTGGCCATATAAGGTCAATGCAAAGCAGGACATTAATATTGATGCATATGAGGAACACGGAAAATATGTCGAGTAAACAAAAAAACAAGAAGATAAACTTCACAGAGACGGAAATTAAAGTGTTAGTGGGTGAAGTGGAGGCTAGGAGAGACATTTTATTTGGTGGAAACAGCAGCGGTGTCACAAATAAAAGAAAGAACTACGAGTTGTAGCGTCTGCAGTGCAGACTGTCAGTGCAGCTGACAGGACGGTGTACGGTCTTGTGTCAGAGAAGGAGGGCGACACCGACCTGACAGAAACAACAAATAAACCCGGTATAAAGCACCTTTTGTAATACGTGGCTACGTTAACAAATGTTAGCATGTTTTAAAGAGACAGAATAATATGTCGTGTCTTTTCAGCATTTGCACATTTGCAAAATGTCTGAACGCACGGATCAGAGGTGGCGTACAGGTGAAGTACAGGTCAAGTTCGTTTTTTTTACAACTTTTGCTTTGAAAGTGGCGTACGCTACTTTCAGGCCCCATTTTGTGCGTATGCAATGTTTAGAAATGAGACCCCAGTTCTGGAATTTCAATCCTGGCTTTTATGTGATGTAAATATCTTACTAACATTTAGAACGTAACTGCTATGATGTCATAAAATGTGTAACAATTCATAACAAGTAAAATACTGGCTCAATTAAACACCATTTAAAGCAGCAAAAGATGAATTATGAAATGAACTGTGCAGCAACAAAGACTAGAATGGCCAAAATAAACCCTGTGACTAAAGTGTGGACCCTTTTACATTTTCAAGTCCATTTTATTTTCTTCTATTTACTTAGGAGGGAAGGTAATGTAGAGGGTTTTTGTCTGGTTGCAGCTTGCAACTTTACCACTAGGTGGTGCTACACCCTGGATCTTTATGGTAGCTTCCATATTTTATTTATGGTATGTATCATTACCATAAATCTAATTCAGTATCAGAGTATAAACAAAGAGAGCAATTTACAAAGACTTACCCCAAACTGCCATGAAAACAGCAAAGAAAACAGTTGCTCCATTGTCAAAGAGGTGGGTGACCTTAAAAAAAAAAAGACAGGCTATTATTAAAACGTTGCTAAAAATAGACTAAAACAAGATTTGACCTTTTATTATGGGATGTATTTTTAAAATTTCTTGGCTTTAATATACTTTTTCTCAAACACTAACATTAAATTCCATGTAATTTTATGTTTAGGACTGCACTGACCGCGCATGTTGTGACAGTACCTTGGCGTAGATGCAGCTGTCTGACAGTCTCAGGTAGGGGCAATACTGGTCACATATGGGGCACATGATGACATCAGTGGCCTGGCAGATTTCTTTGCTGAAGAAGATCAAATGTCAAATTGCAGTAAAGCGTCACTCATGTCAGCAAACTTTTATAAAGCTTTGAAGAAACCTCTTAGATTCTTATATATGATATATTACACATGCCTTTTCTTTGAAAAACAATTATTTTTTGTGAATCGTTCACCTGAAAAAAAAAACAAATATAATAATATATTTTATATATTTTTAAGTTACTAGTTTTTTTCTTGTTAATCCTGTATGTGATGCCAACAAGACAACTTTGTTAAATCAACATTCACCTTTTAGTCTTATTCTGCTCATAATTGTCATGTAAATAATTGCGTCTGAAAAATTGCGTCACAAGAATAAAAATTACCTGCTCCATATCTGGAAATTCTAAAAGTGCTGAAATTACTTATGTAATTCATCTGCAGCTAAAAGACTGTCGCTGACCTAACTTACTGTATCACTGCAGCATACATTCACAAACAAAACAGGATCTCTGCACAGTCGAGTCTGTAGATCTTTAATAACTCATTCTGTTTTGCTGTAGAACATCCCATATATCCTTCTTCCATCTTCTAACATGTTTTACCTGAGGAATTCTTTTTAGACTTAAAATAGCTTCATATGTTTATGAATTTCAGGGTTAATAATTCTAAAACATTTTATTTTTGTAAGAAAAACTGTTTAATTGTCAAACTTTGTACTACGTAGACTGATAATTTAGGTACCTGGGAAACACTCACTCAACTCTAACAGGAACATATTGAAGAAGTTTTACATAAAAATTTTAAATTCGCTCATCAAAAATCTAAAAACCTGCACACACATGCACACAGAGGCAGGTTTACCTGACTGGGCAGTGTTCCAGTGTAAAAACTCCATAGAGGAATACAAACAGGCCAACCACAGCTGCAGGAAACAGCATCCCAGTGTACCAACCCAACCAAGCAAAGTACAAACCAATCTTCTCCCCAAAGTATCTCCTGGAACAGCAGCACAATGCAAGAAAAAAAAGTTTCTGCATTGAATATACTTTTTATAAAAACATAATAAAACAGATGATGTATAGCTTAATATTATAAAACTGTCTGGAGGCTTGTATTATTAAATACCTTACATGCAATGTTGTAACTCTCATCAATGTTGCCACCACAACATCGTTTTCTGTTTTAAACTGTTATATAAAATGTAATTATTGACACCTGATGAGGTCCAGTGGCTGGTACTTGTACCAGACCCCCCACCAGGCCCAACACTCGTACAGCAGGTGCCGATGGTTCTCTGCGCCATGCGTTCTGATTGAGTTTTTACTGTGATAGCTGCCCTGTTAAAGGTACAACACAGACACACAGTCTGCATCGTGGTAGAAGGAAGTGGAGCTTTCTGAGAGAAGATCAGCCTAATTACCTCATGAAGAGGAAAAGCTGCCTCATACGAGTTATTGCTCAAAAGACGATTGAGCCCTGCAGTCAGAGAAGAAAGAACACAAAGCATCAGATGTCTGATGCAGGATGTGAGAGATCACATTTTATACAAAAAAACGGATTGAATTTCAGTTCAATAAAATCCAACACTTTATTAATCCTTAAGAGGAAATTAGATCAGTCAGATTTCAACAGAGTGAGCTTAACTCTGTGAGTCTGTTAAAGTAACCTATAGATTTTACACTGTGATTACAGCAAATATCAGGAACTTTAAACCCATCAGCAAAGAGAAATGTAATATTAACCAGGGCTGGACTGGTACCTAGGCACACCAGGTGCTCCCTCCCCACTGGGCCGGCCCCCTTCTGATCCAATGTAATGTTTTAGAAACAGACTGTTCCATGAATAATGAGCAGCTGTGAATAAACAGGTTGTTTTGTATTATCCATGAAATCTGCAAATTGACTTTACTGTTACTAAGGGATAATCTGCAGGGATCTTTATTTATTAATTATGGTTGGCTGCCCTGTTCACAAATGTCAAGGCCAATTTTCTGTTCCAGTCCAGTCCTGATATAAAAACATAACCCTGCTGAGCTGAAAGACTGAGAGTCACATGTTCATTCAAGTATACTGACTCCTTAGCTAATGGAGAAAACGTGCATGCTGTGAGTGAATGTAACATTCTCACTCTCTCTAATTTGTCTTTTCTGAGCAGCAACTTTTCTTAAAGAGGCCCTTTTCACAAAGATTTCATGACTTTGGGGTTATTTCTTAAGTATGAACCTGTAATTTGAAACATTTTATATCTAAAAAACGTTAGGAAACACTTAATAACAGACCTGTCAATCTCTCTGCGTCAAAATTCGTGTGGTTTGGTCACGCTTCAGCAGCAACTCATTAATATTCATTATTTAAATTTGCTGGACTCTGATTGGCTAAAAAACTAGCCTATGAGAGCAAAGAATACTGTTTCCTGCCCCGCTGCGCATGGCAACAGCAGACATTGTGTCTTCCGGTTTGTTACGTCTTATGCTAACAGCTTTTAGCTAGCAGCATGCTAGGCGTGGTTTCAACTGCGGGAGCTGATGAATACTAACGAGCAAAGGAGCTGTGACGAAACAGATACAGGCCGTTCGAACTCGGGTTTTATCACCACCTGCGTAGTTTGAGAGATAAAAACTGAAAGAGAAGTTGTTGACCTGTTTTCACCCACTATGAAGGTAAGAACACCTGTGGAGCTAAAATATTAAACAGAAACCTCAGAAAAAACTGTTTTTAATGGAAGGGACTCTTTAGGAAAAAGAAATCTATACACACATATTTTTCTTGCATTGTCAGAACATGTG
>SSNP01000241.1:50232-101002 GCA_006937955.1 Pachypanchax playfairii | reverse complement strand
TTCAATCCAACTTTATTTATAAGGCAATAACCAGCCTTGCACTAAAGTGCTGAACATTATATAGATAAATAAAACAACTGCAAAAGAAACAGCAGCCCTGTGTAAAAAAATAATACAAGAACATAAACTCAACCAAATTAAAATAAGCTAAAAGCAGCCTTTCACATGGCGTCAGCAGCCTGGGAGAAGAGATGAAGACGCTTGACTGATCTCTACAGGTAAATCATTCCATAATGTGCGAGCTATTACAGTAACAGCTCAATCTCCTCTGAGTTTATGTTTTGTCTTGAAAACAATCCCATGTTCCAATCAGTACAAGTTGCACCATCTTTTCTTAAAAATTAAGCCATTAGCTATTAGATTTAACTCAGTTTCTTTGTTGCTAAAATGAATCTCTGAGTGGATTTTAAAGAAGCCACCCTTGTGCACAGATGCATATGGCACAGTCACGTTAGCAGATACTGTTTGGTATTAAGTGTGACAGAAGTTGAGACTCATTCCCAACACATGAGGACTACACATGTAATATCTTTGCTTAAAATTTGCCATAACCAATAAAATCAGCTATTTCTGTCTGTTGGCAAAATATCATAACCTAAATGGTTATCCTTATAGGATGCACATCTACAACTAATTCACTTTTTTTAAATGAACTGTATTTATAATGGCAGCTAATCGACCTTAACAAACAAAGAAAAGGCTACAAATCAAAACTCATCTTTACTTTGAGCTGCACATTTTAGCCAGAGGCTCTGTGACAAAGCTGAATACTAACAGATCATGTGCAAAACTGATTGATGTCATGAATGAAATAATTTTCAAGGTTTTCAAAATGGCTAAAACTATATGATATCTCAATATCTGATTTTCTTAGTTCATAACGTTGGTATGAAAGGGGAGGTGTGATATGCATTTCTTGATGGAACATTGGGTTTTTAACTTTACACTTAGCTTAAGTATGTTTTAAAATGGTATTTTAGGAGTACCACAGACCTCTGGGATGCCTAATTCAGACTTGGTGTTGTCATCAAGGATGCTGCTGTGGGTTCCAGGGTTCTGTAGGGTGGAGTCATCGTCTCTGGATGAGCTGCTGATGCCCTCTGACCTTTGCTTCTCCAGCAGCACCTTGGCGTCTTTCACAGCTGCACAGAAAATGAATAACAAAATGGACAGAATTATTTATTTTGTTTGTTACCAAAAAGTTTCTGAAGCACTTTTAAGGGGTCTGCTTATGTGTGCATGAGTGACAGCCAATCAGAAAGCTGCATGCAAATGACCACTTCAGTTCACAGTCTTAACTTCTAAAGCAAAAGATTCTGAAGATTTAGGTAAAATTTAGGTCTTACAGCACTATTTCATGTCACCATTGCTGTTCTTCAACCTTAGATCAACCTTAGATCATTATTTGTATTATATTAAGTTCTGCTGTTGGTGATTTGAGCATCTAGTGTTTTGTTCCTTAAGTTCATCTCATAGTTTGTTCATCGTTCTATTTTTATAGTAGATTCTGGTCTGATTCTTTTATTGTTCTGTGACCATCTCACTGTCAGAACACCCAGCCTGTCTGAAAGTCTTTCTCCCTCCACCACACACTCACCTGCCTCCTAAACCTAGCTGCAGCTTGGTCTCCTTCACTATCTCCTTGTTCCTTGGTTCGGTTCCTCAGTCCCTTGGACTCCTCTCAGTCCAGTATTTACCTGCGCTTCATGATAAAACGTTATTCCTCAAGTATCATTAACTTCAAGCACCTCAACAAGCTTCTAACATCCTCTTCAGATCCAGTCCCATGAAATTAACCCACAGCAAACATTTTTCAATTTACCTTCCGTAAATAAACGTTTCAACCTTATCAGAAGTTTAGATTTATTCAGAGTTTAGGTCTGGATCTTAAAGTGATCATGACCTCCTGGGACAAAACTCTACTACCAAACATCAAGTCTGTCATGTTCAACAACAAACCTCACACTCCTCCTCTTACACCAACCCCTATCAGGGAAATGTTAAATCCTGCACCAGAACCATTTTGGGGAGATTTAGGAAAATGTGGTTCATTTTTGTTGCAATGTGATTTAATATTCAGCCAAACTCCTCGTTCCTTCACATCACATGCTTTCCACTGAAGGAGAGAGCCCTGCAATACGCTGAAGCATTTCCAATAACCAGATTCATTTCCTCACTTCTTCAGACTTCCTTAGTGCTTTTAGAGTTTTTTTTCTCACCCCCCTTAAAGATGATGCGGCAGCTTCTAAACTATTGTTCCTCAAACAAGGTTCTAGAACTGTATGTGATTACTCCATTGATTTTCACATTGTGGCGGTTGAAACCAGATGGAATAATCAAGCCTTGACAGGAGTCTTTCCTCAGTTCATTAAATGAATCACTCAAAGACGGATCAACCCGAGGAGAACCCAGAACCTTTGATGAACTCATTATGTTGGCTATAATGATTGATAAGGAAAACCTGTCAGAAACAGACACGTTCCAGTTCATTCCACTCTTTCTCACTTACTCTCTGCATTTTTTAATTCAACTGTAAGTCCAACTCCCATTACAGAGTCCTCTGTTTCCTCCTGAGGGATGGGCCATCATCCCACAGCATCCGCATTCAGAGCACATCCAAGAAACCAGCCTGACTAATCACCATAAACCAGACGTCCACCGCCGGGGGCCTCAAGTTTCTGGTGGACTGGGCGGGGTTATAGATCCATGTTCATTCATCT
The DNA here is from genome assembly GCA_006937955.1 of Pachypanchax playfairii. Classification (NCBI taxonomy): domain Eukaryota; kingdom Metazoa; phylum Chordata; class Actinopteri; order Cyprinodontiformes; family Aplocheilidae; genus Pachypanchax; species Pachypanchax playfairii. The sequence continues at coordinate 98,282 of SSNP01000241.1, read as the reverse complement.
TGGCCCTTCCCCAAGTTCTGATGTTTAGACTGCTCTCCCTGAAAAAGACCTTGGCCTGCCTGGAAGAAGTTGTTAAAGGGGGGATTTTGTGAAGATCCTGGACTCAGTTGAGTCAGTTTATGTTTTTCTCTTTGCTTTAATTAATTTCTTTCTTCCTTTCAGGATCTCTCCTCTCTTCTCCTGCTCTGCTTGGTGTTTTTGCCTCCTGTTCCTTTTCTCTGCAGGTTGTCAGGAGGCAGGTCCAGCTTTCTGTTGTCTCCGCCCCCTGGGTGGAGTTTGGGAACAGGTCACACCTGTGTTCACTCCTCAATCAGGAAATGTTTGGTGTTCATACCTGACCTCTGACACTACTCAGTCCTGGACTGATACTCCAGTTGGTGATTTTAGCCTCTAGTGTTTCGTTCCTTCAGTTCATCTCATAGTTTGTTCATCGTTCTATTTTCATAGTAGATTCTGGTCTGATCCTTTTATTGTTCTGGGACCATCTCACTGAAAACTAAGAACTTGTCAGAACACCCAGCCTGTCTGAAAGTCTTTCTCCCTTTCGCCACCACACACTCACCTGCCTCCTGGACCTACCTGGTTTGGCTCTTGGACTCCTCTCAGGTCTGGATCCACCTACACAAACTCTGAAAGATCTACTTACTCCTCAAGCATCACTGATATCAAGCTCTTACCTACACCAGGATCTAACCAACCTCTTCAGATCTAATATCTGAGGTCTACATCAAACATTATTCATTACACATTTGTAAATAAACCTTTTAATCTTATCAGAAGCTTGGATTTATTCAGCATTTGGATCAGCCAGATAAATGTCCCTTTGCACCCGTGTCCATTTAATACTAAAGTACACTGATACTAATACTACTAAAGCAGAAGAAAACTGTGTGAACAACTTGGAACAACATGAACATCCTGAATATAAAGACCAAATTCAGAATATTTATTACTTATAAGTGCAAGATGTCACTCTTAGATTGTACAACATTTTACTTTGTTTCAACCTTAAAACACAGAAAATAACAGGCAAAGCAAAACTCAAAGGTTTCTGATGTAAAGACAGAAGTCTGTCAAAGTGTTTCAAACACATATTTATAAATGACACTGTCATAAACTTTTGGTCCTTTCATCCTGTCTTTGACAGGCAACCAAATAGATTCAATCAGGGCTCATTTGATTAGGTTGAACTAGTTGCTTCATGTAATATGGTGTAACTATTCAGAGAAAACTAGTTATTGTTATTTGACTTTTTTATTTTGACAAGTTTGGACATTTTGATCACATTAAACCCAGCCTGCAAATATTTCTAGATAAAAGCTGGTTCAGTGTTATAATACTAATGGAGCTGTACATAGAAGCACTGGATAGTAACTAGTACAACTACAGACCGACTTATTTTGTTATGGATCAATTACCGTTGACCAAATCGAGATTTATTGAAATTGTAATTTTCTCACCCAGCGGAGGAACGTGGTCTTGAATGCTGGAGTCCAAAGCCTCAGCTGAGGATTCCTCCATAATGTTTTCCCTCTCAACGTGCAGAATGGTGAGAGGTCTATCTGCTGACTGGTAGCCAGATGTTGAGGGCTTCGGGAGCTCTCTGTGTTGATGGGGGCACCGATGACTGGACTCCGATCCATGTAGAGATAAACTCACATCTAGAAAACATGATATCATACATCAGTAGCTGCTCATGTACACAACTTAAAAATGAATATTATTGATAATTGAAATCATTAGGACAGTGTGGAATTTGTTGACATGTAGATGGGCAGCCCATTTAATAAACCCTGAATCTCTGAATATGCAACTGTTCAGTTGCAAAGTGATGGAAATGTTTTGCATTTATTGTTTTGACCTTCATTTTAACCATGAAGATTCCACTGAGTTAAATCTTTTTTGTTTTTTTAAGGAAGTCACGGAGGATGGTTTGGAAGCTGGGATCTAACCAGCAACCCCCCCCCCCCCAGTCTCAAAGTGTTTCAGGTAAGTTTTAAATTACTCAATCCTATTTTATAAATCATGTTCAGAATATCAGACTCCCAACGTCTCCAATTAGTCACACCTTTGTTTAATAGTTTACTCATTTTCACAAACAGCTGTTTCACTTTCTGACTCACAGAAACTAAATGACGAGTTTTAGATGCTTCCAGATAACAAAACAAACACAAAACGGAAAACAGCAAAAATGGCTGTTAATGCAAGAATGAAGAATATGTAAATGCCAAAGACAAAAGACTGTTTCAAACTTTTATCTCCACATAGAGGATGTTATTGAAAGACTCCATCCAATACAAGTAATTGGCTCTATTTGACTCACAGGGGGAAAGTTATTTAAAGCTTATTGAAGCAACTTAAATAAACTGTAACTGAATAGGTTTGAGTTTTTCTACAGCTGCTACTCTGGAGGGAAGGAAGACCTAATGAGAATGTTGGCCGTCTTAGAGATCTGTGTTCTCAATTTTCATTCTTGACAGCACAGGCGAGTCAGCTGAAAATTTTTCTGCTGAGATGTAGTAAAACAGACGGAGATGGACTGAAGGGAAACAGCTTTCATTCAGCCATTGATGCTATGAAACGCTGAAGCCTGTGGATGCAGCTAATAGAGTGACAATAAACTCCCTCCAAGTGAAAAATGGTGCTCAGCCTCATCTTGCTTTATGAATTTACCGTCCCCTCACCGCATCACAGTAAATTATTCTGCATACTCGAGTTTGGCTGTTTAAACAGCTGTAGCCGTGAGAGCGTGCAGTAAAATAAAAGTCACATAAAGTTAAATCTCTTCAGATTTCAGCTTGATAACTTTATTATTTCCCAGTGTAAGGAAAGTTTAAACTAATTCAAAGATCTATGTTTTGAGTTAAGAACATTTGAGTACACAACAGGAGAATAAAATAAAGGATTTAAAAAAGAAATCAAGATGTAACTGAAATGACAATCAGTCTAAAGAAATAAAGAGAGTACCACAAATGTTACATTTCTGATATTTTAGGCTTCATAACAATCAGTCAGAGTGACATGTCAGTCACAGCACAGAATGCCGCGCCTTGTTAGTCTGCCAGTCACTCCCATTTTCATGTTATTTTTTAAATCTCAGACTGTATCCGGGGAGGGGGGGTAAGTTTTCCTTTAAGCAGTTTCACTATGTCTTTTAGATCTGATATATCAGTGTTATCCAGAGTGTCGATTTCTCTCACATTCCTTCGGATTTCTGGGCAGTTCAGTGCTGCTGAGACAGCTGCTTGTTGCTCCAGGTAGCGCGCTAGCATGTCGTACATGCTATTCCACCTGGTCTGGACATCGGTGATGAGTCCAGTCTTTATTTCATGATCCATTTTTTTCAAACTCGATGCGTTTCGTCACGTTTTGTATCGCGATATTTCGCCAAACGATATTTCGTCCCATCCCTAATTTAAAACTATCTTTTGTGCTTAGTTTATTTTTGCCTGATTCAGAAGAAATCTACAATGAATATCAGTTCAATAGTTCTTAAGTGAAAAACAGCAGACGGCCTCCAACCTCGTTTCCTCAGCACCCGCAGCTTTTCAAAACCTGCTCTCATTAGAGGAAAGGAGAATTGCTTACTATAAATATTGGCTCTCAGGGGACTGAGAGACGACATATTAGCCTACATTGTACTGCTCAGCCAAGACTGATGACTCAAACAAAACCTCCATCAAATTTTAACAACTCTTTGATACGAATGTAACACAAGCCACAACTGCTTTCACATGGAGGCAAACACAAAGAAACTGAAACAAACATCCTTCTGAGATCTGACAGACTGTTTCTATTAAACTCCAGTTATTCCTTTACTTCCTGTTATCATTTAGTTCATCTCTATTCACCAGACAAATGTTTTTATTTGTCAGAGGGAATTACATTTATTCTAAATTTTCACATTTTAATCAGCTTCACCACAAGATTCCCCTTAAATGTTGAGGTTTTGCATCACTGATGTATCATTTGAAATTTAGGAGTGAAAATGTATACAATACTTTGCCTAAAATGAAACCACAAAACCATTTTTAACCCTGTAAGACTCAGCTTATTAGAAAATAGCCAGAAAATTCTGATTATTTGGAACTGGGATGTTTACGAAGCCTTAGAACAAAATTTACAAACATTTTTGCTGTATCATGTTATTTATAATAGATCTTTTGTATCACATTTATTACATTGGCCGTTTTTACGGTTTAATTGTAATTGAAAAAATGAGTTAATGTCATTTGCAATGTTGAGATGTAATATTTGGAGAAATGCTTTCAGCTGGTGATGCACAAGGTTCAAAGACATTCACAAAACACAAAAATTCATTTATTTTCATTGTCAAACTCTTTATACTGTTATTTTTTCTTGCTTTTAAATGCTGTTAACAGATTCAATGTGGATCTTCAGCAAACACGTGACAGGATATATTTCTCTCAAATCAATAAATGTGTATTTGTAGTAAGTTGTTAGATCATTGCTTAATTTACTCCTTTTTGAAACTATTACCGAAGTATTAATGTTCTTGCAGCCACATTGTTTTGATAAGTAGTAAGTAGTTCTGTTTTTCTTGCTAAGTTATGTTAATTAAAAAGATTGAGTGTCTCTTTGCTGGAATTTTAGCAGCTAGTAATAAATGTACAGTGTAGTTTCAACAGTTAGTGAGCAAAAGGGGGGAAAATATTTCTTCTTCCCTTGCAAAGTGACTAGTCGGACATGACCTTGAGGCACAGCAGTGTTGCCCAACCCTGGTCCTCAAGGTACACTGCCCTGCATGTTTTGGATGTGTCCCTGCTCCAACACAGTTGAGTTAAATGAACAAATTACCTTAAACTTTCTAAAGAAGCCTGCAAATCCTCCATCAATTTAAATCATGTGTGCCAAAGTAGGGAAACATCTAAAAGATGCAGGGCAGTGAGCCTTGAGGACTAGGGTTGGGAAACACTGGGATAAATGGTAAAACAGTAGGTTCACATGTAAAAAGCAGCACTGTACTCTTAACTGTTCTAAACATCTTACCTCATGCTACTTCACAGCACTTTTATCAACTATGATTTGTGACTTCTTAATATAAAATCCAAGAAACTGCGATGTTTTCAAGCTGCTCTAAGAGGCAGTAACAGGTCTCGACAGGATTTTTTTTAAAGCAGAACCTTTGAATCTGAATAGAGACAGAAACATTTGTGTTTACATGTACAAAATAACAAGAGTCTTTAATTAGTGCTATAAGGAAACTGTGCACTCAAATATTATATTAATTCTTACACAAATCTGATAAAAGTCTTTTTTATTTATTGGACTGAACCCAAGCTGTCAGTTTTCTTTCAGTTTGTCCGATCAATAATTAAAAGACTTTAACTCCATAGCTTGAATGAAGAGCTGCAGAATGTGGTGCATGCAGCTCATGAACATTAATATGTGCAGAGGTAAGTAGGGTATGTGTTTCAGATACATATTTAATCAGTATGTAATCCTTTATGCAACTCTTCTTATATTGAAGCTAAGTTTGTGCCTTTTTTATTCAACAAGATGTGATTACACACTGAATATTGAAGGGTGTTTGGTGGCTTTGGTCTCTCATAAATGATGCTAGGCACATTTAAACTTACTGGGGATATGAGGACTCCTCATATTAGCATAATAGCACTCATTATTTCAGAAATCCTGTAAACACACAGCTGTAACCTCTTCCAATACAAATAGCTTTCACAGTTAACACCCAGTTTACCATGTGGCTTATTCTTTTCAGATTTAAAGGGATATGTTACACATATTTTCGCAGCACATTTAAAATCAGTTTACACTGATATTGAGAGTTGATTCTTTAATCCACGTCATTCGTCATTGTGTATGAAACTATGGTGACACACAGTGAGTTGAGATTCAAAGAAAAGGAGATGGTAACCTTATATTCTGTGCATGTGTGTCTGATGTGTTGCTAAGGGAATAGACTGTCAGGCACTTCTGAGGAAAATTTCATCCCTCCTTCTGGGTGTACTCATCGTTCCCCTTGGGTGCATGTTTAACCAAACAGATGATGAAGATTTCGCATCTGCTGACCTGCTACTGATGCCCGAGCAACATGCAAACACATACTGACACGCCGTCTCCTCACTGACAACACGACCCAAATCTGTGTAGGACATCAAGGAATGATGGAGAGGTGTATGAAGCAGAGTTACCATGAAAAAGGCGCAAAGCTGGGAGAGTGTGTGAAGGTCATTTGCTTTCATGGTCACAGGGAGCTGAGAGTGAGCGATGAGGCAGAGTAAAGAGGAATGTGAGCAGGACACAGCAACACATGTAAGAGCACTGCAGCAGAAAGGAAAAACATCCTCTCTGAAGAACAAGCTACCTTTGCTTCAAGGCAACTTGATGACACTCACCTTATGAAGGTGGGCAGAGGCACAAAAACAGCTTCACCCCTCAGAGCAAAGGAGAAAGGAAGGGGGGGCTCCTTAGCTGAGCCAAAGCAAATGTCAAACCAGCCCGATCACTCCTCCAGATCCACACACAAACATGCAGACACACATGCAGAAACAAAGTATTCACTCTGTCTTTCCCTCCAGCGGCTGTCTGCCATTGACCTTGCTGAGGGAAACAAATAAACACGATATCCCACGAGGGAAACTAGCATCCCCACTTTTTACTCCAAACTCCTCATCACTGCATCCACTGATCTAACGTCACTAAAACACAAAAACACACACAGATGGAACGGTCATAGAAAAGCTTGCGAAATCTGTCAAAGATCCTTACAGAAAAATAACAACAGCACACGCATGAGTAGAATGTTTACAGTGTCAGGGAGAGAAAGAGAGAGAGAGAGTGAGGGGGTGTGTGCCACTCATCAGCTTTACTAACCAGCTTCTCTGGCAGCCAATCAGAGGTCAAGCTGCTCTGATGGTGGCCAATAAGAAAATGGGCTGGCTGTGACAGAGTTGCTGCAGCCCAGCGCAATGACAGTTGGCACTGATTACAGTATCAGCAGTACGTTTAATGTAGACACACACACACACTTATTACATCTCAGTAAGAGATCAAGTCACATTTTAAAACGATTCCTGTATCTTGATCTAAGAAAACCATATAGGAGGATTTCCAAACATATTGTTTACAAACTGCAAACATCCTGTCACCTCCCAGAAAGAAGGTTTTGGGTTTGAATCCCAAACTGTTTGTAAGGTTATTGAGGAGATTTTTATTGGCATGCGCCTTCAAGCGCCTTGTTTTCTCACTTTCTGCTTATTTTCTGTTCAGAATTTAAGGTGGCTAGTATCTATCCTAGCAGTCAACAAGGCCACTTATCAATCTAATTAAGGGTTAGAGACACATTCATACACACAATTATGGTCAATTTATAGAATTAATACTGTATAATGAAACCAGAGTACCTGCAGCAAACCAAAACATGCATGATGAGAACAAGCAAATTCCACAAAGAAAGAACCAAAAAACCTTCTTTGTGGGAAGTGACAGCATGAGACACCAGCACTGCTCTGCCCTTTAAATGCTTCTAATATGGTGAATAAATAAATTAGCAGATAGATTTATCTCTAAAAGTACATAAGGCACGATTCTTTGATATTTCAACTACAATGTGTATCCTCTGTAGAATGTAAAGACCCAACATTTCCTGAAGGAATCCATATAACTCGCCAACTTTCATGCCAGAGTTTTAAATTAAGATTATCTAATATGAGAAATGACAGCTATTACCAGTTTGGTCAAAATAACATTATGTCTGATCTTATGTGAAACTGCAAGAACTCCAGTGAACTGAATGACTCTCAGATACTACTGCATGAAACTGTAGCTCAATATCTATAAAGCTGTTACAGCTGTTTTGTGTTTGCTAATGTCATTAGCTACGGCTGTCATCTTAAATTAGGCTGAATTCAAAGGTAATCGATTGTACATCCAATTATTACCTTCCAGGAGTTTCATTAAAAACTGTGCAGTGGCTCATGAGATATTTTGCTAATGAACATGCACAGACAGATACACAAATATACAGTACAGACCAAAAGTTTGGACATATCTTCTCATTCAAAGAGAATGACTGTATGCAGACAAACACATTTATAATCTTCCTTTTGTATTTCTGAGGCAGGTGATAAAAAGTAAAGGGCCACAATGCAAAAGTCTTTGCAACCAAATTAATTATAACTTTTTATCAGGACCAAAATTTGATGTATGATGCTATTGATTGTTGCTGTGCTGTGTAGCCAAAGCCAATTTAAAATCCTGGGAAAAGACTCCCTGACTTGAATCCTTTTGCCAAAACAATCAGCGGGCGTAGCTTTCCTTAAGCAGCTGGATAACAAACTGGAAACGAATGTTTTCTAATGTAATTAAAGAACAGCAGTTAAGTCTGCAAAAAATTACAGCAGCAGTTGCAAAAAAAGGTTTAATCACCTCACTTGATTTACTACATCAGAAAGATTTAGAACTCCACACTTGAACAAATATGACCTTTATGAAAAACATGAACTAAATGTTTCAGGCACCTTCAACACAACATTTAACACCTAGACCTACAGTACTTGTTCCTAATGAGAGATGCAGGGGAGCCTATCTATAGTGGTGTTAGAGGGAGGAGCAGGATAAACCCTGGAAGGTCACCAGACTATAACAGGGCCACATATAGACGTTTATTCTTCTATAGGATTTCTACATGTGGTGCTCAAAGGTTTCACAGTCCCTGGCTAGGTGTATACATAGGACTACAGTGAGCATTATGTCAGAGTAGATCGAGTAATAGAAGAAATCACTTATGCATAAACGGCAACAAACTGACAACTCTGAGTTTATGTTTTCATTTTGTTTATAGAAGGACCTCATGGGACAAAGGTAAATCAAGGCATGATGTTGGATTGGAAATCTTACAGTGTGGTTAGACTTTTATCAACACAGCAGTTCCACAATGGAGACATCTGATCACCACACGAGGGTTAAGTAGTCAGATTTAACAGATTGAGATTAATTAAGTTATTAAAATGTTTTACATACTTGTGCTGCTGTCGCACAGCGTCTCCTGACTGCCATTGCAGGTAGGCAGAGGGGTGACAGACAGTGATGCAGGGCAGGAGACTGGCTCAGGGTGCTCGCTGCTAGCTGGGATAGCTGAGGCCTCGGAGTGAACACAGCCTGGACTGGGGAGATTATGGCTGCTTGACTTGAAAGGACTTTCCCAGTGGGAGAACCCAATGGCCACTTGGCCTCCAAGGTCAAACCCTGCAGAGGCAGAACAATCAGAAAAAGAGATGATCTAGACTTTGAATTTCTAAAGAAATTCTGCCCCCTTCAGGTGAAAGTTATTAAAATCATATGGCTGAAGTCCAAAGATAAAAAAGCTAGAGAAGCTTAAATGTTGCATGAAGGCATTTATCAGAGGCCCTTCCATTAAAAACAGTTTTTCTGAGGTTTCTGTTGAATATTTTAGCTCTACAGGTGTTCTTACCTTCATAGTGGGTGTGAAAACAGATCAACAACTTCTCTTTCAGTTTTTATCTCTCAAACTACACAGGTGGCGATAACACCCGAGTTCTCGAGTTCTAACGGCCTGTATCTGTTTCATCACAACTCCTTTGTTCGTTAGTATTCGGCAGCTCCCGCAGTTGAAACCACGCCTAGCATGCTGCTGGCTAAAAGCTGTAGCATAACGTAGCAAATAGGAAGAACGTCTGACGTTGCCATGCGAAGCGGGGCAGGAAATAGTATACCTTGCTCTCATAGGCTAGTTTGTTAGCCAATCAGAGTCCAGCAAATTCGAAAAATGAATATGAACGAGCTGCTGCTTGAGACCTGATGGAAGGAGCCGGAACCACCCGAATTTTGATGCAGACAGATTGAAAGGTCTGTTAATCAGTGTTTCCTGATGTTTTTTAAATATAAAATGTTTCATATTACCGGTTAATACTTAAGAAATAACCACAAAGTCCTGAAATTTGTATGAAATGTCGTCTTTAAACATCAAAATAATACAATTTAAAATAAGTACAACAACATTAAGTCAACAGACACATTATGGCAAAGAAAAATTAAATGAATAACTTTCTTGTGATTAATACAACATGCATTTAGAATTAAAGAGGTTTGACCATGTTTAAGGTTATGAGATTCTATAGCTTATTTTTTTTTTGTCAGCCACATCATGTACTGAACTCTCTGCTTATGAAGACATGCAGACTGCTGACCCAGCTTTGGCTTGGCCTTCGATTTGTCCTCTGCATGCTTTTCTCTGAGTTTCACAAGGTCCCGATGACCAAGCTGGCTGGAAGACACATTATTATTATCTGATTTATTTTTCACCATAACATAACTGCATTTAATGATTTCATGGAAATCATTCAAAGAGCTTTTTTTTTTACAAATACCCCGATCCGTTTAATTTGTTAGAACCATCAAAGGATCTAATTAATGATCTTTTTAATTATATCAGGGCTTCACTGTGCAGTACGTACAAAATTTTGATTCTACCACTAATTTCTTCATAATTTGTTTTCAAAGGTGCCAAACATTGAAGGTGGGATATGGAATATTTTCATAAAAAGCAATATTTTTAACAAAATAATGCCTCCACGGGGTGTTTAGAGGGTTGTAGAATGAAAATACAGCATTTCCTTTAAAAATTAAATTCGAAGTAAAATTTTTACTGTGTTATCTTTGACGAATGGTTAAATGTGTTTGATGATCAGAAACATTTTGTGTGACAAACATGCAAAAGAATAAGAAATCAGGAAGGGTGCAAATAGTTTTTCACACCACTGTAACTGTTGCAGTGGGGGAAATAATCACATGGCACATGAAAAGGAAAATTGAAAAAATAACTTTAAAAAAAAATAGCAACTTATTTGCATTACATTGCATTAAATAAGTATTTGATCCCTTGCCAACCATTAAAGGTGAGCTATGGAATATTTTCATAAAAAGCAATATTTTTTAGATAATAATGCCTCCATGAGGTGTTTAGAAGGTTGTAGAATGAAAATACACTATTTCCTTTAAAAATTAAATTCCCGTTATACTGGGAATGAATGACTATCAATAAAAAATCTCTCAATAATCATGTGTACAAAAGAAAAAGAGACAACTAGGTTGTGAAGTTGTATGTCTCCATGAACTTTATTAAAATGTTTTATCAAATGTTGTAACAAATTATTGTATTGTAAGAAAACATCTGGCACTGGTCTCTTCCTTTTAAACACAATAACCATGTACAGTATAATTTATAGGTGAGCAGTAAGTTGCTTGGACTTTCTTCTTGGTCCTCAGTGGCTCCTGTGTCTGTTTTAATGTCATGTATTGTGCTGTAATGCCAGCTGTAAAACCATGTTACTTCTTATGGATAATGAAGACCAGCTGAACTGTAATATAATATTCATGTTTAAATTTGTGCTGAGTGAACATAGAAATAGGAATCCAGGTCTTTACTTTCATTTGAGGGTGAAGGAGGTCCTCTTCCACTGAATCAGCTACTTTATGTTGAAACATCATGTTTCTACTGTAGCCCAGAAAGAACAAACAAGGGACTGAAAGTAAAACGGTCCTTTCACATTTTTCAAATGATGTGGTGGTTTGTCTTTCAAGCTTTGAAGGTGAGTGTGACTCACGGTAACGTGGAGTTAACAGATCTAATATCCAACTTTCCCTCTAGGTGGTGCAGATTTCCACACGTTGCTCCTTCAAAGATGACTGACACTGACAATGCTGAACTTCAGTTCAATCAGACTTAATGAAACCTGAAGGTAAATGAGATGTTGTAATAAGTCAGTGTTTCTTCAGAGAATCATTCTAGTGGGTTCTAGCCGTGGACTGGAAGGATCTCCCGTAGAGGGTTCTAGCCGTGGACTGGAAGGATCTCCCGTAGAGGGTTCTAGCCGTGGACTGGAAGGATCTCCCGTAGAGGGTTCTAGCTGTGGACTGGAAGGATCTCCCGTAGAGGGTTCTAGCTGTGGACTGGAAGGATCTCCCGTAGAGGGTTCTAGCCGTGGATGTGAAGGATCTCCCGTAGAGGGTTCTAGCCGTGGATGTGAAGGATCTCCCGTAGAGGGTTCTAGCCGTGGATGTGAAGGATCTCCCGTAGAGGGTTCTAGCCGTGGATGTGAAGGATCTACCGTAGAGGGTTCTTGCCGTGAACGGGAAGGATCTCCCGTAGAGGGTTCTAGCCGTGGATGTGAAGGATCTCCCGTAGAGGGTTCTAGCCGTGGATGTGAAGGATCTCCCGTAGAGGGTTCTAGCCGTGGACGTGAAGGATCTCCCGTAGAGGGTTCTAGCCGTGGACGGGAAGGATCTCCCGTAGAGGGTTCTAGCCGTGGATGTGAAGGATCTCCCGTAGAGGGTTCTAGCCGTGGATGTGAAGGATCTCCCGTAGAGGGTTCTAGCCGTGGATGTGAAGGATCTCCCGTAGAGGGTTCTAGCCGTGGACGGCAAGGATCTCCGGTTCTGTGTTGGATTTGAAGAAGCCTTTGACTTTGATGAGGGTTTCTGTCATGTTCTTCATCCTCCTTTGAACAATCAACTCAAGAGGATCCAGATCAGTCCCCAAAACAGAACCAGCCTTCTTTATCAGTTTGTTCAGCCTCTTTAAGTCACCTGCTCTGATGCTCCGCCCCCAACAGGTGACTATAGATATGATCACACTCCACAACAGACTTATAAAAGATCTTCAACTTCTTGCAGCAAATGTTGAAGGACCTGAGCTTCTTCAAGAAGATGCTGCAGCAAAATAGCTGATCTGCACAAACCTTTAGGACTCTGGGACTAACACTATCTGGACCAGCTGCCTTGTTCCTGTTCAGTCTCTCCAGCTGCTTCTTGACCTGACTGCTAGATTTAGACAAGTGGAAGGGGGAGACAATTAGGACACCAGCTTCTTCTGATGTTGGAACAAAACCAGAAACAGACTCCATGACTGAGTTAGTAGATGAGGTTGAGGTGTGACAGGAAAGGTGGGAGGTCTGAAGATGTTGAGCTTGTTTTTACACTGAACCTGTTGAACATTTTCCGTTAATTAGCTCAATCCAGATTTCCATCTAACTGATCCTCCTCCTGCTTAAACCCTCATTTTGATTGAAATCCAGGCAGAAACACACTGGAGTCCAAGATATCTCAGTAAAACACATAACACTGAAAATACTGATATGGCTGGGTCTGCAACAGCGTTTTAAACTCATCAGTCTCATATTTGCTAATATGATTGATGGATGAGAAGGTTTAAACTTCCTCTTTGTTTTATTCCTGCTGTCATGTTCTGTTATCTTCACGTCATCTTCTCACTCACCTCTGTTCTGTTTCCACCTCCTCATCAGCCTTCCCTGATTACTGATGAACCGTGTACGATTATGCCTCTGTTTGTCCCTCACCCATGACATCATCAGTAGTGACCGCTCACTCAGTAGCTACTTCAGTGTTAACCTATTTTGTTCCACAGCTCACTCCTGCATCCCAATTCTGTTCAGTAAACTTTGTTTTTAACTACCATCCATGTTTAGTCTATGAATCTGGGTTCTGTTTCACACAAACATCAATTAATTAATTCTTCTTTTGAACTTATCAGGGAATTTGGGGTTTTAATTTACATTTTAGTTGAGCCTTAGAAATGTCCATGAGCTGCTTTTTCTTTTAAATAAGTCTCCCATTGCCATGGTGTTACGCATCATAACAAGTGGCCCAAAAAGTGGCAAACTAGAAAAGCACTTGCAGAGCGCAGACCTTCACCGAGCACCTCAGTTACACACACAAACCATTTACTGTGACGTTACAGCCACCAACACTAAAGACAGCCATGTCTTGCAATGTTAAAGAATCATTTAAAAAGTTCCTGGGTCCACGCGAAGACCCGGATCATCCCCAAAATCTACACACTTGTTCCCCGACCCATTCTGGATATTTCCTAAAAATGTCAAGAAAATCTGTCCATCCAACTAACTAACAATGGCAAAAACCAGACGCCTTAGCGAAGGTAACCGAAATAAAAATAATTTACAGCATTAAATGGCGTGTACTTGTATAGCACTTTACTCAGGTCCTACGACCCCCAAAGCGCTTCACACTACAATCTGTCATTCACCCATTCAACCAGGGATTCGACCTGGCGACCTTCCAGTTACCAGACGACCCGATCTACCGCCTGAGCCACGGCCGACCCTGTTTATATGAAGAAATACTTAAAGGCAGAAGTTATTGGTACTATCACAGAGCTGCTGCCACCATGTGTAGTGCTATTCTACACTCACCTAAAGGATTATTAGGAACACCTTTTCAATTTCTCCTTAATGTAATTATCTAATCAACCAATCACATGGCAGTTGCTTGAATGCATTTAGGGGTGACTTGGCAATTCCCGAGCGGTAAGACGTATTGTGTCACTTCCTGTTTGTCTCGGTTGCACTGTTTGGCTGTTTGGGTGTGGTCCTGGTCAAGACAATCCCCTGAACTCCAAACTGAATGTCAGAATGGGAAAGAAATGTGATTTAAGCAATTTTGAGCGTGTCATGGTTGTTGGTGTCAGACGGCCGGTCTGAGTATTTCACAATCTGCTCAGTTACTGGGATTTTCACGCACAACCATTTCTAGGGTTTACAAAGAATGGTGTGAAAAGGGAAAAACATCCAGTTTGCGGCAGTCCTGTAGGTGAAAATGCCTTGTTGATGCTAGAGGTCAGAGGAGAATGGGCCGACTGATTCAAGCTGATAGAAGAGCAACCGAGGAATGCAGCAAAGCATTTGTGAAGCCACAACACGCACAACCTCGAGGCAGATGGGCTACAACAGCAGAAGACCCCACCGGGTACCACTCATCTCCACTACAAATAGGAAAAAGAGGCTACAATTTGCACGAGCTCACCAAAATTGGACAGTTGAAGACTGTAAAAATGTTGCCTGGTCTGATGAGTCTCAATTTCTGTTGAGACATTCAAATGGTCGAGTCAGAATTTGGCCTAATCAGAATGAGAACATGGATCCATCATGCCTTGTTACCACTGTGCAGGCTGGTGGTGGTAGTGTAATGGTGTGGGGGATGTTTTCTTGGCACACTTTTAGTGCCAGTTGGCCATCATTTAAATGCTATGGGCTACCTGAGCATTGTTTCTGACCATGTCCATCCCTTCATGACCACCATGTACCCATCCTCTGATGCTACTTCCAGCAGGATAATGCACCATGTCATAAAGCTCAAATCATTTCAAATTGGTTTCTTGAACATGACAATGAGTTCACTGTACTACAACGGCCCCCACAGTCACCAGATCTCAACCTGATAGAGCATCTTTGGGATGTGGTGGAACGGGAGCTTCGTGTCCTGGATGTGCATCCCATAAATCTCCATCAACTGTAAGATGCTATACTATCAATATGGGCCAACATTTGTAAAGAATGCTTTCAGCACCTTGTTGAATCAATGACACATAGAATTAAGGCCGTTCTGAAGGTGAAAGGGGGTCAAACACCGTATTAGTGTGGTGTTCCTAATAATCCTTTAGGTGAGTGTAGAATCTTATTCATGTAAGACTGTGTTCTGTCATGTGATGACATCATGAAGCTGATACACCAAATCAACTTGAAATAAACATTTATGTGACAAGACTTTTCACTGCAAAATGGAACAATTGTTTGGAAAAGAAAGTCACACACTTTTTCTTTAGATTCAGTCAGACACACATTCTATTATATAAAAACATGGGAGTCTGTAAAAATGTATATAGAAACAATGATTTGCAAATTTCATCAAACCATATTATATTCCCAGTAGAACATAAACAACATATCAGATGTCGAAACTGAGACATTTTATCGTTTATCATTGTGAAGCATCCAACTGCTGTCCTCTTTAGTCTGCAGGACATGCTGTCATGATTTCCAAAAAGAAGTTCAAATTTGATCCTCAAACAGTTCTCGAACGGTGAACTATGTTGACAGTGATATCTGGACGTGTTTTTGAGTCCGTGCAGTGACGTCCAGCAGAGAATCAACCCTGTGTATAATGCAGTGCTGCCTCAGGGTCCTTAAATCACCACAGTGCACAGAGACTACTCCTGATTCTCTGAATCTTTTGATGATAATATTCACTGTAGATGGTGGATCTTAAAAGTCTTAACAATTTTAAATTACGGAAATTTTTTGTCAAATTGCACATGATTGCATCTGATTTATTGTTTATATTCTGGAAAAATCTGTATTTATGAGATCTGCAAATGTACCATTCTGTATTTAATTATGGTTTACACAGAAATCCAACTTTTCTGTAATTTAGGTTTAATGTATATAGACTATAGAAGTATGACTTGACTTGTGAAAATATATTGGATGTATAGAGATGTTGAAATTAAATATGTCAGTTTAAGGAATTGAAAGGGAACACATACACTCACACATCCCAGTTTCCTGTAAAACACAAAGCCCAGCAGAATTTGGAAGTACATCAGCAACAAACAAACACTGGCCGATCAATAGCAGAAAAGTGGAATGGCTTGCAGTCTTGCGTCTCTCAGCCCACCCCTCACACAGCACAATCAGCTGGGGGATAAATTCTGAGGAGGAGGAACTGTACATCATCACATCTAAATCAGAAATCCTTCAAAGGCCCATCAAGTTTCCGAGTATATTGAAGTGTATTAGAATAATCTTAAAAAATTCTCAGCAATTAACTTGAACAATAAGATCTTTATTTAAGTCCACTACATAATTTAACAATAACTTAAAGTAATGACTTTAACAATCTCGCCCATCGAAGGGATGTTTACTTTTTTTTAAGAATATTACTTCAGTTCATTGAGGTTTGCAAACATTATCTTGTGCTAAGCTTTGTTATCGACCCTCCACTGCATTTCAGCTGGTTTGAGGCCTTGATTTCGACCGTGCAACTGCAGCACAGATAATACAGCTGCAAAACAAGCCCAAGTTTTCACCCCTCAGAACTCTCAGAGCATTGCATTTCAATTTGATTAGTTTAGCTTTTCTGGATTATCCACTCATGAGGAAATTTGCAAGTTTAGAAGTGTTTTCAAGACTTTTGAATAATTTGTTATATTGTGTCAACTCAAATCTATAAGCTCCAGAAAAGCAAATTGTCAAAAGTTCTGCTTCTAGTGATTCTCTTGCTAATATTTAATTCTTTCCATGCATTTGATTTGCAAACCTGGCTGCTACTTTCCTTCTGGTAGCAGCAAGAGAGGTCTGATGAATAATTAATGTAGCATGACAGTGTAGAATCTGTTGTTTCTGTGCACTTGAGGTTTGATTTGAACACTTTTAGAACCAAAGGTTTCTAAGGTTGTAGGTTCTACATAGAACCCTAGCTCTGTGCTTTTCTGGACAGATTTCTGACATTAAAACTGGGATCTGCTGTTCTTCAAGTTTGGTGTTTACATTACTAAGTGCTCCGATGGCCACTTGTACCACTAAGGCACTGATCCACAACTTCTCTATTTCCTCATTTAGCCCTTAGTCATTTTCAAGCTTCTCATATTCCTTCTTCTTGCTGTTTCTGTCACTTGTCACTACATCACCACTACTGCCTCCTTCTGTTGTTTCTCAATCATCATTATGTCCATTTGATAACGTCTTTGTGTTTTTCCTGCTGGGTCTGGAAGCCCCACAGTATCTTAGCTGATGGAGCCTCCCATTTTGACTTGAGGGACCTCCAGCACGTACTTGGCACATAGTACGTATGTTCCTGAACACAATTCCAGCCACTTGGTTTGTTCCATGTTCTCTCTGCCTGCATCTATGGTTCCTGTCTTCCCTTCATTTTTGGCTCCTGTCAGGCATCACTGCACATGAATAGGCCCTTTGGTTAATACATGAGATGAGGGCACATAAGGGTATTGACACTGACATTAGAGGCGCCAAACACCAGCTACCGGTCAACCGAACTGTTGCCTGAGACTGTCAGATCAAATACACATAGTCCTGCATAGACCTGAACCTCCTCAGCCAGATCATCATAAAGAAAACCTATGACATGGTCGCTAATATAATAGCATGACCAAATAAGGAGCTCGAAGTCCAGCATCCAGAGAGTGTACAATAGGTGAAAGGAGTGAGGCCAAACATTAGTGAGCATCAGATTGAATGTACACAGGCAATCTGAAAAAAAAATCAGTTTGTTTTCTAGTTTTTGTTGTACTGATATAAACATTTTTAATGTATGTATTTTTATATTGGGCAGAACAACAATAATCTTGAGCACATTAGAAAGAAAGCCCTGATGATGAACTGTTGAATGTCTCAGGCAGGTGGAACCTAATATGGAGGAAGACCAGGAGGAACCATCATAGAGGGAGAAGATCCTCAATGGCGTGTACCACCAGCAGATTGAGGAAGTGGCTGATATCACCAAATCGTACCAGTGGCTAAAGAGGACTTGACTGAAGGATGTCAAAGAGGCACTAATAATGGCTGCAACAGCAAAGAGAGTTGAGTCCCACTTCATCCATGACGTCACATAAAGGTGATTAAAAGAGCAGGAATGAGTAACTGGAGCTGCTCAGAATAATAAAATATGCAACACACAATATAACGTTTAGAAAACTGATACACAAGATGATGTGTTTTTGTGTTCAAGCAGCTGGTGGTGCATTCAGTGTTCTTCAAGTGGTGGCTTAATAGAAACATAATAAAATAATTCCATTAAATGATGATAATGACTGCATTGAGCCACTGATCCCCAAATCTCCCATAAAAGACAACCTGGAATGTCAGGAGGGGGTGGAGGTAATCCACACCTGGCATACATCCGAATGACCTCCAAAACTCCTAAAGTGCAGAAATATAGTGTGTTCTAAGCAATATATGTTAGTCATCAGAAAAGAAGTGCCCTATTGGCTCTCTGAGGAGAACAAGGCCCAGATCTGTGAGCTCCTCCACTTTCTGGTGTCCTAAAAGGCAAAACAACCAAACAAATAAGACAAGGTGCAGATAACTGGGTCACAAGTGATGAGAGGAGTGTGTACAGGAGACAACCAGAGGAAATCCATTAGTTAGCCAGAGTTATTGAGTTCAAATACTTAGCCGAAACATAGCTACACACCTGAACCCATACTTCACACTGTGTGCTGTATGAAAAGTTGTAAAAAAAAAACTTATAAATATTAAAAGTTAAACTACAAAACTGCAGGGACACAACTAACAAAATAAAATACTGTAATTACACACGAGTATTTTCTAAATTAAATGTTCAGTTTATATCTGGGAAAAAAAGACATCCGTTTTACACAGTGGACTAAATAAGTTAAAAAATAAAAAAAATTATTGTTTCATTCTCAAGTAAACTAGTTTAACATCAGTTTATATAGGAAATCTTATTAATTAGTATCACATCTGCAGGGAATGTTTTTGGCATGTCCACCAGATACAATGCTATGAAAAATATTCAAACTTCAATATTTCGAATCATCAAACAATTTTTATCAAGATAATGTGCATAAATACTAAATTCAATTTTGAAACAATCTCCTTTGTAAGACAAACTGTGTGGAAAATAATATCTATAAAAACAAATGGAAAAACAAACTGATATTAATTAATCTACAAAGATATTTTCAAAGCTATTTCTTGGGAATCCAGGGAATCATAGTAAGAGACATTGAGTAAACATGAAACTGGAGCGACCAGCTGACCCAAAATAAACCAAATTGAACTTGAAGAGTTGGCTTGTCATTATTATTGTTTATCTTGTTATAACTGCTAGTTAACAAAGGTTAGCACTTGTGTTCACATCATTCGCTCTGTGATGTCACGTCTGTCTCAGATTGTCTCATATTGATCAACACTGATATCAAGGCTTCAATGTTAGCTCCCAGATTCAAGGTGGTGCCCTGTTATTAATAAATCCCTTTATAATTTGAAAAATAATTAATAACTGCAGTTTTACAATTGTTGAATATCTGAATAATAGAAGAACCTCTTTGAGCTTAACAGACACCTCCGGCCTTTCTGTTTAATGTTCAGTGTGAATTTTTAATTTACAACCTGGTCATTGTTATGGACTGACAACCTGTTCAGGTGTGACCCTGCCTCTCGCCCTGTGACTGGTGGAGATAGACACCAGCTCCCTGTGACTGAACAGAAACAAGCAGGTAGCGATGATGACTGACAACTTGTCTTCATTGGGCTGATGCTGTTGCAGGATCATGGCTGTTTCCTGACAGCCAGAAGGGACTGGATTTAGACCATTCTGCATGGAGTTTGAATGTTCTCCCCATGCATGAGTGAGTTTTCTTAGAGGACTCCAGTTTCCTCCTAAAAACCCAAATATGCATGAGGAGTTACTATTTTTTTATTCTAAACTGACATTAGCTGTGAGTGTTTGTTTGTCTTTGCGTGGCCCTGTGATGAATGTCATGCTGTTCAGGGTGTAACCTGCCTTAAGTTTCTCCATATGACACAGTGGAGAAGGGGAACCAGACTCCCATGACTTTGTGGAGGATCAAACAGATACAGAAAATGGATGTTGGATGAGAAAGAACAGAGACTTCTCCACATCCTCAGTTTTGGTGTAGTTGTGCAAATCTACATCAAACTCTGCGCCACATTTACACTTTTTGCATTTTCAGAATCATTTTGGAGATGATTCAAAACAATATTTGTTTAGAAAAAAACTTGAAATACCAGAGAGTTTAAAAAAAAACTACTCCAACAGAGTAAATGATCTAAACGAGGGTACAGGTGTAAGTAGCTCTCCTGGTTCTGTTGTGTTGGAGTTACCATCTCTATTGGTTCATTTTTAGGGGAAAGCTTTTTCATCTCATCCTTCACTAAACATTTACCCTAATATAAAAAATCTATATCACCTGCACAACGATAGTAAACACCCACAGCAATAAAGAAACGCAAAGAATTAGGATCGATTAGAACTTTTAGAAACCTACAGTGATGCTGACTTGTTCCTTTCCTAAGGTCAGGGCTTTTAAATCATAGCTGGCTTTTTGATGTCAGAGAGTCAGACTATAGATCTTTCCCTGTGTAAACTAAACAGAGTGGTTCCAAAGCTCTCCCTCAGCACTTCATTAGCTTTTTAATTTTTTTTTTTAATATTCAGCACAGAGAGAAGAGAAGAAAACCTGCATGCAGCAGCTGAACTCTTCACTGTTAGAGATCAAAGCTTGTAGCCTGACCAATCAGATCCTCCTGCATTATGTTCAAATGCAGAAGGGTCTGACACCGGAGCCGCACCCGATCATTTCCATGTCAAATTTTATGACGGACCAATTACATATCACCTTTGTTGTGCGTCATCCTGAAAACACGGAACTAGCGTTTTCCACCCAGAGCACAACATTCAACATGGCGGACTCGGCTATGGATGAAGTGTTTACTTTGTGTTTGCACAGTGTTTGCTTGGGGCGGTCAAATACCTGAACCGAGTGTGCAATGACACGTTGTATTCGCATGTTTTTGACACAAAAGCATCAACTGTCATTAATATTCATCTTTTCTCCTCCATTAACCATGTAGCTACCATTACGGCTCTGTAGCTACCATTACGGCTCTGTAGCTGCCATGACGGCTCTGTAGCTACCATTACGGCTCTGTAGCTACCATGACGGCTCTGTAGCTACCATTACGGCTCTGTAGCTACCATGACGGCTCTGTAGCTACCATTACGGCTCTGTAGCTACCATGACGACTCTGTAGCTACCATGACGGCTCTGTAGCTACCATTACGGCTCTGTAGCTACCATGACGACTCTGTAGCTACCATTACGGCTCTGTAGCTACCATGACGGCTCTGTAGCTACCATGACGGCTCTGTAGCTACCATTACGGCTCTGTAGCTACCATGACGGCTCTGTAGCTACCATGACGACTCTGTAGCTACCATGACGGCTCTGTAGCTACCATTACGGCTCTGTAGCTACCATGACGACTCTGTAGCTACCATTACGGCTCTGTAGCTACCATGACGGCTCTGTAGCTACCATGACGGCTCTGTAGCTACCATGACGGCTCTGTAGCTACCATTACGGCTCTGTAGCTACCATTACGGCTCTGTAGCTACCATGACGACTCTGTAGCTACCATGACGGCTCTGTAGCTACCATTACGGCTCTGTAGCTACCATGACGGCTCTGTAGCTACCATGACGGCTCTGTAGCTACCATTACGGCTCTGTAGCTACCATGACGACTCTGTAGCTACCATGACGGCTCTGTAGCTACCATTACGGCTCTGTAGCTACCATGACGGCTCTGTAGCTACCATTACGGCTCTGTAGCTACCATTACGGCTCTGTAGCTACCATGACGGCTCTGTAGCTACCATTACGGCTCTGTAGCTACCATTACGGCTCCGCTCGCTAAACCTTTTGTTTTTGTTCCACCTCATGTGTATCCGCTTTAGTGTCACATATGTTGCATCACTTCCGGCTTTCTGTGGTTGGTTCTCTCTCAACTGGCTAAGCCCGCCTTCGAAATTGAGAGACAGCGGTTCAGCTCCAGGCCCTCACGTCTTTGTAAAGTAATCTGTCAAAGACGTGAGGGCCTGGTTGATCAGGTAAAAAAGCTTGCACCTCCTCTCACACCGCAAACCATTTCTGTAATCATAACTGAAATACTGCCAAAATGCTGAGTTTCCCAAACAGGACAGAGATGCAGTTTTTTGACCTACAAGACAAGTTGTTTCAGATGTTTTTTCTACCCACGCAGAATCATCAGCCAGTGCATTCTGACTCAAAGCAGCTTAATATATTATATATTGATTCTACATTATCATTTATCAGCACCAAGCTGAACATCAGGTGGACTGCAGAAAATTATGTCTATAGATACATATAGCGAAACATCACTGACTTGCAGACAATATACTGTAAGTTATTAAAATTATAGCAAGTGAATTTCTGTACAGGATCACGGTGCAGGTCGACTTTGTCTACACAGATGACAATGTTTGTCTCATATTCCTACAAAGAAAAGTATAATTATTAAATTGCTGCTTTAAATGATGGTCAGTGTTTGTGAATTCACTTTACTGATGCCTGATTGGTGTTTGTACAGACTGCTGTGAACAGAAAATGAGAGATAAGAAGAAGTGATCCAATAAGCTTGTGTTATTTCACTTTGTCAAAGTAAATTATTTTGTTTTAAATTAAGTCGAATAAACATGGCACTAATTTTTTAGAGTTTAAACGTGGTTCTCATATCCTTTTTTTATTGGTTGTAGACTTTGTTAGACCTGCAAACAGCTCCTGATAAAAAAATATTCTTTTCTTTAACTGAACAAAAGTACAACAGAAATGACTTTATTTTGACAGTTTAATGTCTTAAATGGTTAAAAAAGAATCCATCCAAATTTTGGAATTTGCAATAAACCATGGGACTTTAAGAGGTCTTCTTGTTTACAAAATTTTAACAAAGTTGTTAAACAGATTATTTAATTTGTCAAAAAAAAAACTTTGGCCATCTTAGAAAGGTTAAGGTTTACATGTCATTAGACTAGTTCAGTTATTCATGACTGTAACTGTTTTTGTCTGTTTTAATCTTTCAGCACTGAAGCACCTGTAAACTCTTCAGAATGAGGCCGCTTGTCTTCTGACAGGTAAGAAACAACATGACCAGATCACACCTGTCTTGGCCTTTCTTCCTGTTCATTTCAGATCCAGTTTAAATTTTTATTGTTTGAATTTAACAGTTTTACTTGTTTGGCACCACTTGTATGAACTTTTACATTGTCACAATCAAACAGAATACAGCTGTTAGCTTTAAGCTCAAAA
Organism: Pachypanchax playfairii; assembly: GCA_006937955.1. Lineage (NCBI taxonomy): Eukaryota > Metazoa > Chordata > Actinopteri > Cyprinodontiformes > Aplocheilidae > Pachypanchax > Pachypanchax playfairii. Next base: position 74,576 of record SSNP01000241.1, on the reverse strand, counting down.
ACAGAAGTGATGATGCTCGTGAGATACGAGTTACTGGACAGTGGAACAGCTTTTCTTTCACAGTTAGAGCAGCTGCCTCCTGGTGGCCAACAGAAATAATGCATGTCTAAAGAACGGCACTGGCTGAACTGGGAACAGGGTTAGAATAATGAACCATAAATCAAATTTAGCAGAGGACATTATTCATTTAATCTGAATTGAAATAGAGTCAAAATCTGTCCAGCAGAACATTACGTACAGTTTGATTAAGATTGTGTGTTTTCTCTCAAGCCAGCAAAATGTTTAAATAAATCTACATAAAAGTGAACTTGCTTTAACTTGAATCTCTGTCTACGACTGTGTCTGAAAACTTTCTCCTCACAGAAGATCTGCTGCACACACAGATGAAATGGGCAAAACATAACCTGAAACCCATAATTACACACAAAAAACATGTTCTTGTTTTTCTTTGCTTTTATTCTAGACCAGTTTATTTTGCAAAGCATTCAGAACATGTTTTTAACCCAGACGAACAGTCTGATAGACTCACCGATGGTGATTTGACTGACACAGCTGTAAAAAGTTCCTGAAGAGACATTGTAGCTGCTGCTGCTGGGTTCCCGGTCTGTGAGAATGGAGCACAAACACATACTACATGACTTTTTGTTTGTTTGTTCTTATCAAAAGCAATTTACAGTAAAGCTAAGACATTGATTTTTTATTTTTTTTTGTACTAGTGAACATGTGTTGGTTTTACAATCAATGCTTCCTTAATGCAAGAGGGAAAAGTTTCTCTAGTCTCTGGGGAGGAAATAACAGTATGCAGATTGCAGTTTCAAATAGATCCACTAAACTACATACATCTAAGTAATCACTTGTTCTGCTCCAGAGTATTTGTGAACCTGCGAGGGTTACTGCCTGATCTTGCAGTGTTAGTACCCTGAAGCACAGCGACACAAACGGAAAGCTTGGCAGAGTGAAGGGAATAAAACCCATGAGACTAGCAGTCTTAGTGCTTCAAATGATAAATTTCAGTGCAGATGGAATAAAATGATCCAGTGTCACGGACTGCTCTGAATGACACCCATAGGAACCGAAGTGTTATGAGTTACGAGAGAAACTAAGGGAAACTGTGCAGTAGATGCAAAGCTGAAGTACTTTCTGGAAGGGCTGCACAGCTGATTAGATATTGTTGTGACTTCAGATTCACTGTAAGGTAAAAGCAAAGCAAGTGCTCGGTAATTACTGACCCAGAGGACGACGGAAGCTTTCTCATTGCTGTTTTGCAGTGAAATGCCACAGCACGTGTCCAACAAAGACATCTGTGTGTTCTTCTGTGATAAACTGTGGCTGGTGATATATTCTAAGGCAGCCGGTAGCTCATCAGCACCCATATATAAAGATGCAATGAGGTCAGGAGTGATGCCCACGCTTACAGCTAATTAACAATAGAAACAAGAACAGGTTCAAAACTAAATGAGGGTCTATGTGTGGTCACTCAAAATGGAACAAAAGGATTTCAAAACTTTACAGAACACTAACCTCGTGTTTCAGACTGATTCTATAAAAACAGAGCTGTCACAATTTAAGCCATAAGTTTTAGTTGACATAATATTACATGATCTTATGTAGCTGCATCCTTATGTGTCTCTAGAGAGCCCTGCCCAGGTGTGTGATCAGAACTGCTGTGGGAACTTACTGCTGGAGTAGACTGACTTTACAGACTATTAGATTTTCCACATTTTCTCTGATCCAGCTATGATCTAATAGGTCGAGAGTGGTTGAGTCATTATTCAGTACCAGTGGGGCGTAGAAGAAAAATGAATGTGAACTAGAAAGTAACCAATTAATTGTGATTCGTAAGTTTTCTCAATTTGATTTAACAAGCAAAAATCTTTTTTCACCATAACTAATATCAAAATATCAAATTTACCTGTTAATTGATCAGTTAACACAATAAGCTAACACTGATACTGGAAATTGTATTTGTTTATCTCATCACTGAACTCTGGCAACTCACTTAATCACCACATAAAAGGCTCTGCACACTTTGGTTTTGATGAGAAATCTGAGGACTAATGCATCTTCTAATAAGAACAAATAACAAGCAGTGTCTCGGATTATAGTTCAAACTCAGGAGATCATCTTGTTAGCAGCAGCAGTGAGCAGATATGTCCTCTTTTACTCATGCAGTTATTAGACAGTCTCAACAGTCTGGTCTGTGTCCAGGGGTCTCACTCAGTTTGGGTGTCTGAAGTTGGATTTGAATTCATACGGAAAAAGGAGACCCATTAAATATATAAAGTAATATATATTGACATAGGTACATGATAAAATATTTATGTTTTTATCCTTTTGAAAATGTCAATTGCTCGGATGCCTTTACCTGCGGATCCGGAAGAAAGGCGTGCAGCACCAGCGCGGCGGGGACTTCTGGGACTCCCCGGACAAACACGCACTACCTCCTCCTGACACTGCACGCAGATGACCTGGTTGTCGGGATTTTCTCCTACCTTGCTGCAGCCGATGTGTTCGCTCCCGGCCTGTATCTTCATACCTGGGTTAATCTGCTGCTGGACCAGTCGCATGTCGCCCGCTGCTTCATGATCCAGCATCCTCCTCACCTCTCGCACATATTACGCATCCTGCTGCTGGTGCTTCAGATGATGCTCCGGTCCCTAAAAAATTCTTAACTCCTCCCACTTCACGCATTAATGTGCGATATGCGACCACCTGCGCCGGACAACCCAGATATCTGTCACACCAGATTTTCCAACACTCGTGGCGCCGCACGATGTTGCGGTCTTTACGCGCGCCTGCAGGCGTGGCAACCTCACGTGGTTGATGAAGTCGCAGTGAGTGGGGAGCAGTGTATTGGTATTCCTGCAAGAAAACAACAACTGAAAAGGACTTGCAACATAAACTACAGCTAAAGTAATGCACACAGTAAAGGTTGCATTTATTCATCATATTTAAGGAACACAACAATTTGGTTTCCCCTCAAAAGTTCAAGATTGAACTTTAATGTGATTACAGTTAGTGGTTTGTGTGGTTACTGATTACCCCAATCAAGACAAACATTAATTAAACATTATGAAAGGAAAAATGGTTCACAAACATATTCTGACTAAATTGTTGGTACCCTTTAATTAAATAAAGAAAAACTCATAATGGACACTCAAATACATTGAAACTTTTCATTAACAAAAGCAAACAAAATCAATTATTGCCTTTAACCTGTGGTTCGCTGGGATAATTTTGAAAAGAAAAACTGGCAAGACCCTAGAAAAAGTTTGAAAATAATGTGACACACTCGTATTAAACTAAGAAAATGTCCATCAAACCTTTAAAGGAAACCCTCATCATCCTCTTCACACAACACAGTAACTCAACAACACAGTGTCTTTAGTCAGAAGCTTCTTTAGATCCAACACAGAACACTACAGGAAATCCTTCCTGTCCATAGAACCCTCTAGCAAGGGCGGAATTAGGGAGTGGCCACTTGGGCTTGAGCCCCGGATGTTCTCTGAAAAGTCCAGAATCTGCATCACTTTTAAAAGAGGTGAAAAAACCTTCTGGAGGTAAGCTGCTGTACTGGAGTCCACCAGAGATGCAGCAGCAGCCAGCGCTGCCGCTGTCCATATGCAAGGTACGCAGACTGCGTAGGGCCCCAACTACCTTAAAGAGGCCATTTCACACAAATTTCATGACTTTGTGGTTATTTCTGAAGTATTAACCTGCAATATGAAATATTCTACATATAAAAAACGTTAGAAAACACTGACTAACAGACCTTTCAATCTGTCTGCGTGAAGATTCGGCTGGCTTTGGGCTGCAACTCATTAATTTTCATTATGCGAATTTGCTGGACTCTGATTGGCTAACAAACTAGCCTATGAGAGCACGGCTTCCTGTTTCCTGCCCCGCTGCGCATGGCAACAGCGCACCGAGTCTCTTCCGGTTTGATACATGTTTGTGCTACAGCTTTTAGCCAGCAGCATGCTAGGCGTGGTTTCAACTGCGGGAGCTGCCGAATACTAACGAACAAAGGAGTTGTGACAAAACAGATACAGGCTGTTCGAATTCGGGAGAACTCAGGTTTTCTCACCACCTGCGTAGTTTAAGAAATAAAAACTAAAAAAGAAGTTGTTGACCTGTTTTCACACCCACTATGAAGGTAAGAACACCTGTGGAGCTAAAATATTTAAAGCCTGACGGAACCAGATGAAATTTGACGCAGACAGATTGAAAGATCTGTTAATCAGTGTTTCCTAACATTTTTTAGATATAAAATGTTTCATATTACAGGTTAATACTAAAGAAATAACCACAAAGTCATTAAACTTTTTTTTTTCCTGAATCTTTCATCAAAATCAGGACTGAAACTCAAGATGGCTGCCACACACATATTGCTGTGACTGAGTTGGTTTTACAGATACTTAGTCAATATTTGGCGTAGTAGCTGATAGTCATCCTCAGCACAGACTCTAAGTGCAACATACTGAGTGACATCTTCGCAAACATTTCTAAAAACAGTCATCATACCAGAGAGAATCAGCCTGTCCAGGTTCCTCTCTCCCACACCCGCCTCCAGGCCAGGTCCAGGCTCCAGCCTGCCACACCAGCTTCCAGGCTACTATAATCAGGCCATCAGCAGCTTTCAGGCTACCACCAAGGCCCAGCCTGGGTTCTAGGCTCCAGACTACACCGGCAACCAGGCCTAACCACCACTGGAACCTGGGAGTGACGAGTGAGCTGACACCTGGGATCGGCGTTCAATTCATTAAAATAACATGAATAACTAAAGGAATCAAAAATGCTTGTGCAAAAAAATCATCTGTATATGAGATTCTTAAAGTTACAAACAAAGGAAGCTGAAGATAGATATAAAAATATATTAGTAACAATAATTAGGAAACAGAATAAGAACAAAGATAACACTAAGGCTACATGGGGAATAATAAATAGAAATAATACAAAATCAAGACTTCCAAACTACTTTAAGGACAATAAAGAGATTTATGAAGTTAAAGAAATTTCTAATGAATTCAATTATTTTTTATAAATGTAGGGAGGAGTCTGGTGGAACGCAAACCAATAATAGAAGATACAATGAACAGAATAACTAGAAATGTCAATAGTATTTTCCTTGACAAAGTAGAACAACAAGAGATAAGAAACATTGTAAAAAAAACTGTGGAAGCAAAAGATCAACTGATCATGATGATTTAGACATGATGACTGTTAAAACTATAATCAAAAATAAAAAAATAAAATTTTAAACCATGAACAGTATGGATTTAGAACCAAACATTCTACAGCAATGGCAGTAATGAATTTAGCAGATAAAATATCATCAGCAATAGACAATGCAAACAATTTCATAAGTATATTTATTGACTTAAAGAAAGCATTTGATGTTATTGATCATACAAGGTTACTTCATAAATTACATCGGTATGGAATAAGAGATGTGGCTCATCAATGGGTTAATAGTTATTTAGACAATAAGAAACGGTTTGTTCAAATAAATGATGCTAGATCTAAATTGAGTGATATTCATTATGGAGTGCCACAAGGGTCGGTCCTTGGACATAAACAGCTCATATTGTTTATTAATTACCTTATGAATGTATCTAATCTACTTGGTACAGTTTTATTTGCAGATGATACCACATTGTTTGATTCAGGATTAAATATACATGAAGTAACTCAAGTGATAAACAGTGAACTGATTAAAGTTAAAAAATGGTTTGACCTAAATAGACTATCACTGAACCTGAACAAAACAAACTCTATACTGTTTAATAACAAAAGAAGCTGTGATGTATCTTTAAGAATAGATGGAATGGAAATTCAAAGAGTAAAAGAAATCAAATTTCTAGGAGTCATGTTCGATGAGGAGCTCACTTGGAAATCACATAAAAGTTATATAAAGTGGAATGTTGAGGATCATTAATAACAGTAACTATGGAGATCACTCTAATCCATTATTCATAGATATAAAATACTGAAATATCCTGACTTGGTAGAGTGGAAAATATTGCAAATACTGTACAGAGCAAATATGAGTAATTTATCAACTAATATTCATAAAATGTTTCATAGGAGAGGGAGTGGGTACATGTTAAAAGGAACTGATGTCTTTAAAAACCTAAATTCAGAATCAAAATGAAGAAATTTAATATTTCAGTGAATGGTGTAAGATTGTGGAATGCCCTTAACGGGGAAATGAAAGAATCAAGTTCACTTGATATATTTAAAAAATGTATTAAATCAAATGTATTAAGTAATTATGAAAAGGAAAATTAAAATGTCAATGATTATATATAACAATTAGAAAGTGACTGAGGTTATAATATTGTGTATGTTTGACAGATAATTTTCTTTTGTAAAAAGGGGCAGAAATTATAAGATTTTTTTCTTCTATCTGCTCCTTTTCATTCAAATGTGTTTTTTCTAATATGTTCATATATATTTTATTTGCTTGTGTTTATTTTTATAATTTTTGAATAAAATAAATGTAATTTAAAAAATGTATGAAGTGGCCTCTTTAAGAGAAACAAAATATCTTTTCATTTCACTCTCGTTTTGTTTTTTTCTGGCCAAATAGGTGAAATAAAAAAAAAGTAAGTCAGACTTAGAAAACTGAGCATGCTCAGTAACCTGGCACACACAATGACGAGCCAGTCAGTAAGAAGACAGACTGTTGACGATCAGGCCTCCAGAATGGCTCTCTGGAGAAACACTAAGTTATTAAATAAATCAAATTTACCTTTAGGGGTTAATGAAGTCTGATTGAATTCAATTTGAATAGGAGAAACCAAACAACAGCTACACAAAACCATGGCAGAACACAGGTGAGTCATTACAGGACCGTTTCATGGGAGATGAGATTCTGTTTTAGTGTTATATTGCAGTGTTTACCAACCCTGGTCCTCAAGGCACACTGTCCTGCATGTTTTAGATGTTTCCCTGTTCCAACACAGCTGAGTTAAATGAGCTAATTACAAGACAAGTTGTTTGGTAATTTGCTATATTTTTTGTTATAATTTGTTATATTGCAATACTTCACCTGCTAAATTAACTTTGTCATCTTTCCAATTTGATCTAAAAATATACCAAACTCAAAATATACCAAGCCCATTGCAGCATTGCTTGTCCCTTTTTTTTCAAATGGCATGAAATCTAACAGAGTTGGAGCCTGGACATCTGGAGGACTTTAGGACCCTGCCCAAACTGTTAGACGCTAATGTTCAGAGGACTGACTTGTTCACATTTATTCTTCTCAAAGTTACAATGAGAGCAGATATTAATTCTAGCAGTCAGAAGGTTAAATGCATGTACATGAAGAACATTAGATATAATTATTGACTGCATATTATCGTGATTCACAGTTCTTGTATTTCTCATACAGAAGCGCAATAACTTTCAACCAGCCCCGTCGACAAAATATTTAGTCTTATTTCTTCATTGCACCTTCTTCACAAGAGTTTGCCAGGTAAGATTTACTAAACACAAGCTTAAATCTACTGATCTTTTAAAGTAGCCGTTATTAATATATGCGCTAAAATTATTTGATAATTGTGCATTTCCTTATTAGAGTGCTTCAGGATAATTTCCGAACGTACTGTACTTTGAACTGCAAACATCTATAACACTTGTGTAATATTGTACATTTTATCTTTCTGTAAATACTTACTTTGCGAAATATTGTGCTTTGCAAAAAAATCTTTTTGTGCTGGTATATTGACATGCATACACAGATAAACTCACAAAATTACTTTTACATTCACAAACTTACTCTCATAATAAATAAAACATTTCATGGGATACTTATACACACACTGGAAAAGTGGGATTTGTGTGTGTGTGTTGGCAGTTTGCAAGTGAAGTTCATTTAGCACCTTCTTCTTAGCTTTTGAGGAAAGTACTAACATAAAGAAAGACTAAAGTCTGTTTATATTGCTATGAGTTTGGCAGCCATCTTGAATTGAAAATAATGATGAGGCAGAATGATGGACTTCATGAGGATTGAAAATGATTTTAATATCCCTCCAATTCTGATAACTGTGAGATAATTGCTGGCTTCTTGACTTTATGTTACATCTGAATACTTTTTTAACAGCAACTGTTTTATCAGAATTACTTTTTGATAAGATTAGATTAAAGATAAGACTAGAAAAGCACTCAGAGAGCGCAGATGATGTCCGTATCCTTAAAAAAATTCCTGGATCCAGACGGTAATCCGAATCACCCCCAAAATCTGATCAATTCTTTATTGGGTCATTTCTGGCCTTTCCTGAAAATTTCATCAAAATCCATCCATTAGTTTTTGAGTTATCCTGCTAACAGACAGACTCAGATGAAAACATTACCTCCTTGGCAGAGGTAATAAGGTTTAGCTTCACCTGGTTAATACTAACCATACTAACCAGAATTAGAATCAGATTTTGATATGTATCAGGGCTGCACAATTAATCGGATTTTGATCGTGTTGGCCACAATTAAATGAACCTGATTGTCAACAATACTTACATTCAAAATACGAGCTCCTCTGCTTGCCACTTTATCACACACCGTGTAACGCCTGGTTCACACTGCACACAGAAGCGAAGCGCAGCTGTACAATCAGCTTTTCCCCTGTTTATGGCAAGCCAAGTGGGCCAGATGCGTCTTTCTCCACGCCGGTTCACAAGCGTTTTTGCTCTTCTGTTTATTCAGAGCTATTTTTTCACCATGGATAAGTAAATAACATAAAAAAAAACAATTGCAGGGAGCTTGTTTTAATTACTCCTGCTTTTAAGTTGGAATCTTTTATCTTGATTTGTCTCCTACTCTTCTCTCTCTCACTCTTTCCATGTTTGTGTTTAGACACCCAAAACCCCCACCCCCTCAACGTAGTCAGCCCACTCCATTGCGCTGTGTGTGTATGTTGTTAATTTTTATCTCTAGTCTGTTTAGAACAGGGGTGTCAAACTCCAGGCCTCAAGGGCCACTATCGTGCATGTTTTAGATGTTTCCCTGTTTCTACACACCCGATTCAAAACCTCTGCATTTCAGCAAATCCTGCAGAAGCTTGTTAATGATCCATTCATCTGAATCAGGTGTGTAGAAGCAGACAAACATGGGAAACATGTAGGATAGTGGCCCTCGAGGCCTGGAGTTTGACACCTGTGGTTATGACACACACAAATATGATCACATTTGTTAATCGCAGTATTTTATTTTAAAGAATTGATTTTATTTTCAAAATTTACCCGATTGTCTCGTGTCTTGGTGTGACTTCCTGCGACTTCCTGCCAGAATTGACGCAGAACGCTCGCACAAAAAATAGACAAGACGCCAAAATGATCACTTCACGATCCAGGTAGGCCGCACCGCTTTGTAGTGTTCAGTGCCTGGTGTGAGCTACATATAGGTTAACAAGGGCACCAAATGGATGCGGTCACCATTCGGCGCCGCTTTGCGGGTCTTCCGCGTGCAGTTTTAACCAGCCCTGATAGAGTGGTGTCTGCCCCTCAGAGCAACACAACCACTTTGTTCAGTCACCTGAAAAAAACAAATCTAACGTTTCATTTTTCACAGAAAAATGTTGTGGCATTGTTTATAATTGGTGCAATAAAAATATATATTTTACATAACAGGATGAATGATCGTGATTAATAATCGTGATTACAATATTGATCAAAATAATTGTGATTATTATATAGGTCATGATCGTCCAGCCCTAATATGTATACAACCAAACCACTCAAAAAGTAGCTACTTTTTTAGTGATGAATATCTTGGTATCGCCCTTTTAAAAATATTAGTTCAGCTCTTTTTGCAAGGTTTAGGTTTTTAAGACATTCACAGCATGAGATATAAGTCTTGAGTCTTGAAAACCTGCTTTAATTGTCAGTCAGAAAAAAGCTTTAAATCACTACAATGTTGTTTTTAAATGAAAAAACAAAACAAACAAAACTTTGTGTTAGTAGCTAAAAAGAAAACAGCTAATATTGATACTTCTGAATATAACCACAGTAATTTCATAGTTGAAACAGTATAATAAAGAAGTATTGGTTTAAAAAAATAAAATGATCAAACTATAAAAATAGTTGAAAACTATTAAAACCTTGGACCTGATCTGGATGACAAACTGTCCTTTGATGTTGATACTAAGAAAGTTCATCAGTGCATGTATTTTAATGGAAGCTTTGTAGTTTAAGGTGGACTGTACTTCTATGTGAATATTTTACATGTGTTATTGAATCTTTTTTAACTTTCTCATTCATCTGTTGGTTAAATTTCCATTAAAATAAAAACAGATTGCAGGTGATTGTAAGACTGTGGAGCAAATAGCAGGATTGAAGTGAATAATCTATCAGCCCTGACGAGAGTCCTCACTCAGTAAGACCTGTTCAGTTCTGATGGATCTGAGCCCCCTTATGCTCCAGAGTTCCTGCTGCTACGGTCGGGGTGCAGATACAAAATGCAGCACAAACAGGTTAGAGTTTTCCCTGGTCCCTGCTGTTTACTGTCATTTTCATTTTATTTTGTTTTTTGTTGTTTTTGGACCATGAATTGTGTTGATTGCTTGTTTGCTGCATGACAAATTGCCTCATGGGATAGAAAAAGATTTCTTGAACCTTGAATATTGTTTACTGATAAAATAAGTTTTTATCAGAGAAGGAGCTAATTACAATGAATAACTCTTTTTCTTTTCTATTTCAAACTACCAGATGACGTCCTCAATTCTGAAATATAAAGCTTGTAGAAACATTTACAAGTTTCATCCCATCTTGTATTTTTTGACATTGATTGTCATAATCCTACTTCTCTATAGTCCAACCTTTAATTTGGAGACATTTACACAACCAGAGGTAAGTACTTATTGTGGTGGCTACGTAATGTAAGTCAAACGCAAAATGTTTTTTTTGGATGATAAAAACACAGGACTTTTTATTGTGGATTTTATAACATATTCTTTGAGTTTATTGACAGTGGCGGTTGGTGTGATTTTTTTGGGTGGGGCTGCATAAATTAAATTTAAACGACTGTCAATAAAACATTTGTATGAGTTAATGTAAAACCTATATCAAAAAAACCATTTTGAACTTCAGTTAAATATTTAACAAAGACTATTCATTCATAAATATTGTGTATTAACATTAAATGTTATATTTTAAGTAATATTTAACACAATATAAACATCAAATATGTTTGATCGTTTTAATTGTCCAACACTCCTCAATGTGCAGAAGGATGGTATAAAAGCTTGGTTTGATTTTTTTTATATTTTAAGTGAAAACAATTAACATTTTTAATTTTATTTTTTGTGTTTGGCAAAACATCTATTCAGAATTTTAAACTTCTTGACAACTGTTTTTTTTCTTTACAAAAACATAGTGGTCCACTCATAGGCTACTCTATAACTGGGCTCAGCAAGTTTTCTGGGGGAAACCCTTCTGTTCAGTTTTATTCTGCCAGAAAAAAAAAAAGAAAACATTGTTCTTACTGCCGTTATTCATGTGTCTACTAGTGTTCTCTTGCTTCTTTATGTTTTTTTCGGACAGATGTTTCATATCCCTCGCTCCAGTAACCATCCAGGCAGGATCAGTGCCGTTTGTTTTAAAAGTAGGCACGGAAAAAAACGAGCGAGTTAGCATAGCTACACCCAGCTAGCCAAGCCTTTCTGTTGTAGCTCAGAGAGAAGCCTCTCACAGACCCTTTTCCTTTCTCATTTGCCGACTGTTTGATAACAAAGTTGGGTTGATCAGGGCGCATAACCCGAAGCTTCTCCATCAAAGTTCTCCTCTCAAATAGACCAGCTGCCCCTGTTTATTGACCTATTTTACCAGAATGTCTCATCACAAGACCAAATAAATCTGGTTTAACAAAAATCTAGTTATAAGAATACTCAATGTTGCCTCAGAACAGTTCTGTAACCCAAATGAACCAAATGTTTATATACCCAAATACCTAAATCACTATCTGTTCCTAAGCTAAAATTTTTTTTACTTTGTATCAAAATCTTTTATTTGGCAATTGATTTCACCTAAATATCATTTGTATAAAAAGAACAAGTAAATTATGTATTGACAGAGAAAAGCCAAAAAATTGGGATCAACATTTTGCAAGGTTTATTTAGCAGTAACTGTTCTAAGGTCTTCCCATTAGTGGTTGATAACTCCAGCACTATGTTAAACATATAACAGAATATAAATGGTCTTTGTCTGAACAAAAATACAACAAAACCAGTCCCCTAAAAGTAATCAGTATGTATTATTTTACTTAAATAGGTGAGTGTGATCCTTAATCAATTTAATCTCTCTCCTCTTCATTTCAGTTTCAAAGGAAAGTTAATACCACCATCACTTCGGAAGTGAGAAGCCCCTTGAAGGTTTTCACTGAACCACAAAAGACTAATATTGTTTGCTCCTTCCATCCATCATCCTTAAAAGAGACTTTTGATGTTGACTCAGCTGCTTGGCCTGAAACTCCATCTTTACCATCTCCTTTTTCCCTGAATAAGACCAGTGATCCGGCTCATAGCTCCTTTACAATTCTCCCACAGAAAGGAGGTAAAAGTTGGCATGTTGGAGATAAACTGGAGGTTTTGATAAAGATTTGTGACTTTCAAGATCAGCCCAAAAGTTCCGGGGGAGATTTTATACTTGCCCGGCTGTACAGCCACACTCTTCAAGCAGGTGTGGCAGGGCAAGTGACCGATCATCTCAATGGCTCGTACTCTGCTGTATTTTCTTTACTCTGGGAAGGCAATGCACAAGTTGAGGTAAGACAACCTTCTAAGTCCTTCTCAGTTACTGCTGCTGGTTGCTTTGTTCAAGGTGCAGTAAAGTATGTCAGGTTTCGAAAGTAGACTTTCAAATCAAATGTTTACATGTTTGATACCAGTTGCTAATTTTATTTATGTAGTTGTTAAATTACCTAACGGTACAGTATGTAACAATTTTACAGTGAAATACTCACACAACAGTTTAATGTCCCACCAATGTTGAAAATAAAGTCACATTGTAACAGATCTCGATCTCCGTCGGCTGGGTGGTCACTAGTTTTGGTCATTTTAAAAAAAGATAGCCTGGACTAGAATCATTATTTACACATCCAGACTTCCTGGTTCCATAACGAATCACATGTGAGTCTGCAAGGCTGCCAAGTCTTCAACACAAGCAGCTGTAATTCCACAACGAGCAGCAGCAAAAAGTAAGAGGGTTAGGGTTTCCTGGTTGTCCGGTTTCCCAATCGCAGGGTTAGGGTTAGGGGTTTTCCCTATCGGAGGGTGACCTCCTACGACCGCCCCGAGGCAGCGGCGGGTTCAGTATCTTGCCCAGGGATACTTTGATGTAGCTTGTCGGCACCGGGGATCAAACCTGCCATCTTTCAAACGAAGGGCTATCGCCCTTCCACTAGACTAGGCCATTATAATGGTGATTATGTTAGAATTTGTTCTTAATCCTCTAAACTGGTTGCCAGTTTGGGTCAGCATTTTGTTGACAAACACTGAATGGAATTATGCCATGATGCAAAGCTGACCAGTAGTCACTCCAGTTTTTGACCTTTAAATCCTGATAATCACTCTTACTACACAAACTAAACAATTTGGCACAGTTGAGCTGAGAATTGAACAAACTGGCAGTTGTCTATATGGCTTTACAGTAAATCTTACCTTTCTTTGTCTGTATTTTTGTTTGACTCCACTTGATTACAGATGCTTGATTATGCTTGACTAGGGTTTTGATGATTTTTTCCTCTGTTCTAACAGGTAATCCTAGTTCATTCCAGCGAGGCAGTCACCGTGCTGCAAAAACTGAACCAAGAGCAGCCTGGCAGAATATATTTCAAAAGCGTTTTCCGTTTAGGATCAGTCACTGAAACTACCACCTGTAATGTCTGTGTTATTGAAGCCCAGCAAAAGCTATGCAACTTTACTGACCTCCACACAGGAGAACAGTGGTTCTGCTACAAGCCAAGAACATTAGACTGTGATGATAGGATCACCCATGCAAAAGGAGGATTCAGACAAAATCTCAAGCCCTTGGAGGAGAAACTCTTTCAAAGGCAAGTGTAATGTTCCAGCTAGTTTAGATGCTTTGAAGTGGGCTTCTGTAGAAAGTACTGTAGTGTGAAGTGCTTTGGGGGTCGTAGGACCTGAGTACAGCACTATACATATACATGCCATTTATCTTTTTTTTTCCATGTCCTGTCTGGCAATAAAGCAGTCGGAATTGATGTCCGGATACATAGAAATAACTGACCGATTTGTTCTCACAAGCCGAGCATGCAGCTATCACTGCAATGTTCAGCTTGTTACCTTTATTTATTATGATTTTATTTAGATGTTATTTTATTTATTACAACTGTTTGGAGTCAGCGGACATGGCAAATGAGAGAAAAAATTAGAGAACATATTTTTTTACCGTTCTGACCCTCACCTGATCATGAGATCTAGATCCTGATCAAAAAAACAAGATACAGTGGGGCAAAAAAGTATTTAGTCAGCCACCAATTGTGTAAGTTCTCCCACTTAAAAAGATCAGAGAGGCCTGTAATTTTCATCATAGGTATACCTCAACTATGAGAGACAAAATGAGGAAAAAAAATCCAGAAAATCACATTGTCTGATTTTTAAAGAATTTATTTGCAAATTATGGTGGAAAATAAGTATTTGGTCAATAACAAAAGTTAATCTCAATACTTTGTTATATAGCCTTTGTTGGCAATGACAGAGGTCAAACGTTTTCTGTAAGTCTTCACAAGGTTTTCACACACTGTTGCTGGTATTTTGGCCCATTCCTCCATGCAGATCTCCTCTAGAGCAGTGATGTTTTGGGGCTGACGCTGGGCAACACGGACTTTCAACTCCCTCCAGAGATTTTCTATGGGGTTGAGATCTGGAGACTGGCTAGGCCACTCCAGGACCTTGAAATGCTTCTTACGAAGCCACTCCTTCGTTGCCCGGGCGGTGTGTTTGGGATCATTGTCATGCTGAAAGACCCAGCCACGTCTCATTTTCAATGCCCTTGCTGATGGAAGGAGGTTTTCACTCAAAATCTTACGATACATGGCCCCATTCATTCTTTCCTTTACACGGATCAGTCACTNTTCCAGATGTTTAGCTCTAGTTTACAGCTGGATCATCTGTCATTTTTTACTTATCCTGTTGCCACAACAAAATTTCCCACACTAGGTAATTAAAGTTCTCTCTCTATATATACAGTGGGGCAAAAAAGTATTTAGTCAGCCACCAATTGTGTAAGTTCTCCCACTTAAAAAGATCAGAGAGGCCTGTAATTTTCATCATAGGTATACCTCAACTATGAGAGACAAAATGAGGAAAAAAAATCCAGAAAATCACATTGTCTGATTTTTAAAGAATTTATTTGCAAATTATGGTGGAAAATAAGTATTTGGTCAATAACAAAAGTTAATCTCAATACTTTGTTATATAGCCTTTGTTGGCAATGACAGAGGTCAAACGTTTTCTGTAAGTCTTCACAAGGTTTTCACACACTGTTGCTGGTATTTTGGCCCATTCCTCCATGCAGATCTCCTCTAGAGCAGTGATGTTTTGGGGCTGACGCTGGGCAACACGGACTTTCAACTCCCTCCAGAGATTTTCTATGGGGTTGAGATCTGGAGACTGGCTAGGCCACTCCAGGACCTTGAAATGCTTCTTACGAAGCCACTCCTTCGTTGCCCGGGCGGTGTGTTTGGGATCATTGTCATGCTGAAAGACCCAGCCACGTCTCATTTTCAATGCCCTTGCTGATGGAAGGAGGTTTTCACTCAAAATCTTACGATACATGGCCCCATTCATTCTTTCCTTTACACGGATCAGTCGTCCTGGTCCCCTTGCAGAAAAACAGCCCCAAAGCATGATGTTTCCACCCCCATGCTTTACAGTAGGTATGGTGTTCTTTGGATCCAACTCAGCATTCTTTCCCCTCCAAACACGACAAGTTGAGTTTCTACCAAAAAGTTCTATTTTGGTTTCATCTGACCATATGATGTTCTCCCAATCCTCTTCTGGATCATCCAAATGCTCTCTAGCAAACCGCAGACGGGCCTGGACGTGTCCTGGCTTCAGCAGGGGGACACGTCTGGCACTGCAGGATTTGAGTCCCTGGCGGCGTAGTGTGTTACTGATGGTAGCCTTTGTTACTTTGGTCCCAGCTCTCTGCAGGTCATTCACTAGGTCCCTCCGTGTGGTTCTGGGATTTTTGCTCACCGTTCTTGTGATCATTTTGACCCCACGGGGTGAGATCTTGCGTGGAGCCCCAGATCGAGGGAGATTATCAGTGGTCTTGTATGTCTTCCATTTTCTAATAATTGCTCCCACAGTTGATTTCTTCACACCAAGCTGCTTACCTATTGCAGATTCAGTCTTCCCAGCCTGGTGAAGGTCTACAATTTTGTTTCTGGTGTCCTTTGACAGCTCTTTGGTCTTGGCCATAGTGGAGTTTGGAGCGTGACTGTTTGAGGTTGTGGACAGGTGTCTTTTATACTGATAACGAGTTCACACAGGTGCCATTAATACAGGTAACGAGTGGAGGACCGAGGAGCCTCTTAAAGAAGTTACAGGTCTGTGAAAGCCAGAAATCTTACTTGTTTGTAGGTGACCAAATACTTATTTTCCACCATAATTTGCAAATAAATTCTTTAAAAATCAGACAATGTGATTTTCTGGATTTTTTTTCCTCATTTTGTCTCTCATAGTTGAGGAATACCTATGATGAAAATTACAGGCCTCTCTGATCTTTTTAAGTGGGAGAACTTACACAATTGGTGGCTAACTAAATACTTTTTTGCCCCACTGTACAAGCACCTGAAATGAGCTGTCTCAATAGGGGGGCGGGCAGAATGCAAAGATTTACCTCCCCCTGCTTTTGATGCCCCCCCCCTCTGGTCATTCATTTTTTATCCCTTGGGGGGGGGGTAAGTTATTTTTGTTCTTCTTTCTTGTCGGACCAGACTTGTCAACCCTCCCAACTTTCCCAAGGAGAATCTGAATTTCAATGCTCCTCCCGAAAATCTCTCGAGACCATCATTCTCCTGAATTTCTCCCGATCTCCACCTGGTTAACAATATTGCTAAACCATCCATCACCTGTTGCACAGGTACCGCTATTTAATTAATTAACTTACGTTATTACTGTGGACGGTTATTTTGTTTGTTATTTTGTCCTCTGTTATTTTAAATAAATAAGCATTGCGTGTTTTATGTGTGTGTGTGTGTATATATATGCAAACCCACACCACGACCTTTACAAATTAACCCCCCCCCTGCTTTTTTCTCAACTCGCACACTGGGGGCAGGACTCCATCATCCAGAGGGAGCTTGAAGTAGAGCCGCTAAAAGTTATTTACATAAACATTTGCATTATTTTATTTAAATATATACATCCATCATACTTTGTTTAAATGTTTATGTTTTTAATGTCTGAAAGAATATTTTTGTTTAACACTTCAGGCGTGTAAACATGAAAGTCTCTATTCGGTCTTCAGGACCTGCAAACATCACAGTGCTGCCAAAACTGAAAGGTAAAATAAAATTTTTATCACCATGATTTCGAATAATTATATATATGTGTGTGTGTGTGTGTGTGTGTGTATGTATATATATATATATATATTAGTGCTGTCAAACAATTAAAATATTTAATCGCGATTAATCGAATTTATGTCCAAGTTAATTCGCAATTAAGCTTGATTAATCGCACATTATCTAGTTCAAGTGTCCCTTGATTTCTTTTTTGTCCCAGTTATTTTTTTTCTCATTTTAATGCTCTTATGGAAGAGTGGATCGGCTTGCTTTGTGCAAATGTTTTATTGAAAAAAAACACTGACATATACCTAAATTCAACAGTCATTCACAGAGAAAAGGATCTCACACACAATATAACACTGTTCAACAGAAGGCTGAAGAAAAAAGTGTCACATAAGCCATCTCTTCAACAGTGATCAAAACAGGGGGATACGAAATAAAATAAAGTGCACATGTTAAGGTAAATCAGGCAAAATAGCCTGTAGTGCAATTAAATGATGGTTTAACATATTCTTTCAAGTTTGTTTTGAACGTAACAATAAGGCCACAGCTCTCTCACGGAACGGTATATTTCAGGGTGCTGAGAAATCCTGTTCCCCCCTGTAACTTTGACATAAAAAGACCAAACGTCTTCATATTCACAGAAGTAAGTGTCCATGATGAGAGGACTGTGGACAGAAAAGGACAGGCTTGTCAGTCAAAGTATTAAAAAGTAAGGAGTACTGTCTGTCCGTTCATCCATCTACATATATAAAGTAATATAAAAACATGGCAGCCTAAACAAACAAGAAGTTATAGAAAATAGTGTTTGGTGGATGATAATCATTTCAATTGAAATTCAAAAATGTATTTTTAATCCCAGAGTAAAATTAATCATTGTTGTAGCTCAGACTAATCAAGTCTAACCGCCGGGTTTAGTGTACGTGAATACCGAGAGACTTGATTCTCACGGCGAGTAAAAAAAACAAAACAATTTTCGTTTTCGTTCATTGATTTAACGGAAGCTTAATAAAGCAAGAACTTCGACAGGGAAACTTGTCCTTTTATCAGTCTAGTTTCAGTCTAGCGAGAAACTGATCTGAAGGGCTGTGAAGCTTGTCGACTCCGCCCCTCTGGGCACGGTGCGCGCTCCCGAGACAGGGGAAACAGAATATTTCAGGGGAACATATTTTCGCACAAGACCGGTCTTACTAGAGCCGGTGTGATGTTGTAGTTTTCTAACGTAACGAGTTTTTTGCAAAATCGTGGAGAAAAACTACAACGGGCTGGCCCAAATAGAACGAGCGTTAATCTCGCGATAAAAAAATGCACGCCGTTAAAATGGGTTTCAGTTAATGTCATTAATAACGCGTTTAACTGACAGCACTAATATATATATATATATATATAATGTGTGTGAATATGTAATATATAAACATTTTTTAAGTTAGTATGTCTCAGATTGTTTAGTATGTACAGTATGTGGTTACTCTGTATGTGATTTGATACCCTTAAGTAGTAGTACTTAGGTATTAATTACATTTACAGTTACTCAAGAGGAACTCCTTTTTTTTCTTCATATACTCAGCAATTATGTCTCACTTATTTTTCTTTATCAGAATCAGATTTATTTGACCAAGTAGTGGGGCAAAGAAGTATTTAGTCAGCCACCAATTGTGTAAATTGTCCCACTTAAAAAGATCAGAGAGGCCTGTAATTTTCATCATAGGTATACCTCAACTATGAGAGACAAAATGAGGGAAAAAAATCCAGAAAATCACATTGTCTGATTTTTAAAGAATTTATTTGCAAATTATGGTGGAAAATAAGTATTTGGTCAATAACAAAAGTTAATCTCAATACTTTGTTATATAACCTTTGTTGGCAATGACAGAGGTCAAACGTTTTCTGTAAGTCTTCACAAGGTTTTCACACACTGTTGCTGGTATTTTGGCCCATTCCTCCATGCAGATCTCCTCTAGAGCAGTGATGTTTTGGGGCTGACGCTGGGCAACATGGACTTTCAACTCCCTCCAGAGATTTTCTATGGGGTTGAGATCTGGAGACTGGCTAGGCCACTCCAGGACCTTGAAATGCTTCAACTCAGCATTCTTTCCCCTCCAAACACGACAAGTTGAGTTTCTACCAAAAAGTTCTATTTTGGTTTCATCTGACCATATGATGTTCTCCCAATCCTCTTCTGGATCATCCAAATGCTCTCTAGCAAACCACAGACGGGCCTGGACGTGTCCTGGCTTCAGCAGGGGGACACGTCTGGCACTGCAGGATTTGAGTCCCTGGCGGCGTAGTGTGTTACTGATGGTAGCCTTTGTTACTTTGGTCCCAGCTCTCTGCAGGTCATTCACTAGGTCCCTCCGTGTGGTTCTGGGATTTTTGCTCACCGTTCTTGTGATCATTTTGACCCCACGGGGTGAGATCTTGCGTGGAGCCCCAGATCGAGGGAGATTATCAGTGGTCTTGTATGTCTTCCATTTTCTAATAATTGCTCCCACAGTTGATTTCTTCACACCAAGCTGCTTACCTATTGCAGATTCAGTCTTCCCAGCCTGGTGAAGGTCTACAATTTTGTTTCTGGTGTCCTTTGACAGCTCTTTGGTCTTGGCCATAGTGGAGTTTGGAGCGTGACTGTTTGAGGTTGTGGACAGGTGTCTTTTATACTGATAACGAGTTCACACAGGTGCCATTAATACAGGTAACGAGTGGAGGACCGAGGAGCCTCTTAAAGAAGTTACAGGTCTGTGAAAGCCAGAAATCTTACTTGTTTGTAGGTGACCAAATACTTATTTTCCACCATAATTTGCAAATAAATTCTTTAAAAATCAGACAATGTGATTTTCTGGATTTTTTTTCCTCATTTTGTCTCTCATAGTTGAGGTATACCTATGATGAAAATTACAGGCCTCTCTGATCTTTTTAAGTGGGAGAACTTACACAATTGGTGGCTGACTAAATACTTTTTTGCCCCACTGTATNTCCCACTTAAAAAGATCAGAGAGGCCTGTAATTTTCATCATAGGTATACCTCAACTATGAGAGACAAAATGAGGGAAAAAAATCCAGAAAATCACATTGTCTGATTTTTAAAGAATTTATTTGCAAATTATGGTGGAAAATAAGTATTTGGTCAATAACAAAAGTGAATCTCAATACTTTGTTATATAGCCTTTGTTGGCAATGACAGAGGTCAAACGTTTTCTGTAAGTCTTCACAAGGTTTTCACACACTGTTGCTGGTATTTTGGCCCATTCCTCCATGCAGATCTCCTCTAGAGCAGTGATGTTTTGGGGCTGACGCTGGGCAACACGGACTTTCAACTCCCTCCAGAGATTTTCTATGGGGTTGAGATCTGGAGACTGGCTAGGCCACTCCAGGACCTTGAAATGCTTCTTACGAAGCCACTCCTTCGTTGCCCGGGCGGTGTGTTTGGGATCATTGTCATGCTGAAAGACCCAGCCACGTCTCATTTTCAATGCCCTTGCTGATGGAAGGAGGTTTTCACTCAAAATCTTACGATACATGGCCCCATTCATTCTTTCCTTTACACGGATCAGTCGTCCTGGTCCCCTTGCAGAAAAACAGCCCCAAAGCATGATGTTTCCACCCCCATGCTTTACAGTAGGTATGGTGTTCTTTGGATCCAACTCAGCATTCTTTCCCCTCCAAACACGACAAGTTGAGTTTCTACCAAAAAGTTCTATTTTGGTTTCATCTGACCATATGATGTTCTCCCAATCCTCTTCTGGATCATCCAAATGCTCTCTAGCAAACCACAGACGGGCCTGGACGTGTCCTGGCTTCAGCAGGGGGACACGTCTGGCACTGCAGGATTTGAGTCCCTGGCGGCGTAGTGTGTTACTGATGGTAGCCTTTGTTACTTTGGTCCCAGCTCTCTGCAGGTCATTCACTAGGTCCCTCCGTGTGGTTCTGGGATTTTTGCTCACCGTTCTTGTGATCATTTTGACCCCACGGGGTGAGATCTTGCGTGGAGCCCCAGATCGAGGGAGATTATCAGTGGTCTTGTATGTCTTCCATTTTCTAATAATTGCTCCCACAGTTGATTTCTTCACACCAAGCTGCTTACCTATTGCAGATTCAGTCTTCCCAGCCTGGTGAAGGTCTACAATTTTGTTTCTGGTGTCCTTTGACAGCTCTTTGGTCTTGGCCATAGTGGAGTTTGGTGCGTGACTGTTTGAGGTTGTGGACAGGTGTCTTTTATACTGATAACGAGTTCACACAGGTGCCATTAATACAGGTAACGAGTGGAGGACCGAGGAGCCTCTTAAAGAAGTTACAGGTCTGTGAAAGCCAGAAATCTTACTTGTTTGTAGGTGACCAAATACTTATTTTCCACCATAATTTGCAAATAAATTCTTTAAAAATCAGACAATGTGATTTTCTGGATTTTTTTCCCTCATTTTGTCTCTCATAGTTGAGGTATACCTATGATGAAAATTACAGGCCTCTCTGATCTTTTTAAGTGGGAGAACTTACACAATTGGTGGCTGACTAAATACTTCTTTGCCCCACTGTATGTTACACATACAAGGAATTTGGTTCCAGCTCACTTTTCACTTGTACAGACATATTTAAAGAGGCCATTCTAATAAAAACTGTTTTTCTGAGGTTTCTGTTGAATATTTTAGCTCCACAGGTGTTTTTACCTTCATAGTGGGTGTGAAAACAGCTCAACAACTTCTCTTTCAGTTTTAATCTTTCAAACTACGCAGGTGGCGATAACACTCGAGTTCGAACGGCCTGTATTTGTTACGTTACAACTCCTCTGCTCATTAATATTCATCAGCTCCTGCAGTAGATACCACACCTAGCAGGCTGCTGGCTGAAAGCTGTAGCATAAAGACGTATTGCGCAGTTGCCATGCGCTGCCGGGCAAGAAACAGGAAGCCTTGCTCTCATAGGCTAGTTTGTTAGCCAATCTGAGTCCAGAAAATTTGCATAATGAATATTAATAAGTTGCAGCCCGAAGCCTGACGAATCTCCACGCAGAGAGATTGAAAGGTCTGTTAATCAGTGTTTCCTAACGTTTTTTAGATATAAAATGTTTCATATAATGGGTTAATACTTCAGAAATAACCACAAAGTTATGAAATTTGTGTGAAATGGCCTCTATAATATAATAGACAGTGTTGGACATAGAACCCACATGAGATACATTAGCAGCATTTTATCACCATGGAAATCTAGTTGGTGGTTTGAGGTCAGGTGGTACAGAGCAGGCATATACCATTAATAAATGATAGAACAGGTTATTTCCTTGTTAGGAGAGTTAAACATGTTTGTTTAACATGGTGACAGCCTGTGGGAAAAAACTGTTTGTGTCTAGTGGTTTTGACATACAGAGATCTGTAGCACTGACCTGAGGGGAGAGGAGAGAAGAGGTGTGGTCCTGAGAGAGAGGGGTCCCTGCTGATACTGCCTGCTCTTTTGCTGACTCTAGAGGAATCCAGGTCCTGGATGGAGGGCAGATTAGCACATGTGATTCTCTTTGTAGACCTTATCGTTCTTTTGCTTGTTTTTTTTTTGTTTTTTGCCTTTTTTGTTTTTGCTTTTGTTTTTACATTTAACATCACTTCAGATCAACCAGAGGGAAACGGTGATAATCTAAGAGCTGGGCCCACTGGCTATTACTACCAGGGTGCATGGCAAGAATTAAGTGGCACAACAGTTCACCAGTTCAACAACTCCAAAGAAAAGAGCCAGTGTCTAAAAGGGAAAATGGTTCACCTGTTTGGAGACTCTACTGTCAGGCAGTGGTTTGAATATCTAAGCCAATCACTATCAGGTAGGTGCCTGGCGAACACATCAGCCAGCACTTTGAAACAGTTTGAAACAGTCTAATCTGTTCTTTTTGTTTTATTATTAGATCTTAAGGAGTTTGACCTGAGAAACTCAAAGCAAAGTGGACCACGCATGGCTTTAGATTTTACAAACAACATCTTAATGACATATCGTTGTCATGGTCCTCCCATCCGTTTTGGCAGTCTCCCAGTTGGTAACCTGCGTTATATTGCCAATGAATTAGAAAATGTGGTTGGAGGCCCTAATACCATTGTAGTCATTGGTGTCTGGGCTCATTTTAGCACTTTCCCTATGGAGGTTTACATCCAGCGGTTGCTAAACATTCGGAAGGCAGTAGTACGGCTGCTGAGGAGGGCCCCAGAAACACTGGTAGTCATCAGGACAGCAAATCCCAAAGACTTAACATTATATGAGACACTAACAAACAGTGACTGGTATTCACTACAGAATGATAAAATTCTTAGAGCCATATTTAAAAATGTCAGTGTGCGACTGGTGGATGCCTGGGAGATGGTACTGGCCCACTATCTGCCACACAACCTCCACCCACAACCTCCAATTATCAAGAATATGATCAATGTTCTTTTGTCCTACATTTGCCCTGCAGCTGGAAGCTAATCAACAGATAATCAGGTCATTTTAAAGGTACAGTTAGAATTTTACAGTGAAATAGTCACACAACAGTTTAATGTCCCACGATGTTGAAAATAAAGTCCCATTGTAACAGATCTAGATCTCAGCCAGCTGGGTGGTTGCTAGTTTCGGTAATTGTGAAAAAGCTTGTCTGGACCGGAATCATTATTTACACGTCCAGACTTCCTGGTTCCATAATGAATCACATGTGAGTCTGCAAGGCTGCCAAGTCTTCAACACAAGCAGCTGTAATTCCACAATGAGCAGCAGCAAAAAGTACGAAACCACCACATCCTTCCAACTGAGCAGCCGAGCTGCACGTGATGGGGCGTTCAAACACACTTAGGAAAACTCAACGCTGAACA
>SSNP01000241.1:28662-50206 GCA_006937955.1 Pachypanchax playfairii | reverse complement strand
TTTGAAACAGTCTAATCTGTTCTTTTTGTTTTATTATTAGATCTTAAGGAGTTTGACCTGAGAAACTCAAAGCAAAGTGGACCACGCATGGCTTTAGATTTTACAAACAACATCTTAATGACATATCGTTGTCATGGTCCTCCCATCCGTTTTGGCAGTCTCCCAGTTGGTAACCTGCGTTATATTGCCAATGAATTAGAAAATGTGGTTGGAGGCCCTAATACCATTGTAGTCATTGGTGTCTGGGCTCATTTTAGCACTTTCCCTATGGAGGTTTACATCCAGCGGTTGCTAAACATTCGGAAGGCAGTAGTACGGCTGCTGAGGAGGGCCCCAGAAACACTGGTAGTCATCAGGACAGCAAATCCCAAAGACTTAACATTATATGAGACACTAACAAACAGTGACTGGTATTCACTACAGAATGATAAAATTCTTAGAGCCATATTTAAAAATGTCAGTGTGCGACTGGTGGATGCCTGGGAGATGGTACTGGCCCACTATCTGCCACACAACCTCCACCCACAACCTCCAATTATCAAGAATATGATCAATGTTCTTTTGTCCTACATTTGCCCTGCAGCTGGAAGCTAATCAACAGATAATCAGGTCATTTTAAAGGTACAGTTAGAATTTTACAGTGAAATAGTCACACAACAGTTTAATGTCCCACGATGTTGAAAATAAAGTCCCATTGTAACAGATCTAGATCTCAGCCAGCTGGGTGGTTGCTAGTTTCGGTAATTGTGAAAAAGCTTGTCTGGACCGGAATCATTATTTACACGTCCAGACTTCCTGGTTCCATAATGAATCACATGTGAGTCTGCAAGGCTGCCAAGTCTTCAACACAAGCAGCTGTAATTCCACAACAACCAGCAGCAAAAAGTACGAAACCACCACATCCTTCCAACTGAGCAGCCGAGCTGCACGTGATGGGGCGTTCAAACACACTTAGGAAAACTCAACGCTGAACAATGAGGCCTTCAGACATTCCCAAAAAATGAACAAATACAAGAGAAACTAAACGAGGATCAACATCAGAACTGGCAACTTGACAGAAAAATCAAGGAGGGAAGGGGGTGAGAGCAGACTTTTTTTCCACATGAACTGCAGGATTTGGATTTGACAACAAGGTCTAATTCTTACATACTGTACCTTTAAGCAACAAAATATCAGGATTGAGTCCAAAGGTCACAATGATGATTGATTATATTTACATACAGTCAACAGAAGAGACATGAGAGAGTTTAACAGAAGATCTCTATAGCAAACAAGTGTGTTATGTACCATGTTAAGACGTTATATTGATGTTATGATGATCAGTTATAAAGGAACTGAATTACTAATCATGGAAAATGAAGATTTGAAAAGAGTGATTGTTTTTTATTTGAATTTCTTTGTGATTCTTTGTAATTTTACACAGTCTTCATGTATTCAGCAATGAACATGTGAACTTATAATTTAGATAATAAATTTTTATCAGAGTGTTTGTAGAGTTCATCTCGACAAGTTGTAGTTTAATCAGATGGGCACTGGAGTGAAAAAGAGGAAGCAATAAAGGACCTTTATCTGGGGGGGGAGGTACTCAAAGATCATAATGACTGGAAGCATAGGAGAACGGTTGTTCAACAAGTGGAAGAAGAGTGTGGATTAAATTATCTGACTATAAAGATTCATTCTACGATTTAAAAAAAAGCCTAACATGAACCACATTTGATAGAATATTACAAATTGGGATTCAGAATCTGCTTTGGAATGGCGACCTGTCCAGGGTGCCCCCCCCCCTCGCCCAAAGACCGCTTGAGATAGGCACCTGAACAGGAAGAAGCAGGCTCAGAAAATAGATGGATGAGTGCTCAGCTTGTTTTATAAGGAAAGACAAGATATTTTAATAATTTTTGCCTAATTCATATGTTTGAGTTTGAACATTTTAATCTGCTGTAGCTTGCTTCCCTGCTAAAGCTTTGAATAAAAAATAAAAATGAACAGATTAAGTTTAAATTATACCTTTTTAGGATCTTCGATGATGGTAAAAGTCCTGGATCTCTGTGTTAAAGATTTCAAGGAGGTTTTTAATAGGTTGCTGGCTCCAGTGTCATTTCCAAACAACCTTTTGGCAGTTCAAACAAATCTAATCTATTCTGTAACAACCGCCAGGACCACGAGAGAGCTGCTGTGAACGGGTGGAGTCAGATTAAGGTTACTCCTCAGGGCTGGTGGAGAAGAATCTCGATCTGGATGAAGTCAGGTTGTCATACTGGGATTTAGGCAGTGAGATACGTGGTCAGTCTTTCTATCCTCACCAGCATAAACAAACATCAGTTGTTACTAACAGAGTAATACTTTTTAGTCTACAGGAGTTCAGACCTGTGAGGCAGAGAGTTGGAACAGACTGGATCAAGAATGTGTGTTAAACCTCCACAGTGTCTGTTTCCATTATTAAAATTCTGTAACAATGAAATAAATTACATCTATAGTAAAAAGAAAAAAACGAGAAGTCAATGACATTTTAAATCATTTTATTTTTATTGTGATTTCACAAATTATAAATTCATCACAATAAATTATACAATCTGTGCAGCAACAACACCTTAAGACTGATTGTTTTCCTTCAAGCCAAAAGAGAAACGTTGATGTGAATTGAGGCATCACTCAGACTTGATCATCATTCTTGTGGCCTTTGCTGAATAAGGAGCAGGAGGTTTCCATGTGAGCCAGTGAAGGCCTGAAGCCCATCCAATGTGCTGACCAGCAGGATGCCAGTCACCATTTAGAGCAGCAGAACCACACTTGCTGTACCACCAGCCACCACCTTCAAAACGAACACACTGTGCCTCAGCGATGTCCCCGAAAATGCATGGAGTGCAGCCGTCATTGTCACGATCGACGGTGCTGAAGCCAAAACCATTCTGGTCGATACCCGGATAGGCACCGCGGATGGCGTCACCTTTGGACAGATGTTGAAAATATTTAGGAAATCCTGAGCCAAACAGACTAATCCCAGAAAAAAGTAGCAAAAGATGCTCAAGTACCTGCGTTTCCACTGTATCTCCCAACCTGCAGTCTGTAAGCTGTTTGTTCGTCTCCCAATTTAAAGTTTTTGTACTCAGCATAAGCAGTACCACCCTCAAAGTCCCACAGATCCACCCTCAAAGTCCACCTCTTGGTCTGGTCCTTAGTCAGAAGGTAAACCTTCTCCAGACCGAGCCAGTGGTCATCTGAGAGCACAAAGGAAACAATGATTTCTTCTTCTTTTCTATAACATCTCCCCAGTATATTAGTTTAGCTATATGACACTTTTACTCTGTATTTAGTTGCTCTCTCACAACAATATTGGAAACACGAAGCTGTTAATGAAATGAGCTACGTACATGACTGAAATCCAAAACCGTATTTATAGCTGGACCAATCTCTATCGAAAGACAGCTGTCCTCCAGTGCGTCTCTGAAACACTGTCCAGCCTCCATCTGGACGCATCTCACAGTAAACCTAAACAAATACAGGCATCAGACTTTTGCTAAATTCCACAAGGTTTCAGAAAACCATCACAAATAACAAAAAAGTGTATTGTAATAAATAAATGTAGGGAAAAAAAGTTTGCAGCAATATAGATATTTTCAAAGGATTTTCAAGTTCTGGAATCTTCAAATGTTTTCTAAAGTATAAAAACCTGCTGTGAACATTAACATGTTTATATATTCTGTGTTGTGTTGTACAGGAATACTATAATACAGAAAGTAATACATAGTTTGCAAATATCTAAATGAAGTATGACTGTTAAATAATATGTAAACCTGTAAAAATTTGTATTAAGCAATGTAAAGAAAGATCATTGTTATTTATTTCAAACTTTAGATAAAACATTTAAAAATGATCAGGTCTATAAACACAAACTACTGTGAGCACATTATTTTGATACCTTGAAGGGAGTCCCAACTCCAGCCGGCTGGATCAAATAAACTCCACTTTTTGCTTGTGGGGTCTGAGTCAGAATCTGCCCACAATCTTTTCCCAAAGGTTGCAAAAGAAAAAGAGTTAGATCACATTGATAAATCGAGTCGTTGAACAAATAAAAAACAATAATAAAATCCTTCTTACCTTCAGGATTGACTGCTTTCTGTTTTTAAAGAGAGAAAACAGTTTCACTGTGACATTTCATCAATAGTTCATAGTACAAAGAAAACACTGAAACATTTCTGCCTAAAATATTTTAAAGATATGAAAAGATATATTTACCCCAGTTTGGACTGAGAAGCTTGACAGAAGAACCACTACGAGTCCACAATAGACGAGCAGACCCCTCATTTTCACCTGGATTCAACAGTAACACCTTCATATTAATATACACTCATTTTTTTAAATTGAAGAACTGAGATTTCACAAGTTAATAATCTACACCTCAGATTAGCTTCTATAAGGACTCACACACAGTAAAAGAATGAAAGTAGAACTTCTCCACTTTTTTGAGGAGTAACATACCTGCATGCAGCACCAACCTGGCGTCACAGTCTAAACCCCTGAAGAAGCAGCAGCTTTAAAACCCTGGCTAAAGAACCACACCTCTTTCTAAATAATACTGAAATCTGACACACCTGTCAGGTAAGACTGGCAGGAATTCCCAAAAGCACCAGAAAGCATTCAAATGCTAAACACAAAAAACAAGATAGAGAAGGGCATAGAAGTCAAACAATACTCAAGTATTTACATTTTAAAATGTGACAATCCACCAATAACCAGAGAGAATGGCTTCAGGTGTTACATTCAGAAAGCTGTCCTGAATGTCCAGCCCTGCTAGTTTCACAGTAATCCACCACTTGCGTCATGTGACCGAAACATCGCGTAAATAACCCAAGTAGGTAAAGAACTCAGAGTCCTGAACGTTGAATGTGTTAGAATTTGGGTGGATTCTGTCGCTTCCTGAGGGTCTCTATCTTATCACTTTCTCCAAAATAAGTCAAAGATAATTCAAATTTAGCTGAAATCAAATGTTTTGTTTTATATATTAAATTTTGTAAATGAAAACCTAATCAATGAAAAAGATTCCTTCTGCAACAATCACTGCCAACAAGTGATCACTGTTCTACTAAATCATTCCTCCTGAGTAACCTGCTCAGGACTTCTCTGGTTTGAAGAGCGGCGTCTACACGTAGCAGATAATATATCACTTTTTCATGTTCCATGGGATTAAGATCTGAACTCATGGAGAGACATTTCAGAATAGTCCATGGTTGTTTTTGGTTTCTGACTGACGCAACAGAGATTGAATTGAATTGATTGAAATATGTTTTGCTTCTGGATACTTTAGTAAGCTGTTCTAGGAACTGTATGTCACATGCAGCAATTCCTAAGATATGTGTGATGTCTATATCTGTTATTTCTGAGGTAAGTTTGAGATTTTTTCAAGCTAAAATCCCAGATTTGCTGAATTTGCTCCATAATATTATACTTTGCTGATGTTAGAGTTTTTTCCGTTTGTTTCTACGGAGGGGACCATTTCTCAAAATGTTAGTTTTAAATTAAATTCAGTCAGATTTCATTAACCTCTGAAGGTAGATGAGACATTATAGTAACTCAGTGTTTCTTCAGAGAGTCATTCTAGAGGGTTCTGTAGACGGGAAGGATCTCCTGTAGAGGGTTCTAGGTGTGGACAGGAAGGATCTCCTGTAGAGGGTTCTAGCTGTAAACAGGAAGGATCTCCTGTAGAGGGTTCTAGCTGTGGACAGGAAGGATCTCCTGTAGAGGGTTCTAGGTGTGGACAGGAAGGATCTCCTGTAGAGGGTTCTAGGTGTGGACAGGAAGGATCTCCTGTAGAGGGTTCTAGCTGTAAACAGGAAGGATCTCTCGTAGAGGGTTCTAGCTGTAGACGGGAAGGATCTCCTGTAGAGGGTTCTAGCTGTGGACAGGAAGGATCTCCTGTAGAGGGTTCTAGCTGTAGACGGGAAGGATCTCCTGTAGAGGGTTCTAGCTGTGGACGGGAAAGATCTCCTGTAGAGGGTTCTAGCTGTAGACGGGAAGGATCTCCTGTAGAGGGTTCTAGGTGTGGACAGGAAGGATCTCCTGTAGAGGGTTCTAGCTGTAAACAGGAAGGATCTCTCGTAGAGGGTTCTAGCTGTGGACAGGAAGGATCTCCTGTAGAGGGCTCTAGCTGTGGACACGAAGGATCTCCTGTAGAGGGCTCTAGCTGCGCACAGGAAGGATCTCCTGTAGAGGGTTCTAGGTGTGGACAGGAAGGATCTCCTGTAGAGGGTTCTAGGTGTGGACAGGAAGGATCTCCTGTAGAGGGTTCTAGCTGTGGACAGGAAGGATCTCCTGTAAGAGGGTTCATCTGTGGACAGGAAGGATCTCCTGTAGAGGGTTCTAGGTGTGGACAGGAAGGATCTCCTGTAGAGGGTTCTAGGTGTGGACAGGAAGGATCTCCTGTAGAGGGTTCTAGGTGTGGACAGGAAGGATCTCCTGTAGAGGGTTCTAGGTGTGGACAGGAAGGATCTCCTGTAGAGGGTTCTAGCTGTGGACGGGAAAGATCTCCTGTAGAGGGTTCTAGCTGTAGACGGAAGGATCTCGCGTAGAGGGTTCTAGCTGTAGACGGGAAGGACCTCCTGTAGAGGGTTCTAGCTGTAGACAGGAAGGATCTCCTGTAGAGGGTTCTAGCTGTAAACAGGAAGGATCTCCTGTAGAGGGTTCTAGCTGTAAACAGGAAGGATCTCCTGTAGAGGGTTCTAGCTGTGTTCAGGAAGGATCTCCTGTAGAGGGTTCTAGCTGTAGACGGGAAGGATCTCCTGTAGAGGGTTCTAGGTGTGGACAGGAAGGATCTCCTGTAGAGGGTTCTAGCTGTAGACGGGAAGGATCTCCTGTAGAGGGTTCTAGCTGTAGACAGGAAGGATCTCTCGTAGAGGGTTCTAGCTGTGGACAGGAAGGATCTCCTGTAGAGGGTTCTAGCTGTGGACAGGAAGGATCTCCTGTAGAGGGTTCTAGCTGTAGACGGGAAGGGTCTCATGTAGAGGGTTCTAGCTGTGGACGGGAAGGATCTCCTGTAGAGGGTTCTAGCTGTGGACAGGAAGGATCTCCTGTAGAGGGTTCTAGGTGTGGACAGGAAGGATCTCCTGTAGAGGGTTCTAGGTGTGGACAGGAAGGATCTCCTGTAGAGGGTTCTAGCTGTAAACAGGAAGGATCTCTCGTAGAGGGTTCTAGCTGTAGACGGGAAGGATCTCCTGTAGAGGGTTCTAGCTGTGGACAGGAAGGATCTCCTGTAGAGGGTTCTAGCTGTAGACGGGAAGGATCTCCTGTAGAGGGTTCTAGCTGTAGACAGGAAGGATCTCCTGTAGAGGGTTCTAGCTGTAAACAGGAAGGATCTCCTGTAGAGGGTTCTAGCTGTAAACAGGAAGGATCTCTCGTAGAGGGTTCTAGCTGTAGACGGGAAGGATCTCCTGTAGAGGGTTCTAGCTGTGGACAGGAAGGATCTCCTGTAGAGGGTTCTAGCTGTAAACAGGAAGGATCTCCTGTAGAGGGTTCTAGCTGTAAACAGGAAGGATCTCCTGTAGAGGGTTCTAGCTGTAAACAGGAAGGAGCTCCTGTAGAGGGTTCTAGCTGTAGACGGGAAGGATCTCCTGTAGAGGGTTCTAGCTGTGGACAGGAAGGATCTCCTGTAGATGGTTCTAGCTGTGGACAGGAAGGATCTCCTGTAGAGGGTTCTAGGTGTGGACAGGAAGGATCTCCTGTAGAGGGTTCTAGCTGTAGACAGGAAGGATCTCCTGTAGAGGGTTCTAGCTGTAAACAGGAAGGATCTCCTGTAGAGGGTTCTAGCTGTAAACAGGAAGGATCTCCTGTAGAGGGTTCTAGCTGTAAACAGGAAGGATCTCCTGTAGAGGGTTCTAGCTGTAGACAGGAAGGATCTCCTGTAGAGGGTTCTAGCTGTGTTCTGTTGTTGAGTTACTGTGTTGTGAAGAGGATGATGAGGGTTTTCAATCATGTTCTTTATCGTCCTTTGGACAATTAACTCAAGAGGATCCAGATCAGAACTAGAACAGAACCAGCCTTTCAGTTTGTTCAGCATCTTTACATCACCTGCTCTGATGCTCCGCCCCCAACAGGTGACTGAAGGTGTGATCACACTCTCCACAACAGACTTATAAATGATCTTCAACATCTTGCAGCAAATGTTGAAGAACCTGAGCTTCTTCAAGAAGTCCAATCTGTTCTGTGCCTTTCAGAGTTTTCTACCGAGCCCCTCCTTGTTTCCAGTAGTAGTAATTTGAAGTGCCTCAGTCTTTACCTGCCACATTACTGCATTCATTTACAATGATAGTGTGTAATCCATGTAAGTGGAGTAAACATCAGCTGGATTTCATACACATAAAATTACTCTGAGATGGTAGCTGTGTTCTGCTCTTCTTCCACTTTTATGTCTGACCCTCGTTTCTAACCTTCTATAGGCGTGTGCTGCTTTCACTCCATGCTGGAGGCACACTGTGACAACACCCCAAACCCACTGTGCAGGGCAGTTGTGTGTCTATTTGCAAGTTTAATTACAGGCGTGTCAAGAAGCACTTTCAGTAGGACACACAAAGAAACTGTAAAATTCCAGTTTAAAAGAAAGGATGAAAAACAAATGTAAAGTTGAAGAACAAGAGTTTCATCCTAGATGTCATGTATTGTCTCTTCCATGTCACATGTCCCTACGTGTTTAGTGTCCACACACCTTTTATTGTTTTTCTTCTTTGCTTCTTAATAGTTTGTTTCTTGTGCATTTAGTTTATCGTGGCGTGTGTTTCCTTCTGTTGCCTCACTCCCAGCCTGATTATTAGTTCATGACTTGCACCTGTCTTCTTGTCCATTAGCCTCACTCACTCCACCTGTCCTGTTCTTTATTCAAACCCTCTGTGTTTTTAGTTCTGGGACAGTGAGTTGAAGCTGTCTGCACCTCTACTCTGCTTGTAAGTTTCATTATCCCAATTCTGACTGAAACCTGTCTTCTCTTCCTTTATGTAAACATTACACCAGAATGATAATAACAATGTGAAACATTATTTAGTAAATACTGGAATAACATTGTCTTTAATCAACAAGAAATTGTTTCATTTTGTCACATTTCTTAGATTTCATTTTTATTTGAAAGACACTGAGTTGTGTAATTTAGAATTAAGGTGAGAATAAGTTCATATTTTGTCTATTTCTTTTCAAATGTGTGAAACTGGAAACATCCTACATAAACATGCCATTGCTCTGTTAAAAAAGAAGCTCTATTTACTGACATTTTTGTTTTTTGGAGTATGATTTGTGCTGATAAATTGTTTCATGGGATAAAAGATTTTTTCAACCTTGCATATTTTTACTGATAAAGTTAGAAACTGGATTGTAGAAGGATTGATTTACAATTAATAACTTTTTCTTTTCCTTTTCAATTTAACAGATGATGTCTTCAATGCGGAAATACAAAACTTGTGGAAACATTTACAAGTTTCATGCCAACTTCTATCTTATGACATTTATTGTCATAATCCTACTGCTCTATAGTTCCACCTTTAATTCAAAGACATTTGCTGCAGAGGTAAGTATGTATTGCAATGGCTACATAATTTTAAAAAAGTCAGAAGCAAAACTGATTTTTTTAATTGGCTGATAAAAGCACAGAACTTTAATAGATGTTGTAATACATTCTTTGAATTTATTTACCTGTTTTACAGAGAAAAAAATACCTAATGGGGCTATTTTTTTTTTTTTTTAAAAAAACCTAAATTAAAATATTTGTTCCTAATTTTAAAAATTTTAACTTTGTCAAAATATTTTTGGCAAATGATTTCACCTGATAAGGAAGCGTACGGAGTCCTTTAGGGGACATGACTGGAGGAAAAAAACCTTTTTTTGTTTTTTGTGCACACCAGTTAGGAAAGTATCTGGTGAGCATGAGAAGGTATGTTGCGCGCACAAGATACTAACTGGTGTGCACGAGAAACCAAAATTTTTTTTTCCTCCAGCCATGTCCCCTAAAGGGCTCCGTAGTATCGCATTCATTTGAAAAGAATAAAAAGTCTTTTTTTTCTGAATTAACAAGATAAACCTTAATCAGTTTGATCTCTCTCCTCTTCATTTCAGTTTCAAAGGAAAGTTAATACCACCATCACTTCGGAAGTGAGAAGCCCCTTGAAGGTTTTCACCGAACCACAAAAGACTAATATTGTTTGCTCCTTCCATCCATCATCCTCAAAAGAGACTTTTGATGTTGACTCAGCTGCTTGGCCTGAAACTCCATCTTTACCATCTCCTTTTTCCCTGAATAAGACCAGTGATCCGGCTCATAGCTCCTTTACAATTCTCCCACAGAAAGGAGGTAAAAGTTGGCATGTTGGAGATAAACTGGAGGTTTTGATAAAAATTTGTGACTTTCAAGGTCAGCTCAAAGGTTCCGGGGGAGATTTTATACTTGCTTGGCTGTACAGCCACACTCTTCAAGCAGGTGTGGCAGGGCAAGTGACCGATCATCTCAATGGCTCGTACTCTGCTGTATTTTCTTTACTCTGGGAAGGCAATGCACAAGTTGAGGTAAGACAACCTTCTAAGTCCTTCTCAGTTACTGCTGCTGGTTGCTTTGTTCAAGGTGCAGTAAAGTATGTCAGGTTTCAAAATTAGACTTTCAAATCAAATGTTTACATTAGATATCACTTGCTAATTTTATTTGATTTATCCAGTTGTTAAATTTATTCTAAGATTATCTTGAAACTAGTTGGGTATTTTAAAGTAAATTAGCATTTGAGTAGTAGTTCTTTAGAAAATGGTGTTTAGATGATTAAGAACTAGCTCTAACATAAACTGGTTGCACTTGATAAACATTGAATGGAACTGTCATAATGTAAAGTAGACCGGGGTGTTTCAAGGCACCTCGTCTACTGAGGCACTGTCTTGGTAGACGAGGACACTTGGAACAAACTTATATCACATGACCGCAGCTGCCGGCTTACACACACTGTTTACGACCCGCCCATTGTAGTAACATAACATAACATAGCATTCCTTCAGCCAAGTACTTGAAATGTTAACAATAATAAACAAAAAATGTGCAAGCAAGTTATCACCTTCTAGCCACTAAAACTGCAACTGCTAAGCAACTAACCAACTGTATAGGTGCTTAGAATCTAAAATAAAACATTTTAGATTTAAGCCCGATAGTTCCAATGACTTAACTTACATTTAAACTGGAAATGTTCCTTAAAAGTAGCTGCTGCCGGCTCCGGATCTGCCACTTTTAGAAAATACCGCACTGTATTCTGGGAAATTTCTGACTGAGGGAAGGCATCAAGGTACGTCTGATGTATCCTTGGTATGTTAGCTGAAGAGCAGACAGACGCCTCAGTAGCACATGAACATTGGAACGAGCCTTGGAGGTTCTTGATGACGGTTCTCCTAGGCAACCAGGGAAGGATCATGGCAAGGTTCCTTGACACTGAGAAACACCCCAATAGTTACTTTTGGTTTTTGACCTTGGATTTGAGAGACATCTAAATACTTTAAATCCTGATAGCCACTCTTTCTACACAAATTAAACAATTTGGCACAGTTGAGCTGAGAACTGAAAACACTGAGTTGTGGCTTTACAGTAAATCTTATTTGGCTGTACGTTTATTTGACTTGATTATGCTTGACTAGGCTTTTAATAATCTTGAATTTTTGTTCTAACAGGTAGTCCTAGTTCATTCCAGCGAGGCAGTCACAGTGCTGCAAAAACTGACCCAAGAGCAGCCTGGCAGGGTATATTTCCAAAGCGTTTTTCGTTCAGGATCAGTCACTGAAACTACCACCTGTAATGTCTGTGTTATTGAAGCCCAGCAAAAGCTATGCAACTTTACTAACCTCCACAAAGGAGAACAGTGGTTCTGCTACAAGCCAAGAACATTAGACTGTGATGATAGGATCACCCATGCAACAGGAGGATTCAGACAAAATCTCAAGCCCTTGGAGGAGAAACTCTTTCAAAGGCAAGTGTAATGTTCCAGCTAGTTTAGATACTTTGAAGTGGGCTTCTGTAGAAACATAAAAAACCCTCTTTATAAATTTGACATCTAAATTTGCTACAAAATCCTCTTTACCACCTTTAACATTTGACTGACTGCTCTCAATCATGCATGCTTTTTATAATAAGCCTCTTTTTTTTATTAAGTTCACTGACATGATTTAAACAAACCAAATTTTGCTGCTATAAATGTAAGTATCTGGGCTTCTGGTTCATGAGTGATTCAGGATGGAGCAGGAGATGGACCGACAGACTGGAGCTGCATCCTCAGTGATTAAGATGCTGCTTCAGTCTATTGTAATGATGGAGCTGAAAGGCAATGCTCTTGAGTTACCGGGCCGTTAATGTTCTGACCCTCATCTGGTCATGAGATCTGAATTCTGATCAAATATCAAGATGCAAGCAGCTGAAATGAGCTGTCTCAATAGGGGGGCGGGACTCCTTCATCCAGACAGAGCTTAAAGCGGAGCCGCTGAAAGTCATTTACGTAAACATTTGCATTATTTCATTTAAATATTTTGTTTGTACACCAAACTCTCATCCATGACACAATGTTGTACAAACAAAATATTCTTTTTTTATTTATTTATTTATTTTTTTTTTTTTAAACCCCACTCTGCTTTTTTGTTTTTAATGTAAACAGAATATTTTTGTTTAACACTTCAGGGGTGTAAACATGAAAGTCTCTATTCGATCTTCAGGACCTGCAAACATCAGTGTTGTCACAACTGAAAGGTAAAATTCAATTTTTGTCATGAATTGCTTGTAAAGCCTTTAGTAAAAAGATAAGTAATGTGTATATACATATGTAAAACACTTTATATATCACAGATTGTTTCACATGTATGAGGTTTTTAATATTCTCTATTGGTTTTAGTTACATTTACAGTTATTAGCAACAACTTTCTTTTACTATGCAATTTGGTTTCACTTATTTTTCTTTGTTCTGACTGACGTTCTGTATTCATAGTTTGTTTTTCTGAAAGTTTGATACCCCTAAAGAAGTTTTGTAAAATAGCATGGCAACTCACTGATGGTAAATGGTGTGCACTTGTATAGCGCTTTAATTAGGTCTTACGACCCCCAAAGCACTTCACACTACAGTTTTTTTTTGTTTTGTTTTTTGGTCATTCACACGGGAGAGGGTAGGGCTAACATTCACACAACCCGATACGCAGATCGGGGGGGCAACATGGGGTTCAGTGTCTTGCCCAAGGACACTTTGACATGTGGTGGTGGAAGCCGGGATCGATCCAACAACCTTCAAGGTGGAGGACAACCGCTCTAACCAGGATCTGATTATGTTTATATGGGCAATAATTTACCAATTAAGCGTTGCACGTGTAACTTATTGCTTTTTTTTTTTTTTTTTTTTTTTTTTTGTTGTTGTATTTAACATCACTTCAGATCAACCAGAGGGAAACGGTGATAATCTAAGAGCTGGGCCCACTGGCTATTACTACCAGGGTGCATGGCAAGAATTAAGTGGCACAACAGTTCACCAGTTCAACAACTCCAAAGAAAAGAGCCAGTGTCTAAAAGGGAAAATGGTTTGGAGACTCTACCGTCAGGCAGTGGTTTGAATATCTAAGCCAATCACTATCAGGTAGGTGCCTGGCAAACACATCAGCCAGCACTTTGAAACACTTTGAAACAGTCTAATCTGTTCTTTTTGTTTTATTATTAGATCTTAAGGAGTTTGACCTGAGAAACTCAAAGCAAAGTGGACCACGCATGGCTTTAGATTTTACAAACAACATCTTAATGACATATCGTTGTCATGGTCCTCCCATCCGTTTTGGCAGTCTCCCAGTTGGTAACCTGCGTTATATTGCCAATGAATTAGAAAATGTGGTTGGAGGCCCTAATACCATTGTAGTCATTGGTGTCTGGGCTCATTTTAGCACTTTCCCTATGGAGGTTTACATCCAGCGGTTGCTAAACATTCGGAAGGCAGTAGTACGGCTGCTGAGGAGGGCCCCAGAAACACTGATAGTCATCAGGACAGCAAATCCCAAAGACTTAACATTATATGAGACACTAACAAACAGTGACTGGTATTCACTACAGAATGATAAAATTCTTAGAGCCATATTTAAAAATGTCAATGTGCGACTGGTGGATGCCTGGGAGATGGTACTGGCCTACAATCTGCCACACGACCTCCACCCACAACCTCCAATTATCAAGAATATGGTCGATGTTCTTTTGTCCTACATTTGCCCTGCAGCTGGAAGCTAATCAACAGATAATCAGGTCATTTTAAGCAACAAAAGATCATGAATGAGTACAGCAGTCGCCACTGATTTAATTTTACATATAGCTCACAGAGGAGACGTGAGAGTTTAACAGAAGATCTCTATAGCAACAAGTGTTATGTACCATGTTAAGACGCTATTTTACGATTATCAGTTATCGGTTACAAAGCAAATTGAATTATGTAATCATGGAAAAATAAAGATTTGAACTGAGTGTTTTTGATTTGAGTTACTTTGTGATTCTTTGTAATTTTACACAGTCCTACTGTTTTCTAACCTCCTCCAGATCTATGTATAGTCCTGAGTCTAGTTGGTTCTACACAATGATCTGGGATTGCTGTGTCTGAAAAAGGGAGGGACAATCAGGTATAACATTTTAAGCTGATTGGAGGACGAGACAGAGTCCATCTAACGTTTGTCTTTAGCTAATCACAATAAATCAAGCGCTTGCAAATTTAGTCGCGAGAAAAGCACACGCATCATTACTGACAAGAAATGTTAAAAGTTTTTACCTTTGCTCATTTTTTTTTTTTTTTTTAACAAAGAAATTGTCTCTAGTTCTTCTTAAACAGATTTAATACCTGCTTATACATGTACATCCACCGGCTGTTAGGGTTTAGCACTAGCTCAAACCCACGCACGGGAGATGACTCACCAGCCAGAAATTTGTTCACAAAAGAACTTTAATTGAAGAGAGACTTGCCTAAGGAGGTGCTCAGGGAAACTGGAGCGAGTGGAAGAGCAGCACATATGAAATATCAATGAGCAACAAACCTAACTAAACATCAGCCTTTTATAAATACACAAAAGAGAACGAATGAGACAAGTGGAAACACCTGGAAAAGAGAACATGAGGGAAAACAGGAAGTACAAATGATTTCAAAATAAAACAGAAAATGATGGGATGAAAACCGGAAGACAGGGAGAGCACAACGAACCTGACATTGAAAACAGGGAAACCAAAGATGATACAAAAACATCAAAATAACCCCATAGAACAAAGAACTGAAAACCACAGATGACTATCTGGAGAAAACCCATGAAAACAAAACAAAAACCCAGAGCCCCAACCCCGGCACTGCCATGTTTGTTTTGCTTTGCTTGGGCACTTGCTGCTATCGTCAACAGTGTTAGGAACGGTGTTAAGAAATGTGGCTGGATTTTCAGTAACTGAAATTGTAATTAGATTATTCTAACGTTACAATGCCGTTATTGTTAGTGAACTTAAGATGCAGTGCGTTTCTCTGAATCGGTAAAAGAAACTGTGACTACTATGTGACTACGAACACACATACATAATTATATGGAGTCTGGGTGGATTTCATGATAAGCTGGTCACTGTAGGCTAGCAGGAGTGTGTGTGTCTTTCCTTTAGAAGACCACAGTTTGATCCCCAGTGCTGGTGGGTCACAAAGCACAATCAATTTTAATGCCAAGTTTTATTTGCATAATACTATGGGGTGCCATTTGTAAAGTTAGTTATTAACAGCCATATTTTGGGTTATTTAGCTCATTTATTTGTAAATGTTACATTTACTAACTATTTAGTTGGCAAGCTAAACATTTAATTTGAAGTGAAATGTTTATTTTAAAAAATTGAATATTTTCCAACCGAAACATTTAACTAATATACAAATTCACTTGCCGATGAGCGGAAGTGGACAACAAAAATAAAAGCTGGGCCTCACAAACTTTTATAGTGAACATGCAGACAACTGCCTCAGTTTTGTTTTTCACCTAAGTGGCACTGTTTGATTCTGAGTTACTTTTTTTCCTGCTCCGAGTGAGTCCTCTTTCAGCAGAAGATCTTCGCAGGAGAGCATGCTAGATGATACTGATCTCGTTGAACTCCACCAGTTGCGGGAGCTGCCAAACACTAATTCGACGCTTGGTTGTTAACTTCACTGGTAACATCAAGCTTTGTTCCACGTTTCTCCTTTTGAGTTTAATGAAAACATTTTTTTTCTGCAGTGCTCTGTGGTGCATCAACTTCATGTGTTTTCCCCAAGATCACCTCAGCTACTCCCTGTGCCTGCTCGAGGTTTCCTCTGAGCTCCGCTTTCTTATGTCACTAGAACCCACCTCACCTGCTTCATTAGCTTCATTATCACCATTCAGCTCACTCGGCACAGCTCACCTGGAACCATCCCCATGCACAGTCGCTCTCATCCTTGGATCTAACACCCCCCTCAATCTCCACCCCCTGCACTCATGAGTTTTTCATTCTCAAAATCAATAATTATTCTCAGAGCCCCTCAGGATCTAACCTCTTCTGTCCCCTGCAGTTCCCTCATGTGCTTGCAGCTTCCCAATTTGTTTAAACTTTTCACCTGAGTCTGCATGTGGGTCCAAGAACTGCCTGAGTCCATGACACCCACAAGTATAACGCCTGAACCGGGTCATGAAACAGCCCAAGAAAGGACTGAACTGTTGTTCTTGCACCGGCTCTTGTTGTCTAAGCTTGGTGTCTGTCTTCCTGGTAAGCCATCGCTTCTCCATCAAACGACCCATGTTGACTCGCTACAAGTACTTAAAGCCCTGACAATCAATCACAACTAGTTAGTTCTGGGACAGTGAGTTGAACATCTTACACTTCCTTACCAGTGCCCGTTTGTTCCTGAACTTGTCTATCATTTGGTCTTGAGTGCTTTAACCCTGGACCATCCACAATCTCATCTCTGCTTAATAGTTCTGTTAAAGACCTCCAGCTGATCCAAAATGCTGCTGCCAGAGTTCTGATGAGAGTTAGAAGGAGAGACCATATTTCTCCTGTTTTAGCATCACTTCATTGGCTCCCTGTAAGGTCTAGAATAAAGTTTAAGGTTTTACTTTTGACGTATAAGGCCTTGAACGACCAAGCTCCAGCTTATATTAAAGATCTTGTTGTTCCATATGCTCCTAACAGAGCACTTCGCTCTCAGACTGCAGGTCTGCTTGTAGTTCCTAGAGTTTCTAAAAGTAGAATGGGAGGAAGAGCTTTTAGTTATCAGGCTCCTCTCCTGTGGAACCAGCTTCCACTTTTTATCCATGAGGCAGACACCTTGTGTAGTTTTAAGAATAGACTTAAAACTATTCTTTTTACACAATCCTATAGTCAGGGTTAGCTTGGGTTCTCCTGATCCATCCCTTTAGTTATGCTGCTATTGTCTCAGACTGCTGGAGGACATACTGTCCACATTTCTTCACTCTTCTGTCTCTCTTTACTCTCCATGTTTGCATTAATTGTTGTTGCTGCCTTTAACTGTTTCTCTGTTTATCTTTCTATAAACATGACGATTGGCCCAAATCTATCAGTGTTTGTCTCTTTCCTGTCAGCTCAGACCCCAGTCGGCTGAGGCAGAAGGCCGCCCATCCTTCCTCTTAAAAGGGAGTCATTCCTTTCCACTGTCGCCAGCTGCTCAGTATGGGGGGGGGGTTATGCTGAATTAACAATTCAACCCAATCGACTGGTTCCTTAGATAGAACATGTTTTATTGCTGACTGGTTGATATTTTTGTAAAGTGCCTTGAAATTACTTTGTGAACTGGTCCTTTATAAACAAACTTGAATTAAATTGATAACAGTTTAACAGAAACATTATTTAGTAAATGTTGGTATAACAATGTCTTTAGTCACCACGAAATTGTGTTATTTCATTTTGTCACATTTTTCCTGTCTTACTTTCTTGGGTTTCCTTTTTATTTGGAAGACATCTAGTTGTGTATTTTAGAATTAAGGCATAAAAACCTTTACTTCTGCCCCTTTCTTTTCAAATGTGTAAAACTTGTAACATCTTTTGTAAACATGGTGAAAATTGAGAATGTTAGAAACAAAAGAAAAAGCACAAATAAAAAGATTTTCTTGATAGTTATAGAAAGAAAAATACAAATTAGCTTTCAGGAACGTTCTTTGTTCTCTGATCACCAGGATTCACATGAAGTACAATTCAGCAGATAAAGTAGGAACATGATTAAATTCTGGATGTATAGAATTCATCTGGCATCCTCGGGACGCTCAGATTTGATCATCATTCTTGTAGCTTTAGCTGAATAAGAAATAAGAGGTTTCCATGTGAGCCAGTTGAATCCTGAATACCATCCTGTGTGTTCACCAGTAGGATGCCAGTCACCATTTAGAGCAGCAGAACCACACCTACTGTACCACCAGCCACCACCCTCTAATACAATACACTCTTCAACAACAATGTCATCAAACATGCATGGAGTGCAGCCGTCATTATCACGGTCGATGGTGCTGAAGCCGAAGCCATTCTGATCGATACCTGGATAGGCACCACGGATGGCGTCACCTTTGGACAAGTTTTGGGTAAGAAAATAGATATTAAAGAGATTCACTAAACAAATATATCATTAAAAAGTACATGTACCTGCGGTTCCGCTATATTTCCCAACTTGAAGTTTAAAAGCTGTTTGTTCATCTCCAAGTTTAAAGTCGTCGTACTCAGCATAAGCAGTACCACCTTCATGGTCCCACAAGTCCACTCTCAGCGTCCACTTCCTGGTTTCATTTTTGGTCAGAAGAAAAACCTTCTCCAGACCAAGCCAGTGGTCGTCTGAGGGATCCGAAAAGCACAAAGAAAAAATAATTTGTTTCAGTCTTTCTGCATTTTTACTCAGGTAAGAACCTTTGACAGAAACAAGCTTGACTGATTGACAGAAGTCGTTCTGAATTTTAAAAAGATGCAAATTTGATCATTTTAGATTTCAGTGAGGTGTACAGCATGAAGCGCTCTACTTTTCACACCTTGCGCTGCAAGATGGATTCTTGTGAGATTTGGAGTTTTCCAAACCCATGAAAATCCATGTTGTACCGCTCCATTGAAAACCGTCTATTTCGGTCAATAAAATGTTCGAACCAATCATTGTGCTTTGGGGCGGGTGTTCAGGTATGATTAGCAGCAGATGCCCAAGCAGACAAAGCTAAACAAACATGGCTGCTCCAGTGGATGTACGCATAAAAGCGGCTATTGAATCTGTTTTAAGAAATCTAGAGACGATTTCTTCATTGAAAAATGAGCAAAGGTAAAAACTTTGATAATTTCTTGATGGTAAAGATGTGTTTTGCTTTTCTTAGTGGTAATGATGTGTGTGTTTTACTACCGAATGGATTTGCGAGAGCTTGATTTACTGTGATTGACTAAAGACAAATCATCAAAGGCAGACACTTGCTGGCTCGTCCTCCAATCAGCTTAAAATATTATACCAGATGTCCCTCCCTTTTATAGATTGTTTCAAATGAAGTGGTTCCAGATGTATGTGTGTCCCCAAATCGAGAGGAGGCGGGGCTACACATACAGTGGGGCAAAAAAGTATTTAGTCAGTCACCAATTGTGTAAGTTCTCCCACTTAAAAAGATCAGAGAGGCCTGTAATTTTCATCATAGGTATACCTCAACTATGAGAGACAAAATGAGGAAAAAAAATCCAGAAAATCACAATGTCTGATTTTTAAAGAATTTATTTGCAAATTATGGTGGAAAATAAGTATTTGGTCACCTACAAACAAGTAAGATTTCTGGCTTTCACAGACCTGTAACTTCTTTAAGAGGCTCCTCGGTCCTCCACTCGTTACCTGTATTAATGGCACCTGTGTGAACTCGTTATCAGTATAAAAGACACCTGTCCACAACCTCAAACAGTCACGCTCCAAACTCCACTATGGCCAAGACCAAAGAGCTGTCAAAGGACACCAGAAACAAAATTGTAGACCTTCACCAGGCTGGGAAGACTGAATCTGCAATAGGTAAGCAGCTTGGTGTGAAGAAATCAACTGTGGGAGCAATTATTAGAAAATGGAAGACATACAAGACCACTGATAATCTCCCTCGA
The DNA here is from genome assembly GCA_006937955.1 of Pachypanchax playfairii. Lineage (NCBI taxonomy): Eukaryota > Metazoa > Chordata > Actinopteri > Cyprinodontiformes > Aplocheilidae > Pachypanchax > Pachypanchax playfairii. The sequence continues at coordinate 30,120 of SSNP01000241.1, read as the reverse complement.
TCTGGGGCTCCACGCAAGATCTCACCCCGTGGGGTCAAAATGATCACAAGAACGGTGAGCAAAAATCCCAGAACCACACGGAGGGACCTAGTGAATGACCTGCAGAGAGCTGGGACCAAAGTAACAAAGGCTACCATCAGTAACACACTACGCCGCCAGGGACTCAAATCCTGCAGTGCCAGACGTGTCCCCCTGCTGAAGCCAGGACACGTCCAGGCCCGTCTGCGGTTTGCTAGAGAGCATTTGGATGATCCAGAAGAGGATTGGGAGAACATCATATGGTCAGATGAAACCAAAATAGAACTTTTTGGTAGAAACTCAACTTGTCGTGTTTGGAGGGGAAAGAATGCTGAGTTGAATCCAAAGAACACCATACCTACTGTAAAGCATGGGGGTGGAAACATCATGCTTTGGGGCTGTTTTTCTGCAAGGGGACCAGGACGACTGATCCGTGTAAAGGAAAGAATGAATGGGGCCATGTATCGTAAGATTTTGAGTGAAAACCTCCTTCCATCAGCAAGGGCATTGAAAATGAGACGTGGCTGGGTCTTTCAGCATGACAATGATCCCAAACACACCGCCCGGGCAACGAAGGAGTGGCTTCGTAAGAAGCATTTCAAGGTCCTGGAGTGGCCTAGCCAGTCTCCAGATCTCAACCCCATAGAAAATCTCTGGAGGGAGTTGAAAGTCCGTGTTGCCCAGCGTCAGCCCCAAAACATCACTGCTCTAGAGGAGATCTGCATGGAGGAATGGGCCAAAATACCAGCAACAGTGTGTGAAAACCTTGTGAAGACTTACAGAAAACGTTTGACCTCTGTCATTGCCAACAAAGGCTATATAACAAAGTATTGAGATTAACTTTTGTTATTGACCAAATACTTATTTTCCACCATAATTTGCAAATAAATTCTTTAAAAATCAGACATTGTGATTTTCTGGATTTTTTTTCCTCATTTTGTCTCTCATAGTTGAGGTATACCTATGATGAAAATTACAGGCCTCTCTGATCTTTTTAAGTGGGAGAACTTACACAATTGGTGACTGACTAAATACTTTTTTGCCCCACTGTATGTGTAGCCCCGCCTCCTCTCGATTTGGGGACACACATACATCTGGAACCACTTCATTTGAAACAATCTATAAAAGGGAGGGACATCTGGTATAATATTTTAAGCTGATTGGAGGACGAGCCAGCAAGTGTCTGCCTTTGATGATTTGTCTTTAGTCAATCACAGTAAATCAAGCTCTCGCAAATCCATTCGGTAGTAAAACACACACATCATTACCACTAAGAAAAGCAAAACACATCTTTACCATCAAGAAATTATCAAAGTTTTTACCTTTGCTCATTTTTCAATGAAGAAATCGTCTCTAGATTTCTTAAAACAGATTCAATAGCCGCTTTTATGCGTACATCCACTGGAGCAGCCATGTTTGTTTAGCTTTGTCTGCTTGGGC
>SSNP01000241.1:0-28652 GCA_006937955.1 Pachypanchax playfairii | reverse complement strand
AGTTTGAATATAATATAACAAGGACTGTATTCAGTGGCCTCACCTGTAAGCTCATAGTAATTGTATACCATAACTATAACATTTAACATACACAAGTGTAAAAGGATTGTTTTACATACACGTCAGTGATCCAAAACCAAGTGTATATTCAGCCCATTCTCTGCTGAAGGACACCAACCCTCCAGTGCGTCTCTGTATCACTATCCAGCCTTCTTTTGAACGCATCTCACAGTAAACCTTAGAACAAAGTCCCAAAATCATCCTCGTTACTATTTATTAAAGTCTTTAAAAGTAAAAACACAAAGCAAGAGGAAAGACAAGAAGGAGATAAGAAAACAATTTTTGTGGAGCCAGAAGTTGTTTTTGCTATGAACAGAAAAGTCTGATACCTTGAAGTGAGTCTTCTCTCCAGCAGGCTGGATAACATAAACTCCACTGGGTGCGTGTGGGGACTGAGTCTTGATCTGTGTGCAGTCTTTTCTCAAAGTTTACACAAGAAAAGAGAAAAAAGATGATCTCAAACAGAAACGGGTTCTAAATGTAATTCCAGATGGTGTTGTGGAAATATTCCATACGAATGAATCAAACGAGTGAATTTTACAAAAAAAAGTATTTATTATAAAAGCATGCATGAAGTGAGAGTAGTCAGACAAATGCAAAGTCATTTGTGACGAGACTCTGAAGTTAAAAACACTGGTTGGTTATACTTATAGGTGCTGATACCATGAGCTATCAGAAATATGGACGTCTTTAGAACTGTGAATCTTAGAACATTCTGGAGATATTAATGAGCTGTAGCTGTCAATCTAATTTAATACAAGCTGTTCTAGCTGTAATTGTTGGTTACTGTGACACTGTCATACAAACGTGTGTGAGGTGACCTGAACCTCTCCANACAATGGTTCCTTACCTTCAGGAAACGCTGCTTTCTGCAAACAAAATAAGACAAGTTTTAATGTTACTTTTCAAAGAGTATAAATACACAACAACAATAGCGCTTTTCTAGTCATTCAGACACGCAAAGCGCTTTCAAACTACAAGTTTTACATTTACCCATTCACACAACCCGATATGTTGATTGGGGGGAGGGTGGGGGCTAGCACTCGCACAGCCCGACAGGCAGATCGGGGGGCAACATGTCTTTCAGTGTTTTGCCCAGGGACCCTTTGACATGTGGTGGTGGAAGCCGGGAATAAGAACGTTCTGTGTTGTGTGTCTGTTTGTCACTCCCCCTTATGCAAAATAGACATGGCAAAGAGGTCTTTGAAAAAATTCTAACATTCAGTGACGGTACAACATTTACAGCAAAGCCATTTCTGAAACTATGGGATAACAAATTCTGTGGGTTTTAGGATGAGAGTTCACTAAAATAAAATCCCCCCAAAATCTTCATAATGCGATAATTAGTAGTACCTTTTTGTCACTCATGCCTTTGAAAATACTAAGATACCCTTTCAGAAAAATTTTGACCATATTCTGAGAAAATATTCCATTTTATTTTTCCACAAATTTTTTGAGTTAGTCTCAGAAAATACACTTTTTGTTACATTTAGGACTTTGGTCCTGAACATTTGGAATTTTTCTTGGAACTATACGAATTTTTGAAAATTCAAGTTTTTATATGTATTACATGTGTACCTGATGGGTTTTTATGTAAAAAAAATATTATTTGAATTGTCCAAGGTTTTTCTTATCATGATCATAAAAAGACAAGTAGGAACAGACAGTGGTTCAGCATTGATGTATGAAGCATCATAAACTTTAGAACAAATATTTCCTTTGAAAAAAAACACAAAATTATGCCAATTTTTTGAAGAGTTGCCAAAAAACCCTCTTAACTCTGTGTTCGATGGCTTTAATGTTGCTCTGCAGAAGTTCAGCTGAAAAATAACAAACAGGGAGGAGGCAAAGTCACGATGCTCAAGTAAAGCATGTAGTACTTATGTTTGCAAAAAATTTTTTTTTTACCATTACATGAAACAGAAAGGTGAAATACTTTATTTAATTATGAGATGAACAATAATGTGGGGAAAAAGTGACTCTTGAAAAATGTTTAATAAAAGATTTCATAAGGCTCTACAAAAATGCAGAATGGGAACAAATACATTTTATTGATATTTTTTAAAAGACTCACATTTTCCCCAGCCTGAGCTGAGAAGCTCAAGAGAAGAATCGGTATGAGTCCACGACAGATGAGAAGACCCTTCATTTGGACCTGAGTATGACAGTAACACATCGCCTCAGTGGAAAGTTTTTTAACATTCTCAAACACAAGAAGCACAACACAAATTTTTGTTAGTGAATGACTGAAAACCGCCTTAACTTGTACACAAGCCGTAAAACATTTGTCTTTTCTTACAGAGCACATGGATACAAATGTTAACGGAAAACACCGTCTGTCATCAAACACATACCTGCATGTTGGGTGAACCTTCCAGCTTAAGTTCCTGAACAGAAGCAACACCTTTTAAATCCTGGTTAAGGTACTGTACCACACCTTTTCTCAGCAACGCTAAAGTGTGTCATTCCTTCCAGGTCAGACTGAATGGAAGAAATGTTGGAACAGCACAGGTCATCTACTGTGACCTCGTCATATATTATCTTTCAAATAGATCTCAATGGTTCGACAAGTCTGGCCAAAAACAGCTCCCAGTTTGGCCTGAAGCACAGAACAACATTCCATAGTTCACCAGAGAAAAGGCTTTGCTGTGTTGTAGAAACTTCACAGAATGAGATCAATGAAGCAACCCTGGACTCTAAAACCAAACTGAGTAACAACATAAAGATTTACCTTCAGTTACCTTCAAATTTTATGCAAACATCCACAGTCTCTTCAAATGTTGAGAAACGGCAAACCTCAGATGATGCATTATAGACTGCAATCTGTTCCCTATTACCCCCCAATATGCATCTGTGTGAAGATTTATTTTTAATTATTTTAATTATTAAATAAGACAATATTTATTTCTTGTTTTTATAAGTTATATTGGATGTACATGCAGACCAGCGATGGGTATGAAAATGATTTATTTTACAAGCTGGCACATGTGTGCATTATGTGTACATCATGTGTACATCATGTGTGTCATTTGTGCAGTGCATCATGTGTGCATTGTGTGTGTGAATCACATGTATATCATGTGTGTATCATGTCTGCATCATGTGTACATCATGTGTATTGTGTGCATTGTGTGTGCATCATGTATGCATCGTGCGTATCATGTGTGCATCATGTGTACATTGTGTGTAACGTGTGTGCATAATGTGAGCAACAAGTGCATTGTGTGTGCATCATGTGTACATCGTGTGTGCACTGTGTGCATCGTGTGTGTATCATGTGTGTATTTGTGCATTGTGTGTGTACCGTGTGCATTGTGTGTGCATCATGTGTACATTGTGTGTGCATCATGTGTACATCGTGTGTGCATCATGTGTACATTGTGTGTGCATCATGTGTGCATTGTGTGTGCATCATGTGTACATTGTGTGTGCATCATGTGTACATTGTGTGAATCATGTGTGCATTGTGTGTGTACCATGTGCATTGTGTGTGCATCATGTGTACATTGTGTGTGCACTGTGTGCATCGTGTGTGTATCGTGTGCATCGTGTGTGTATCATGTGTGTATTTGTGCATTGTGTGTGTACCATGTGCATTATGTGTGCATCATGTGTTCATTGTGTGTGTATTGTGTGTGCAGTGCATTGTGTGTGCATCGTGTGTTCATTGTGTGTGTATTGTGTGTGTATTGAGTGTGCATCGTGTGTGTAACGTGTGCATTGTGTGTGCATCGTGTGTACATCATGTGTGTACATCATGTGTGTATCTTGTGTACAGCATGTGCAGTGTGTGTGCATCATGTGAACATCATGTGTGCATCATTTGTGCATCATGCGTGTGCATCATGTGTGCAGCGTGTGTGCACTGCTTATGCATCATGTGTGTATCGTATGCACCGTGTGTGCATCGTGTGTGTATCATGTGTGTATTTGTGCATTGTGTGTGTACCGTGTGCATTGTGTGTGCATCATGTGTGCATTGTGTGTGCATCATGTGTACATTGTGTGTGCATCATGTATGCATCGTGCGTATCATGTGTGCATCATGTGTACATTGTGTGTAACGTGTGTGCATAATGTGAGCAACAAGTGCATTGTGTGTGCATCATGTGTACATCGTGTGTGCACTGTGTGCATCGTGTGTGTATCATGTGTGTATTTGTGCATTGTGTGTGTACCGTGTGCATTGTGTGTGCATCATGTGTACATTGTGTGTGCATCATGTGTACATCGTGTGTGCATCATGTGTACATTGTGTGTGCATCATGTGTGCATTGTGTGTGCATCATGTGTACATTGTGTGTGCATCATGTGTACATTGTGTGTGCACTGTGTGCATCGTGTGTGTATCGTGTGTATTTGTGCATTGTGTGTGTACCATGTGCATTGTGTGTGCATCATGTGTACATTGTGTGTGCACTGTGTGCATCGTGTGTGTATCGTGTGCATCGTGTGTGTATCATGTGTGTATTTGTGCATTGTGTGTGTACCATGTGCATTATGTGTGCATCATGTGTTCATTGTGTGTGTATTGTGTGTGCAGTGCATTGTGTGTGCATCGTGTGTTCATTGTGTGTGTATTGTGTGTGTATTGAGTGTGCATCGTGTGTGTAACGTGTGCATTGTGTGTGCATCGTGTGTACATCATGTGTGTACATCATGTGTGTATCTTGTGTACAGCATGTGCAGTGTGTGTGCATCATGTGTACATCATGTGTGTCATTTGTGCAGTGCATCATGTGTGCATTGTGTGTGTGAATTACATGTATATCATGTGTGTATCATGTCTGCATCATGTGTACATCATGTGTATTGTGTGCATTGTGTGTGCATCATGTATGCATCGTGCGTATCATGTGTGCATCATGTGTACATTGTGTGTAACGTGTGTGCATAATGTGAGCAACAAGTGATTGTGTGTGCATCATGTGTACATCGTGTGTGCACTGTGTGCATCGTGTGTGTATCATGTGTGTATTTGTGCATTGTGTGTGTACCGTGTGCATTGTGTGTGCATCATGTGTACATCGTGTGTGCACTGTGTGCATCGTGTGTGTATCATGTGTGTATTTGTGCATTGTGTGTGTACCGTGTGCATTGTGTGTGCATCATGTGTACATCGTGTGTGCATCATGTGTACATTGTGTGTGCATCATGTGTGCATTGTGTGTGCATCATGTGTACATTGTGTGTGCATCGTGTGTACATTGTGTGTGCACTGTGTGCATTGTGTGTGTATCGTGTGTATTTGTGCATTGTGTGTGTACCATGTGCATTGTGTGTGCATCATGTGTACATTGTGTGTGCACTGTGTGCATCGTGTGTGTATCGTGTGCATCGTGTGTGTATCATGTGTGTATTTGTGCATTGTGTGTGTACCATGTGCATTATGTGTGCATCATGTGTTCATTGTGTGTGTATTGTGTGTGCAGTGCATTGTGTGTGCATCGTGTGTTCATTGTGTGTGTATTGTGTGTGTATTGAGTGTGCATCGTGTGTGTAACGTGTGCATTGTGTGTGCATCGTGTGTACATCATGTGTGTATCATGTCTGCATCATGTGTACATCATGTGTATTGTGTGCATTGTGTGTGCATCATGTATGCATCGTGCGTATCATGTGTGCATCATGTGTACATTGTGTGTAACGTGTGTGCATAATGTGAGCAACAAGTGCATTGTGTGTGCATCATGTGTACATCGTGTGTGCACTGTGTGCATCGTGTGTGTATCGTGTGCATCGTGTGTGTATCATGTGTGTATTTGTGCATTGTGTGTGTACCATGTGCATTATGTGTGCATCATGTGTTCATTGTGTGTGTATTGTGTGTGCAGTGCATTGTGTGTGCATCGTGTGTTCATTGTGTGTGTATTGTGTGTGTATTGAGTGTGCATCGTGTGTGTAACGTGTGCATTGTGTGTGCATCGTGTGTACATCATGTGTGTACATCATGTGTGTATCTTGTGTACAGCATGTGCAGTGTGTGTGCATCATGTGAACATCATGTGTGCATCATTTGTGCATCATGCGTGTGCATCATGTGTGCAGCGTGTGTGCACTGCTTATGCATCATGTGTGTATCGTATGCACCGTGTGTGCATCGTGTGTGTATCATGTATGTATTGTGTGCATCGTGTGTGTATCGTGTGTGTACCATGTGTGTATTGTGCACATTGCGTTCATTATGTGTGCATTGTGTGTGTATCATGTGTGCAGCGTGTGCACTGTGTGCATAATGTGTACATCGTGTGTGCATCCTTTGTGCATTGTGTATGTGCATCATGTGTGCACCATGTGTACATTGTGTGTATTGTGTGTATTATGTGTACATTGTGTGTGCATCATGTGTTCATCATGTGTGTATCGTGTGTGTATCATGTGTACATCATGTGTGTATCGTGTGTGTATTATGTGTGCAGCGTTTGTGCTCTTTGTGTGCATCGTATGTGCATTTTCTGTGTGTGCATTTTGTGTGTATCATGTGTGCATCATGTATGCATCATGAGTCTGACAGAGTGGCATTGTGTGTCTGCATGAGACCAGGTGACTGACTTGTGCAATATGACGTGTACAGATGTCACAATGGACTTACTGTGTAAACCAACAGGCAGACTTTGATGGTCCGTCTGACCTATGGTACTCTGACATTATTGAATATTTACCATTTTACATGGTTAGATCCCAGATATTCGTCACCATGACCCCCGTCATGCACGTACAGAAATTATAAATCAGATTTTTTTATCCCATCTGTGGAATTTAGTGACATAGTGCATGGAAGGTAAAACAAGGCTGCTGCTGTATAAAATCTATTCTCAGTCCATTTTAGCTGGTTAGATCAGGTTATGTAATCTCAATCTAAACAAACGTGGGTTAACTTTCAACTCCATGCCGATCTACCAGAACCAGTTATAGAAACTACGTGTTGACCTGTTAAAGTAGAGACAGCTGGGTGACCACAGTTTGCAGTGATTCGTTGTTTCCAACCCTGACGGCGTGCAGTGTGAGTGACTTTTCATGATTATATTCTTTTCATCATGTCTTCACAGCGTAATTACTAGTCAGTGATTTAAGTGAGTGACTTCTTGCTTTTCGCTGCTTAAATTACCATTTCTGCCAGGAATCAGGTCAGATCACGTCATGTTTCCATTGTTTCCTGACGTGCTGTTCTCAGATCTGCCACAAGTCAATCATTCAGTTCACCTGTGCTCACCTGATTCTCTGGTGCTCCTCACCTCCTGTCTCATCCCACCTCCAGATTGTTTGTTTGTGTCTCGCAGCAACTTTCCAGTACGTCTCCAAGTCATAGTGTCTATCTGGTTATCAGAGTGTACCAACAGTTTTCTGTTACCTGACCCACGGCTTCACCTGCCCATTGTTAGAGCCTTCATTGGTCTGGATCTGAAAGCTTTGACCTGTACAGACCACCTCTCTCCCTGCTCCCACCTGTCGCCCTGTGACTGTCACTGTTAAAACTCACAGAGGTATCTGACCAACGCTTGTCTCACTGAACTGGGTTTTGAATTTTAGACAAAGTAAATCAACAGTAGTTAACTCCTAGAATAAATTATCTTAGGTGTACTTTTTTAAAATCAAGAAAATGTCCCATTTGTTTACATGGAGGGGGCGGGACTTAAAACTCCTATTTCAGCCAGAACTCATCGTCTCTTGGTTTTACCTTTTATGCTTCATCCAGTCATATTCATGCTGATGGGTAAGAGTCTGTCGTGGTTAGATATTATTGATATGTGATTCTTGGAAGGCAGTTGACGGGTTGATTTATATTCCTCTGTGAGTATTCAGCTTCAGCTCTGGCATACCAGAATTAAACATACAGCACAACATAAAAAAACTGTACAAAGACAGGTCAAATCATTTTATTATTAATATTGTTAAACAAGTTAAAAATTAGCCTTCAAGAACCTCAAAGTCAATAACAAATTCTTAAGCGTTAAGCAGCAACTCAATTGAAAAACTCCTGTTTACACAGTGGAAACAGAGATCTAATTTGTAATTGGTCAATAGAAGCTGCAAGATGTTAGACGCCTTCCATCATATCTATTATGAATGTTTAGATCATAAAAGGCAGAAATATCCTGGACATGTGAAATAGGAAGATTAGCTGTCAGTCTCACTCAGACTTGATCATCATTCTTGTGGCCTTTGCTGAATAAGGAGCAGGAGGTTTCCATGTGAGCCAGTGAAGGCCTGAAGCCCATCCAATGTGCTGACCAGCAGGATGCCAGTCACCATTTAGAGCAGCAGAACCACACTTGCTGTACCACCAGCCACCACCTTCTGAATTAACACACTGTGCCTCAGCGATGTCGCCGAAAATGCATGGAGTGCAGCCGTCATTGTCACGGTCGACGGTGCTGAAGCCAAAACCATTCTGGTCGATACCTGGATAGGCACCACGGATGGCGTCACCTTTGGACAGAGAAAGTAGAAAACTGGGTTGTTGTTTTTTTGAGTAAAGGTCTGTTTTCAGGGGTTTCTGTAGAAATCACAGGTCTAAACTCTGGTCTCCATCTTTTATCTCCAACCTTCTTTCAGAATAAAAACAATCTAGTTTCATGATGTTTAAATACTGTCTGTTGACATGGATCGAGGCTCTTCCTGGTTTTGACTGCTGGGAGTCAAGCTGGAGAGGTTCATATGGTTTAATTTGAGACTCGAAATTAAAACAAAAAGAACATGCAGAATCTAAAGAAGAAATTCCACATCCTCTCAATCAGAGGCCAAAGTACTCAACCAGAAAAGAGTGAGAGATACAGAGAGAGATACGAACCGCACGGTGTTACATTAATAATTAACTTTCAACCTACTTTGCATCAAATTTAGTTCGAGTTTCAATAAAGCATATACACGAGTGTCATCAAGACGCCAAAGTACCTGCGTTACCGTTGTATTTCCCAACATGCAGTTTGAAAGCAGTTTTCGCGTTTCCCAATCTGAAGTTCTTGTATTCAGCGAAAGCGGTGCCCCCTTCGTGGTCCCACAAGTCCACCCTCAAAGTCCACCTTTGGGTTTTTTTCTTGGTCAAAACAAAAACCTTATTCAGACCGAGCCAGTGGTCGTCTGAGGAAATCAGCATAAGACAAAGGATGTACTTTTTAGTTTTCTTCACATCTCAGAAATAACTTTTTAAAGCTATAAAGAATGTTTTTTTTTGTGGTTTTTCAAACATTTACATACGTGTAAGGTTTCCAAATCCGTTTTTATAGGCTGCCCACTTTCTGTTGAAGGACACAGTCTCTCCACTGCGTTTCTGAAACACCGTCCAGCCTCCATCAGGACGCATCTCACAGTAGACCTGAGCAGGAAGTCACACATATACAACATACAGTACATCAGCTGTTTACTGTGGGGTTTTTTTTACCCCATTATTTTTTTTCTTTAAAGATACTAAAATGTTGTAAAGGATTTTTGTATTATACGTAGCTATTCAATGTTTCTTTAAGTATAAGGATCTTGCATGTTTTGGCTGTCATCTGCAGCTTTCGACAGCCAAAACATGTCTGAAAAAAGACACACTGAATAGCTATATGAGAAAAGAAGACATGATGAACTTATTGATATAATTCTGTATTACCAAGAAATTCAGAACTTTTTTCACAAAAATTCCTACCATGCAAGAGAACATATACAATAAATGTTTTCATTACAATCTTTGTTTCTAAGTTGGTCGATGAGATAAATCTGAATTTCATATATCATATATTTCAGTATTTCATTATAAATGTTGTCTTATTCTACTGATTAATCTTTATAGTTCTAAAGGGATAAATGATAACAGCCAGCTGTGTAAAAGCATTTGCACTCTAACATTCAGAATAAACATTTTACTTTCATTTGACACATTAAATGTGGAACATCTAAAATATAACTCTGCTTTAAACATCCTCACTTTCTCATGATGAACTATCAGTCAGATTTCAACATTTAAAGAGGCCATTTCATACAAATTTCAGGACTTTGTGGTTATTTCTTAAGTATTAACCAGTAATATGAAACATTTTATATCTAAAAACGTCAGGAAACACTGATTAACAGACCTTTCAATCTGTCTGCGTTAAAATTCGGGTGGTTCCGGCTGGTTCCATCAGGCTTTGGGCAGAAGCTCATTAATATTCATTATTCGAATTTGCTGGACTCTGATTAGCTAACAAACTAGCCTATGAGAGCAAGGTATACTGTTTCCTGTCCCGCTGTGCATGGCAACGTCAGACGTTCTTCCTGTTTGCTACGTCTTATGCTACAGCTTTTAGCCAGCAGCATGCTAGGTGTGGTTTTAACTGCAGGAGCTGCCGAATACTAACGAACAAAGGAGTTGAGACGAAACAGAAACAGGCCGTTCGGACTCGGGAGAACTCGGGTTTTATCACCACCTGCGTAATCTGAGAGATTAAAACTGAAAGAAGTTATTGATCTGTTTTCACACCCACTATGAAGGTAAGAACACCTGTGGAGCTAAAATATTCAACAGAAACCTCAGAAAAAAACATTTTTAATGGAAGGGCCTCTTTAAATGCAACAAAGAGCAGAATGAACAATCTCTCACTTCGCCTTATGTGGATTCCCACAATGCTCTGCGCCGACCGGCAACATCCAGTTTGTTGTTTTGATGGCAGACAGCTGAGAGAATAGTGCACTCCAGTCGGATTTTATCATATGGCTCTTAATGAAAATGTATTCTAATATTTCTATTTTATATACAGTGGGGCAAAAAAGTATTTAGTCAGCCACCAATTGTGTAAGTTGTCCCACTTAAAAAGATCAGAGAGGCCTGTAATTTTCATCATAGGTATACCTCAACTATGAGAGACAAAATGAGGAAAAAAAATCCAGAAAATCACATTGTCTGATTTTTAAAGAATTTATTTGCAAATTATGGTGGAAAATAAGTATTTGGTCACCTACAAGTAAGATTTCTGGCTTTCACAGACCTGTAACTTCTTTAAGAGGCTCCTCGGTCCTCCACTCGTTACCTGTATTAATGGCACCTGTGTGAACTCATTATCAGTATAAAAGACACCTGTCCACAACCTCAAACAGTCACGCTCCAAACTCCACTATGGCCAAGACCAAAGAGCTGTCAAAGGACACCAGAAACAAAATTGTAGACCTTCACCAGGCTGGGAAGACTGAATCTGCAATAGGTAAGCAGCTTGGTGTGAAGAAATCAACTGTGGGAGCAATTATTAGAAAATGGAAGACATACAAGACCACTGATAATCTCCCTCGATCTGGGGCTCCACGCAAGATCTCACCCCGTGGGGTCAAAATGATCACAAGAACGGTGAGCAAAAATCCCAGAACCCCACGGAGGGACCTAGTGAATGACCTGCAGAGAGCTGGGACCAAAGTAACAAAGGCTACCATCAGTAACACACTACGCCGCCAGGGACTCAAATCCTGCAGTGCCAGACGTGTCCCCCTGCTGAAGCCAGGACACGTCCAGGCCCGTCTGCGGTTTGCTAGAGAGCATTGGGATGATCCAGAAGAGGATTGGGAGAACATCATATGGTCAGATGAAACCAAAATAGAACTTTTTGGTAGAAACTCAACTTGTCGTGTTTGGAGGGGAAAGAATGCTGAGTTGGATCCAAAGAACACCATACCTACTGTAAAGCATGGGGGTGGAAACATCATGCTTTGGGGCTGTTTTTCTGCAAGGGGACCAGGACGACTGATCCGTGTAAAGGAAAGAATGAATGGGGCCATGTATCGTAAGATTTTGAGTGAAAACCTCCTTCCATCAGCAAGGGCATTGAAAATGAGACGTGGCTGGGCCTTTCAGCATGACAATGATCCCAAACTCACCGCCCGGGCAACGAAGGAGTGGCTTCGTAAGAAGCATTTCAAGGTCCTGGAGTGGCCTAGCCAGTCTCCAGATCTCAACCCCATAGAAAATCTCTGGAGGGAGTTGAAAGTCCGTGTTGCCCAGCGTCAGCCCCAAAACATCACTGCTCTAGAGGAGATCTGCATGGAGGAATGGGCCAAAATACCAGCAACAGTGTGTGAAAACCTTGTGAAGACTTACAGAAAACGTTTGACCTCTGTCATTGCCAACAAAGGCTATATAACAAAGTATTGAGATTAACTTTTGTTATTGACCAAATACTTATTTTCCACCATAATTTGCAAATAAATTCTTTAAAAATCAGACAATGTGATTTTCTGGATTTTTTTTCCTCATTTTGTCTCTCATAGTTGAGGTATACCTATGATGAAAATTACAGGCCTCTCTGATCTTTTTAAGTGGGAGAACTTACACAATTGGTGGCTGACTAAATACTTTTTTGCCCCACTGTATACAGTATATATATATATAAGTAATTATACAATTTCTCTTTCTGACTGGTGTGTCTTTGCTTGCTAAGATGTGGCGAAATGAGATTAATTATGATTAAGCATACAAGAAAACGTACAAACCGGATGTTGCCGGTCGTCGCTGTGCATCATGGGATATTTGCATGTGGTAAATAGTTTGATAGTTTTTAATGTTTTTATACTCGACTGCAGCTTTGACTAAAACAAACTCTCAGTTATGAAACAGAAATGAAAGAATGAGTCTGCTTTGTTACCTTGAAGCTGGTCTTGGCTCCGATAGGCTTGATCACATAAACTCCACTTGGTGCTTCTGGTGATTGATGTTTAATCTTTGTGCAGTCTGTTCCTGATGTTTGAGAGGGAACAGGACAAAACGGCCAGACTGTGGAACGTTAATGTCTAAGATCCTCATTGTAAACAGGATAACAGAAGGTTTCTTACCTTGAGGAAAAAGTTCTTTCTTCTTTTTCTAGAAATAAAAACAGTGAATATGAGACTTGATATAATGACATCATACTTAACTAGTTTAATAGTTTTTTTTTTCATATTTACCACAGCTTGTTCAGATTGGCTCAACAGAAGTACCAAAATGAGCCAACAGGAGCAGAACAGACTCGTCATTTGGACCTGAAAATGAAAAGTATATTTGTCTTAAATCAACATTCAAATACATCAAAGATTTCAGACAAACAGAAGCATGAAATATTTACTCAGTTAATGTTACGTAAGATGAGAATTTAGCTCCAGATTCAACATTTACACTGAACATTATTTCCTTTCACGATCCTGAGAACTAAAAACACATCTGTTATTCTTCACACATGTACCTGCATGTTGGCTGAACCTTGTATCGCAGCTCAAACTCCTGCACAGCAGCAGCAGCAGCAGCAGCAGCGCCTTTATCTGACTGAAGCAGAACTGGGTGAAGTTCCACACTTACGTAGTTGTTGTTATATTATGCAGGGTCAGACTCGATGGGAAAAACAGTCCCAACCATCAACACTGTGATGTTCCACCAAACAGGGTGTTTTTTTGTTTGGGTTTTTTCAGATAAAACAACACAAACGTCCTGACTGGAACACGTTAGTATCACTTCCTGAAAGTGTTCATGTGCTGGTTTATCAGGCTTTGCTCATCTGGCTCCGCCTCTTTAAGGAGACAACATTCCAAGGCTGACGCATGTTGAAGTCTGACACAGAGCCTGTCTGTTGGAACAACTTGTTTTTTCTTTAAAGGCAACAGATTTTCAAAATAAGACTCATATTCCCCTGCTTTTGAACCCAATTGGGTGTGTGCAGCCATTGTGCCTTTGGTACTCCCTAAAGTTTTCATGTCATGGTTCATGTCATGGATCTGCCCAGAGTAGTAGTAGTAGTAGTAGTAGTAGTAGTAGTAGCCAATTTAATCCAAGTATAATAAATATTCAAATTTGGTGGATTATTAGATGCCA
The DNA here is from genome assembly GCA_006937955.1 of Pachypanchax playfairii. Taxonomy (NCBI): domain Eukaryota; kingdom Metazoa; phylum Chordata; class Actinopteri; order Cyprinodontiformes; family Aplocheilidae; genus Pachypanchax; species Pachypanchax playfairii. The sequence continues at coordinate 14,806 of SSNP01000241.1, read as the reverse complement.
GTTTGTGTTGAATCTTAATTTCAACAAAATCCTCCATCCTGAGCAGCAGAACCAGAACCAGGATGAGTTCTGCTTGAACCCACTGGGGTCCGAGAGGACAGATAGTGGACTTGTGTCTAGATCCTTTAAATTCTCAGTCACATGCATCTGATTCCTGTTTGTCCTGTTTGTTGATCAGTTGACTGCTGACTGTGTGACGTAGCTACATGTTTATTTACCTGTAGAGCAGGTAACTGAGATCTGCTCACTTAATATGCTGGTGAAGATTCTCAGTCATCCAGGTAAGTTAGAAAAGATAACTGGACTTTCTTCTTTGGAAGATGTTTGGCTCATCGAAGGAGCTTGTAAACTAAGGAACATTTAACAGAATCTATAATCCAGGTAACATTTAGAGTTAATCCATAAAACAACCCAAACCCACAGTCAGGTGACAGGTCACAATCTATATGTGAGGCGTACAGGTCGTTCAGCAACTAGTTAATCCACAATAGGTCCGACAAGAACTGTGAGGCAAAACATTGACCAAAATCGTTGAGATCTAACAGGCTGAGTGAAGAATTTAAGATTACTGGAGAAATGAGAACAGAATCTGGATCTTAAAGATGCAGAGGAACAGGTGAGAGTGATAACAAGGTACAGGTGAATGTTGGGGTAGTACGGCACGCTGACAGGAACAGAATTCAGGTTGTGACAGGATGAGACCTTCATACACACACACACACACACACACACACACACACAAACACACACAGCTGGATAACAAAAACACACTGCACATGAACCATCAACAACTTGTTTTTGATTTTGTCTGTGGGAACAAAACAAATGTTACTCGTCAGGTGAGATTAGGAACATTGTTATGTTTAAAACAAAACTTTAAAAACAAAATAAATTACAGCATAAAATTTGATCCCTTGAGATACAAACTCTAGAAGTCTGAGCCATGCTGCTCCTTCTGAACTGAAATAACATGATAAATTAGAGGTTACAGGCTGGAAGTGTTTACAATGTTTTGGTGGCACTAAGTCATAAGTAGAACAATATGTTTATAATTAATCCTAAATAATTTGAAATACACCAGTAAACTGTCCCTGCTTTACAACTGCATTATACTTTTAATTGTCATTTTATTCATGGAAAAGTTTATTTCCTCAATGACAATTTTCTTCCTAACGAAACATCAAATTTAAGACTGTGTCAGCTACAATTTGGTCTTAGGAGCATGTCTGTAATTTAACCTGTTGTCCTAAGCTTCAAACACATAATCAACCCTATAATTTCAAGCATTCAGCATCATCATATCCAGAATATTACCAACAATGGGGTGTGGGAGGATCTGATTTTACAGGTGTTATTTGTAGAAGTAAAAAGGAAAATACTGACATTGCTTCAATCTATTATTAATAAATAATCCTTCAAAAATGTTCCTGATACAAACAATAATCCAGATCACCCCCAAAATCTGGTCACTCTACCAGTCCCAACCAAGAAATACATAACCATTTATTACATTTACAATTGTTAAAAAACAAACAAACAAATATATACATTTAAAAAAGAAACTCATAGCCTTCTTGGTATAGGTCACGTCTCTCTGTGTGTAATACTAATAACCTCCAGCAGATGGCGCCAACAACCCAAACATCAGATACTAAACATGTCAGTAAAAATCAGCAAGGTTTGTTTCTAAACATCTGCACAGGGTGAATGTGTGTTTTAATGATTTAAACGTTTGATGGACAGTTTAGGTATCCTTTTCAGTTATAATAAATTACATCTTCAGGGAAATAGAGGGTGAAATAGGATGTTCATTGTTTGCAGATGATTTGGTAATTTGGAAGAAGAAAGAAAGGTAAACATTATTAATTAGAAAGATCCAGGGAGAAATATCTAGGATTGAAGAATGTCGTATAAGTGGAGTTTTTAGTTTCCTGTTGATAAAACAAAAGTCGGGAAAAGAAATCTAGAAAGCATACAGGAAAGCTTTAGCGAAAATATACACTTCATTAAGCTCTACAGTTGATTATGGCAGCATCATATATGGATCAGCTTCTCACACAGCTCTCAAAAAGTTGGATGTTATTCAACACCAAGTCTTAAGATTAATGACAGGGGTATTTACAACAACCTCAACAGGAGCTTCACAGGTGGAGGTCAGAGAAATGCCATTAGAACTAAAGAGATTACAGTCATTATTAAATTACTAGGTAAATTTACAAAGACACGGTCCCGACTAGACTTTGACTAGGACACACTGGATTCATTAGCAAATTATACAGAAGAAGAAAGCATGGTACAGGAAGATATGCATTTTACTATCAGGAAGAAACAGTTGAACATGCAATAATTCAGTGTAAGATCGCACAGAAAGAATTGAGTAAGAGGCCTGAAGAGAAACAATTTGACCTTATGGTGATGTTAAAAAAGAACATATGTATGATGCTGTTTTGTTAGTTTAAAGCAACTGGGTTAATAAAAAGAATGTATATATTTTTCTTTTTTGTTTGTTTTCACGGGGTGGTTGCTGTCCTGATCGAACAGCAGGTGGCGGTAATGCTCCTAATCGTTGTTTGCCAAACGTCTTCAAATCAAGAGAAGAAGAGGGTGTAAGCTAGGAGGCTAATCTCATAGCTTCGTAAAGTTTTCACCACCAGCAGCGAGAGAAAATGGACTCTAATGTTTTCACAACCATGTTTACAGGTCAGTTTCTGTAAAAGTTTATTAAGAATCAAAATGTGAATGAACAAACTGTGACAGATGGACTGTTGACTTTTACTTTTTAAGATTACTTATTATTATTAGGTCGGTAAGATTGGGTTTTAGGGTGTTTCTTCACATTACGATATTTTGTTGTGTTCGTGCTTTATGAATCAGTTGACGTGTATTTTTTTAAACTTATTTGTCAGTGCTTATTGCATCGCAGCTAACTAACAGGGTTTGCTTGATGTTGCGCATGCGCAATGGGGTCCCGTTAGATCACTCTTATCAGGTATTACTCTTAAATATGTTGTCGTTCTGAATTCAACACGCTTCTGTGAGCATCTCAAGAGCCTCTTTTAGAGATCCATGAAAAGTTCTGTCTTTAATCATGCCTCAGGTATAAGTTTGATTCCAGATGTGCATGTGTGCACGTGTCGTTTTAGTCGTTGAGATCATTTTCATCACATCTGGAACAAGCTTGATGAGACATTTACAGTAGTGTTGAAGCACAGAACGGTATGTTTATCCTGTTTGCTACTTATAAAATTAAAATAACTTTTAAATTGTTATTTTTTCTTATAAGATGACCCTCAAATTTAACTCATTCAGTGCCAGCCACTTTCAGATTTCGTATCCCCCTCAGTGTCAGAGATATTTAGCATTTTTACTGATTTTTGAAGGCCCACAGAATATTTTTCCTGTGACTATGTGGATTCTGAAACCATCAACACAAAATTTAGTTTTTCTTCTTTCAAAAGTAAAAAAAAATGTTTCTACCTCTTTCTGTTATTTAGTAGTCTGCAGTACAAAAGAGGAACTTTTATGAAAATCCACACGTTTCAGGACTAAAAGCTGAGATAAAGAGCGTTTTGTGTAAAGAGGTTTTTCAAGCAGATCAGTGACTTTGATGTAAATATTTCATGTTTCAATGATTCATGCAACATCTGAACTGTTTTACTTCTATGAAAGTGAAAAACAACAGTAGAAATGTACTTTTGATAGTTTATTTTATGTCTAAAAAGAGTCATTTCTAGACAATTTCAACACTTGAATAAAATATAAGAAAAAAAGCTGGATTTATTGCGGGATTTAAGCCAATAAAAGCTGTAGAGACATCAAGACGTCTATGGCACTGAGCGTTCAGATTCAGTTTGATGTCTATAGAAGTCAATGGCACTGAATGAGTTAAAAGCAGCAGCTACAGCTGGTAAATCTTCATCCTGCAGCTGCAGCTAGAGTCTCTGGATTATTATCAGCTTGAAAATTGGAAGCCTTTTCACAAATTTCTGAGCAGATGTGATGATCAATATACAGAATTTTAGAGATCCTGGGTGACCACCACTTATATTCTTCTTACAGCAATAATTTTTGTGAGACTGGAGGAATATTCCGAAAAGTGTAAGAACTTTTCAGCCAGTTTATGGAAGAAAATCACCTTGTTCTAAAGAATTCATCAACTTACTCATGCTACAGCTGTAACAGCTTCCTGTAGGAAACAGTTCCCACCTCCATGAATGTTCACAAACTCCAGGTTTTTATGGGAAATGTGAGATTCCTACTAACAAATTGTCACTGAAATTGAGGCTTAATTAATCTTGTAATCCAGTTGGAACATTTATCTGTACTCAGACGCGTCTTGAGTCCCACCCTTCCTCCTCAGAGACTCCAGCGTTGTACACAATATCTTTACCTGTGTCGGTTTTTTCCTGTTCTGAGGATTTTTGGATAAGAACAGATGATATTTGATGTCTTCAACATTTTCTCTTCTCTGTTTTACAGATGATTCTTTGCCTTTGGCATCATTGCGCCTCCTGGTCCCTCCTCTCCAGCTCATGACAGCCTCCATGTGGCAAGTGTTGAAGAAACAAGACGTGATGAGCTACTGGGAGGTGGCAGAGTTTGTCTCGTTGGTGGTGGACATGGTCCCAGAGCTGCTGTTGGACAAGCACAGGACTCAACTAAATCTGGGATTAAGAGCCAGGGTAAGTCTGACACATATAATAAGAAGGTTTGGGGACGTTTTTATGTTTAATATTATCTGTAATATTCAATAATTAGTTGCATTGAATCTTCTCTTTTCCCTGAAACAGTATATTCTGGAATTATGTCGAAAAGAGCAGCCTGAGCTTGTCCTCTCTTACCTGGACAAGATGAAATCAATAAATTCCACCCTGGTATGTACTGTAATTTTTATTGTAAACACTTTGATGTTTTATATTTTAGGCTTTAATAATCATCTTTAATCCTTTACTCCATATTACAGGTAAGTGAATCAGACGAGGAGGCAGCAAACGTGAACTTTCATGATCTGATTCACACTTTGCTCAAGGATCCTAAAGAAAGACAGGACTTTTTCAATGTGAGCGTCTGTTATTATATCATATTAATATTAGTTGACTGTAGAAAATGGTAGCTGGTTTTAAGAAACAGCGTGTTGGAATTGTTTATTTGGGATTCTTGTATAGATCTCAAATAATACACTTTAAATGTCTTTATATAAGTTTATCTGTCACAAAAAATGGAAAACAGAATTAAAACTAGATTAAAACGCTTCAGTTTGATATAAAGGATGTATTTTTGAGTAGTTTTGATATAGATAACATTTTTGAAATAAAACCACTCAAGTTGAAAAGGTACATGATAAACTGTCAGCCATGTTGTGATGTCATCAGATGAATTGGCTCAGCGCATGTAAACAGAGAGAGTGAGTGAGATTTCAGAGAAGAATTAACAATATTTCTAATGAAAATGAGTTTATGTTTCTACATTTTGGATCACTGATTTAATAATATTTATTAATTTCTGTCTCATTTAGTGTTTAGAAGCTGGATGATCCTCCTGTGAAACATTCTTCAGTTAATGGTTGAATTTCACAAGTTTATGAAGATACAGACTCTATCAGTATAAACACTTTTTCCATGTGGGTTATTGCTAATTAGCTAAACATAGCAAATGATACAAGCTTCTTTTTTAGACAAAGCAACAGACAAAAACACCCGGGGGACTGGCAAGATGTTACCAGCAGTCGGGGGTGGAATATATATTTTTTTATTTAATATCATTAAATCTGTTGAAATTGTGTCAAACAGATTTTAATATATTTTTTACACAAGTTCATAACAAACATCATGTTTTATCAATTTACAGGGACAGCAACAATATCTTTAAAGTTTGATTGTAATTTTGTTATTTTTAAGCTTTATAACCTTCATTAATATAAATGTCTTCATTCAAAGGTTGTGTTCCCTGCTGAGTTCGGCCCTCAGTATGATACTGACTTAGAGACGCTGTTTTCAGAGTTTCTCTGTCGACTGTCTCAGCTGTTACCTGTACCAGACCTGGAACAGGTGAGAGTGTTCATTTAATACAAATCTCAAACTAACAAAGTGAGAGTTTGTTTGAAACAATACAAAGTAAAAGCTTTCAGAGTGTTTGTTTACAGGTTACAGTGGCATTTTTGAGATTGGAGTTGTTTTAAAGAGGCAATTTCATACAAATTTTATGACTTTGTGGTTATTAAGTATTAACCAGTAATATGAAACATTTTATACCTAAAAAACGTCAGGAAACACTGATTAACAGACCTTTCAATCTATCTGTGTCAAGATTCGTCTGGTTTCGGCTGTAACTCATTAATATTCAGTATGCTAATTTGCTGGACTCAGATTGGCTAACAAACTAGCCTATGAGAGCAAGGTATACTTTTTCCTGTCCCGCTGTGCATGGCAACGTCAGACGTTCTTCCTGTTTGCTACGTCTTATGCGAACAGCTTTTAGCCAGCAGCATGCTAGGCGTGGTTTCAACTGCGGGAGCTGCTAAATACTGACGAACAAAGGAGTTGTGATGAAACAGATACAGGCCGTTCGAACTCGAGAGAACTCGGGTTTTATCGCCACCTGCATAGTTTAAGAGATAAAAACTGAAAGAGAAGTTGTTGACCTGTTTTCACACCCACTATGAAGGTAAGAACACCTGTGGAGCTAAAATATTCAACAGAAACCTCAGAAAAACAGTTTTTATTAGAATGGCCTCTTTAACAGAACAACAATCCTTCTGGATCTTGCTGCCACTCAGACTCACCATCAGCTTGGTGTTCTAATCTCTCTGTTTTGAAGGCAGATTCTGAAGAGATGATGTGCACCCACAACCTTTTTGTGCAGTGTTTTTAAAATGATTATTTTGTGATACATTTTGCTCAGACTGTTTCCTGGCTCGATGCGAAGTGCTTTCTGTTGGAGGACTGTGTGCAGACACTCTCTGAGCCCACAGACCTGAAGAATCTGCTGCAGCACCACAGGAACCTCAGGCACTTAGAGCAACACGGTAAGTCTCCTCCTGTAAAGACTCTGTTATAACTCTGATCAGGATTTATACCAGTTTCTTGTTCTTGTGCAGTTGTTCTTGCCAGCATGGGCAGCAGCATCCTCCCCTCACTGTCTGCCTCTTCACCTCAGAAAGGGGTTGAGAGGACATCAGATCCACCGCTGTGCCTCATGAAAAACCTGCAGACTGTAACACTAATGAGTGATGAGCTAGTTGAAATAATTACAGTTTCTGATTATGCAGAAGTTGAAGTAGGTGTGAGCACCAACGTTGAAGTGATTGACAGTGAAAACTGCTTTGATGGTATAAACATAAGGACACCAGCTGAGGATTCTCTGGACGTGTTTTCTAAAGAGAAGGTCAGTGAAGAAGAGGAAACCACACCAAGCTCAGCCTCCTCCCCGCAGAAAACCGCTTCAGGACCGCATGTCTGTCCAGACTGTGGAAAGAAATTTAAGTTTGCGTCTTCGCTGCTGGCGCACAGTGTCATCCACACCGGAGAACAGCCTCACCGCTGCAGCGACTGCGGCCGCTGCTTCTCCTTCAGGCAGTCCCTCGACAGGCACAGACACACACACCAAACGGGACGCACCTACGACTGCATCATCTGCGGAGAGACATTCCATTCGTCGTCAGCCTGCATACAGCACAAGCAAACGCACATGGACGATGGTGTTTACACGTGTAATCAGTGCAGCAGGATGTTCAGCTGGGAGCCGTCCTTCGCCAGGCACCTTAAAACTCACGCTGGTGACTGTGGCTCCAGGCGGCTGGAAGCAGACAGCGTCAACGAGGCTGTTGATGAGCCTTCTGGACTCGAGTCTCAGGTGCAAGAAGGTGACAGAGGTGATGGTTATCCACTGGGAGACTGTCAGAGCTGTGAGCAAGAAGATCCTGCTGCTGAACAAGACAAAGATATCATCGTCCCTGTGAAGGTCCGTACAAGTGGACGCAAACGTAAACCAACCATGAAGGTCCAGGGGATGAAACACATGACCCCTAAACGAAGGAACGAGGCTACCAGGGTGACTCCGCCTGCTCTGAAGCCTTTACCATTCATTAGGTAAAATCACCAGCCTCATTGTCTTCGTGTTCTTTCTCACAGATGGTGCCATTCATTTGGAGTCTGACATGTTTATTGTGGTGGAATAAACAGCTGATTAAAAGAGATCATCTGTATTTTTCTTTCTGTTACAGTTCGGAGCACTCGTATGGATCATCCCTGGTCTTAAAGGATGGAGATGAAAGTAAGAATTTCTTATTAAATAAAAAAGAAGAAAAGAAATAGAGGATACTGGATGTATAAAAAAAGGATATTTGTTCCAAAACCACGTGATGATGTCGTTTCACTTTCCTTCTTTGTGTTTTCCATCAGGTTCTCCTGAAGGTTCCTCACCTGCTGCGTTCTGCTGTCCACAGTGTTCCTTCCAGCACGCTGAAAAACTGCAGGTCCTGCAACATATTAACGAGTTTCATCCCATTGACACCATGGACGACAATTTGTCCCCTCAGCCTCTTGCTGACGAAGGACGATATCGATGTGCAGACTGTAAGAAGACATTTCGGTTCCGTTCCTTGCTTAAAGCCCACCGGCGCGTCCATACAGGTGAGCAGCCCTTCTTGTGTGCTCAGTGTGGACGGCGTTTCTCCTTCAAACAGTCACTTGAAAGACACAAGCAGACACACAAAACTGGACAAAAGTACAAGTGTCTAATCTGTGGGGAGCTCTTCAAGTCGGCAGCAGAAGAAAGAGAACATCAGAGCAGCCACGTGGAGAACGAGGAGTACCTGTGCTCCGAGTGCGGGCAGACATTCACCTGGAAGTCGGAGTTGATGAGGCACCTCAGGACCCACAGCTTGTACGCTGATCAGGTGGAGAACTCTTACCGATGTCCTCGTTGTGATGTGACCTTCAGCTGTGCCAGCTACCTGAACAGGCATCTCCAGACTCACAATGAGGAACGAGTCCATGCCTGTAGCTGCGGGAAGAGCTTCACCTACCGGGCGGCTCTAACAGCGCACCAACGCACTCATCAGAAAGAACGCCCACACATATGCACGCAGTGCGGAAAGGGGTTCCTTTATAAGGGCGGTTTGCTGAGCCACATGAAGATCCACTCGGAGGAAACGCCCTTTATGTGTTCGTTCTGTGGCAAAAGCTTTAAGAGGGAGCGCAACATGAAGAAACACGAGCGCTGCCACACCAGGGAAAACGTTTTCAGCTGTTCCCAGTGCGACAAGAGTTTCGTTTACAAGGCCACCCTGATCAGACACGAGCTGACGCATTCGGGCGAGAGACCGTATCTTTGCTCCGACTGTGGAAAGGGTTTCTTCTCACATGCGGAACTTTTAAAACACGAGCGCTTCCACACCGGTCATAAGCCCTTCCAGTGTCCTCACTGCGGCAAGAAGTTCACCCAGTCCTGCTACCTGACCATCCACCTGCGCTACCACACCGGAGTCCGACCGTACGCCTGCTCCGAGTGCGACAAGAGCTTCCTGAGCGCCAACCGGCTGAAGAGACACCAGCGGACACATTCAGGGGAAAAGCCTTACCTCTGTGTGGAGTGTGGAAAAGGATTCAGGCAGTCCTACCATCTCAAGGTGCATCAACGGACACACGTGTTGTGAAGACACTCCAGGAGCAGCTCGGTAATATCAATATGTTCAACTGGGTTCCTGTTGTTTTAGACCGAAACATGTTTGGAGTGTAACAGATTTCTATTTAGTATTTTCCACTTATTGTCTGTGTATCATAACAACACATTGAGCAATACATCGTCCTGAAATAATGAATGAAACAAACTTTCTGTATAAATTCAGTCTTTATTTTGAATTTAGTTGGACAACAAATTTAACACCAAGTAGGAAAATAAGCTTATAACAAGTTGCACTTTCTTTTACAGCAGGTTGGTTTTTTTTAGACAGTAACAGAAAATCAGCTTAGACATTTTTTGTGTTTAGTGTCGCATCTTGACAGAAACCTCAGAGGGTTTACTGAGATCTGAGTTACAGGAAGAAGAGATGAGCTACCACATGAAGCTATGACGTGGAGAGGGAGGGCTGACAGGTGTAACAGGTGTGAGAGACAGAAGCATCAGCTCCGGTCAGCACACAGTGATCTACACAGCGATGTGCAGAGTGATGGGGCAGTGGTCGCTTCCCATCGCCTTATTACGGATCTTGCTGTCACACAGGCCTGGAAGAAGAGAGGATGACAGCACAAAATAGTCGAGCCTCCAGCCCACGTTCTTTGAGCGGGAGTTCATCATGTAGGTCCAGAAGGTGTATGCGTTGGTCTGTTCGGGGTACAGCTCACGGAAGCTGTCAATGAAACCGGCCGCCAGCAGCTGGCTGAAGCCCTCGCGCTCCTCTGGAGTGAAACCTGCGTTTTTCTTGTTGCCCTTTGGGTTTTTCAGGTCGATCTCCTGGTGGGCTACGTTCAGGTCACCGCACAGCACCAGAGGCTTCTGGATGTCGAGCTCGCTCAGGTAAGCTTGGAAATCCACGTCCCAGGTTTTGCGGTAATCCAAGCGAACAAGACCTCTGCCGGCATTCGGCACGTAGGCAGTCACGAGGTAGAAGTTTGGGAACTCGGCGGTGATGACGCGGCCCTCCTTGTCGTGCTCCTCTTTACCTAAAGGATTGGGGAAATGAGTTTCATACAATCTTAATGTGACTTTTCAGTAAAAAAGTTTTTATCAACATCTTTAAACAAATATGGGACATCTGTAGTTTCTCTTTAAAAAAGTAGACAGCTGACTTTACAGCACTCACCAATCCCATATGTCACTTTGATGGGTTCAGTTTTGCACAGCATGGCTACACCGCTGTATCCCTCCTTATCGTCAGATGCAGCCCAGTACTTGTGGGGGTACTCGGGCATCGAGGTGATCTCTGCTGGAAGGGCTTTCTCTGAACATTTTGTCTCTTGGAGGCACAAAACATCTGGAGCCTCCTCACGAACCCACTGAGACACAAGAGCTTGGGTTAGTCTCCAAGTGTTTTAACACGAGTTTCGAGCTGCAAACTGGTTTTTATTTCAATGCAAACTCACATCCAGACCCTTCTTTTTCACCCACGCTCGCAGACCATCCACATTCCAGGAGGTGATCTTCAGGTTGGCGCTGCGTCCATCTTTGCTGGTCAGTTTATCAGGAGGATCGTCGTACAATACTGGGGCCTCTGGTTCTTTAGTCTTCTTTGCTTTCTTTTCAGAAGCTAATGCAGGAACATGGTGGAAAAATGTTACAGTTAAAGAAGTGATGTTCAGTGTGAAGAGCAGATTGTGGTGTTGTGTGAGCTGTAGTACCAGAGCCTGAATCGTTTTCACCCTCTGCAGCCACGTCCTCTGCCTTCTTGCCTCTTTTCATGCTGAAACTCGCCCTGACAGCAAACACGCCTCGCAGACACACAACACGCACACGCAGAACCACACACGCCGCTAGAAAGAGAAGAGCCAAGCAGTTACAACTAGACGGCTACTCAATGTGTTGTTTTCATCTGTTGGTTACTGAACATTAAGATTATTTGCTAAAAAAAATCAGCCCAGTCATTAAGTAAAAAAGGTTTATTGCACATTCAGAAATTTCCTGCCTTTCCCATGTTAAGTTGTAAATTTAGTCTAACAGAGTTTCACAAAACATTTTCACTGATTGTGACATATAAATAGATGTTCTCCTGAAAAATACCCCTGAATTTAATCACCAACAATAACATCAATAAATAAACGAGTTGTAGCATCTCTTAGATTGCTGTATTTTACATACATTTCAGTCAAACTGTCAACTAACAGTCAAACCTGTTAGTGATATTAGAGTTATTCTGCTGCAGAAACATGATCCAGTTCCTGTTACTCTTGTTTATGTTGGTGAGAGTTACAAGGAGCCACTTCAGAGGGGCTGAAGAGCCGCAGTTTAGAGACCCCTGCATTACACTAACAAATCTTAAATATTTGCTTATGACTTTGATCAGACTTAAAATCAATATCAGTAATTAGAAACACTGTGTGAATCTGCAAATGTACTTCACATCATTTGGTTAAAGGGGATGAAATGTAAACATCTAAACAATCTCCGGGATTTGTCGAGCCGACAATGAAACTAGCACCACCTGCTACGAACGCGCATCTCCACATGCTGCACGTGTTTGAAGATTATGTATCAACTCCTACAAAAAAGGGGAAGACTAACTTCTGTCAAGACGTGAGTAAAGAAACAAGTCTTCATAGAAAGACTTATATTATTATATCTAAAGTACCGTCGTAGAAGACACGGAAGAAGCATAGATAACTCAATGAGCTTGTTATCCTTGTTAAAGTAGCTGACGATGCGCCATGCTAAGATTAGCTTTGCCTCAAACAAAGAGCTGTACGAGATTCCCCGGGTTTCAACGACCGGATAATAAAACAAGACCCTCATTGACGTTCCAGGTTCGTCAACAAATGCAAATGTGCTTAAATAAAGTCTCAGTTTAGACGCATTTCAGGAAAAGAAGATGCAAATGAGCTTACTTGCACTTTCACAACAAGATGCAAAACCCAGACAGGCGCTGCTTCATTCAGTCAGTCCCCCAACGCGCATCCAGCCCAGGGCTGGCTTCAAATATGCCTGTAAAATAACCAAGAAAACTTTTTCCCTATGGCATCGGTAAATGAACACAAGTTACACCACCACTTGTTCTAACGTATTTATAATTTTATTGTAATATCATTGCGAGAAAATGTTAATTGTACAAAACACTCATTGTGAGGTGAATTTAGGAATTTTACACCGCGGTGTTTGGGTCCTCGGAGCTACAGAAGCTAACAGAGCCAGAACTTACAGATGTCCAGAAGTGGAACGAGGGCTGAAAGAAAGTGAAGAGTTTGGTAACGCCTGTTTGTTTAAACTGTGTAACATAAATTATGTAAAACGAGAGGTTAAAAATAGCGCATATCATTTTAGATCACTTTAGACCCGTAAGCCGCGTACTGACATGTTTCCTGCTGCAGAGGCGGTAAAATATCCGAGTCGAAAATGAATATTGGAGTAAAGTCAATTTTACAAATGCTGTCAGTACAGGGAGTTCATTTTTATTTTAATCCATATAATAATTTCCCCCTTTTATACAATAATCTTCCAGAAAGAAGCTGAAAATACCACTTTTCTGTCTGAACCTACTAAACAGTTACTCATCCACCTTCTGCTAATCCAACATTGGGTCAGGGGTGCAACTAGTTCACGAGAGAAACCCAGACCTTCCTCTTCTCAGAGACACTCTCCAGCTGCACCTGGGGGGCGGGGTGGTCTGCCTGGTGGTTTCCTCCTAGTGGGACATACCTGGTAAACCTCCACAGGAAGGAGACCAGAATGCATCCTGACCAGATGCTGAACCGCTTAAGTTGACTCCTTTTGATGAGGAGGAGCAGCAGCTCTACCTCAAGCGCCTTCTGGACCTGATGCCTTAAGGTGGATCCCACCCACCTAGCAGAGGAAGATCATTTCAGCTGCTTGAATCAGGTTCTTTCAGTCAGGATCCAGATCTCAGGACCAGATGAGGGTCAGAACATAGACCAGTGAATCTAGAGCTTTGCCTTTCAGCTCCTTCTTCATTACGACAGACTGACACAGCGTCTTCATCACGGAGGATGAAGCTCCATCTCGTGCTGCCACCTGCATCACTTATGAACAACAAGCACAGATACTCAAACTCTTCCAGACAAACACTGACAACCTGAAGGAACGTTCCTCCTTAATCCTGCTAAGAACCGTTATCAACTTAATTAGTAGAGATTTATTTAAAAACAGAATGTTGATTGTTTGAAATGACTCATAAGTTCCAGTTTTGACTTAAAAATGACAGAAAAGCTCCTGCACATGACTGATGAGTCCAGCTGTTTGGGTTAAAGGAAACTTCTGTAATTTCTTATAACATGAACTCCAATGAAAAGGAATCGGCCATATTTTATGTCCTTCTTGGAATTTTACTAACAGGAAAATCAGACATTTCAAACATCTATTATAATTTAAAGTAAAATTAGCTGAATATTCAGTTTTTTTTTTTTACAAAGTAAAATATGTAATAAAGTATCTTGGAAGCAGGATTTGATGTTTGTTATCGTTAATCAGATTAAAGGTGCAGCTTAGCATCTTGTAGCGAATTTGATTTTATCCTGAAAGACAGAATTTCATGGAAAGAAGAAAACTCTTAAGATTCTCAACTTACTTTCTTTAAATTCTTAAGCCTCACTTGATTGTCTCTTTCCATTTCAGCCGCCATGACGGTAGTCATCGGGTTTGAGGGAAGTGCAAATAAGATCGGTATTGGCATCGTGAGGGATGGCGAAGTGCTTTCCAACCCAAGAAGAACTTATATTACACCTCCTGGTCAAGGCAAGTTCTGTTTAAACCCCTCTGGAGTCTGACAGCTTGTATTTCATTGCTGCTGGCTGATAGAAAGTTACAAAATCAATGTATCTTTGTTGTTTGTTTTTCTGTTCCACACATCAGGGTTCATGCCAAGCGAGACAGCCAGGCACCATCGTGCGTTCATTCTGACTGTCCTGAAGGAGGCTCTGGAGCAGGCGGCGCTGAAGCCTGCAGACATCGACTGTGTGGCGTACACAAAAGGTAACAGGAAGCCCAGTCTGTCAGGAAAATAAGATCCAAACTGGCTGATTTAGACAGTTTTTAGCCCTCTTGTGTCCATTTAGTTTTACTTTAAGGAGGATATTTTGGTTTGTCTCAACAAAAAGGTGGAATTCACAGTGCTTTACTTTATTCTTCATCATACTAAAACAAG
>SSNP01000240.1:530801-558512 GCA_006937955.1 Pachypanchax playfairii | reverse complement strand
ATTTTGTTTTCATTCGGTGTCTTAAGCTTTTATTTTCCTTTGTCATGTAGTTTCCTGTTTTGCTTTTATTTTGGTTATGTCTGTACTTCCTGTTCTCCTCATGTGTCATTCAGTATCTTGTCAGCTTGTCTTTTCAGTCTAGTGTTTTTCCGTTCAGATGTTTCTTGTTTCTGTGATTACTTCCTGTGTTTGTTTCTCCCCATGTCAGCAGATGTTTTGAGTTTGTTATCAGTTTGGTTTTGTATTTAAGTCCCGTGTGTTAGTTAGTCAGTGTCAGTTCGTTTTAGTCCCTATCTAGTTCCTTGTCCTCAGTCCCTGTCTTAGCTCTCTGTCTATCCTCTCTGTCCATGTATCTGCCTCAGCCCCTCTTCACCTTGTTAGTTCTCTTTCTCTCCGGTCTCATTAAATGGATTATTTTCAGTTTGGATTATCTTCTTTGTTTTTGTCGGGATTCACCCTCATCCCTCTGTAAGTTTGCTTTTGCTGCCTCGCCAGCTGTTTTATTTTTATTATTAAAGTTCAGTTATTCTTTACGTTGTTTTGAGTTGCTTCCTCCTGCATTTGGGTCCACCACTTCCGCGAACCTTGACAGAAGATGTCTTTGACATGATATATACTGTACGTAAATCACACAACACACATGTGCAAGTGTTGAAACGATTACAACTGTTGCACAACTTACATCTTTGTTTTAAAATCTTTTAAATTTCATGTTTTGCAAGTAAACGAGTTGGAGGAGATTAAAGTTTCTCATTAAGTTAAAAAATAAATGATTTGCTTTACCTCTCTGAGAAAGGATCAGCCATGTTCATGTCAAAGTTGGACACTTTCATTTCACTGATTCGGATTTTATCTGCTTTGCTGTTAAACTGAATGGAGTAGTAGATGAAGAAACGTCCGTTGTCCCGGTACTTGGGGTGGAAAGCCATGCCCAGGAAGCCCCTCTCATCCCCCAGCCAAGGTGTGGTTAGCACCTCCCCACTCATATCCAAGAAGGGTAGCTCCAGTCGGCTGCCGTCATGCAGGTAAACCCAGACAAAACCCATTTGCTCAGCAATAAACATCCGATGTGTGTCATCACTGCTGTGCAGCATTAACACTGGGTTTCTGAGACTGTTGGCAAACTCAGTCAAGCAGAGCTGGAGACAACCTTCAGGATCCTCCACCACTTGTCCCAGATTGCCATTAAGATCAGCACTCTTCAGAACATTAGGGTAGCAGTAGTCTGGGTCAGAAAGGTCAACTAAGCTACAGAATGTGGACATGTCCCGTGCAGACGTGTCTAGAAGCAGCCGGTTCACAGTCAAAAACTTAAGCAAGTGGCGACACCTGCCATGAAATTTAGAGCAGTAGTCAAAGCAAAGTCCTGGCAGGTCTCTAACAGGTGTGTACGGGTCCTCGGCATCATACAGGTGGGCAGCATAGGGAGAGCATTCCTGTGTGTGAGAGAAGAGTGTATTTTAGTAAGTTAACACACTGTAAAAAGGGATTTGCTGACTGAATCAAGGCAACAGGTAAATTAGACTGAGTCGAGTGCAGTAAGCAAATCCTTTTTCACAGTGCATGTTACAGGGAACCCAGAAAATGTCCTAATTTAATATCACACATATTCCTTAAATATCAAGTTTTCTTTACATTATACTTATTATCTCATCAAAACTTTTTATTTGAGGTTTAATAATAAATAATAATAATAATAATAATTTCCGGAATAGCGCTACAACTGGTGGCAGCTTGTTGGAGTAGCTCTGTTACTTAGCTAGCATTTGCTAGCATTTTTTTGTTCTTTTTGAGTATTTCTTGATGGTTTTTTCTTCTGGAAATATTTTCTAAATACTTTTCTTCTGATTTGGGTGCTGTGCTGATTGAGTTTTTTGCTTGATTTGTCACTTTTTTGCCACTTGTTATGATGCGTAACCATGGCAACAAGAGACTTGTTTACAAGAAAGAGCAGCTAACTGACATTTCTAAGGCTGAAATAATCCTCAAATTGAAACTCTGGATACCTGATAAGCAAAAAGAAGAAGAAGACGTGGATGCAGAGCAGGAGCAAAGTGAAGAGAGAGAAAGAGGAAGTTTAAACCTTCACTTCCATCAGTCATATTGACAAATGTGAGATCTCTTTGCTAACAAAATGGATTAACTTGAAGCTCTGCTGAGTATCAGGAATGCAGCATCACGTGTTTTACTGAGACACGGCTGAAGGAACATATCCTGGACTCTGCCTGGCTTTCAAACAATATGAGCAGACAGAGATTTGAAGAGGAGCTCCAAAAGAAGAGGAGTTTGTCAGCTGCTCACATTTGCAGTCAACTGTTGGGGCGGAGCATCAGACCAAGTGACATGAAGAGGCTGAACAGATGGATAAGGAGGACTGATTCTGTCCTGGAGACTGAACTGGAGTCTCTTGAGTTGATAGTCCAAAGGAGGATGAAGAACCTGATGGAGAACCCTCATCATCCTCTTCAGAACACAGTAACTCAACAACAGAGTGTCTTCAGTCAGAAGATTCTTCATAATCCGCTGCAGCACTGACCGCTACAGGAGATCCTTCCTGTCCACAGCTAGAACCCTCTACAGGAGATCCTTCCTGTCCACAGCTAGAACCCTCTACAGGAGATCCTTCCTGTCCACAGCTAGAACTCTCTATGGCTCCCTGAAAAAGAACTGAGCTACAACAACACTTGAATTTCCCTTCGGGGATTAATAAAGTATTTTTGATTTTGATTTGATTTGATAACCTAACAAATTACTACATTTTTGTGGTTTATGATTCAACAGCAGGTACATTAAATATAATCTCATGAATAAGTTATTCATTTTCAGGGCCGAGGAATGTTTTACTCTATGAAATAAATACAGTATAACTTAATAGAAAATTAATTGCAATTACCTGGCACATGATTTCCTTCAGCATGTCCTCACACAGATCATAACCTGCCGTCTCCAGTTGTTCTATTATGTCCCAGANATGTTAGTGGTGTTCAAGGTTGAAGATGTCAGGACTTGGGGGTTTTATTGTTTTCATATGTTCTGCACTTTGGGGTTTTTCAGTAGTTGTTTTTTATTTTGTTTTCATTCGGTGTCTTAAGCTTTTATTTTCCTTTGTCATGTAGTTTCCTGTTTTGCTTTTATTTTGGTTATGTCTGTACTTCCTGTTCTCCTCATGTGTCATTCAGTATCTTGTCAGCTTGTCTTTTCAGTCTAGTGTTTTTCCGTTCAGATGTTTCTTGTTTCTGTGATTACTTCCTGTGTTTGTTTCTCCCCATGTCAGCAGATGTTTTGAGTTTGTTATCAGTTTGGTTTTGTATTTAAGTCCCGTGTGTTAGTTAGTCAGTGTCAGTTCGTTTTAGTCCCTATCTAGTTCCTTGTCCTCAGTCCCTGTCTTAGCTCTCTGTCTATCCTCTCTGTCCATGTATCTGCCTCAGCCCCTCTTCACCTTGTTAGTTCTCTTTCTCTCCGGTCTCATTAAATGGATTATTTTCAGTTTGGATTATCTTCTTTGTTTTTGTCGGGATTCACCCTCATCCCTCTGTAAGTTTGCTTTTGCTGCCTCGCCAGCTGTTTTATTTTTATTATTAAAGTTCAGTTATTCTTTACGTTGTTTTGAGTTGCTTCCTCCTGCATTTGGGTCCACCACTTCCGCGAACCTTGACAGAAGATGTCTTTGACATGATATATACTGTACGTAAATCACACAACACACATGTGCAAGTGTTGAAACGATTACAACTGTTGCACAACTTACATCTTTGTTTTAAAATCTTTTAAATTTCATGTTTTGCAAGTAAACGAGTTGGAGGAGATTAAAGTTTCTCATTAAGTTAAAAAATAAATGATTTGCTTTACCTCTCTGAGAAAGGATCAGCCATGTTCATGTCAAAGTTGGACACTTTCATTTCACTGATTCGGATTTTATCTGCTTTGCTGTTAAACTGAATGGAGTAGTAGATGAAGAAACGTCCGTTGTCCCGGTACTTGGGGTGGAAAGCCATGCCCAGGAAGCCCCTCTCATCCCCCAGCCAAGGTGTGGTTAGCACCTCCCCACTCATATCCAAGAAGGGTAGCTCCAGTCGGCTGCCGTCATGCAGGTAAACCCAGACAAAACCCATTTGCTCAGCAATAAACATCCGATGTGTGTCATCACTGCTGTGCAGCATTAACACTGGGTTTCTGAGACTGTTGGCAAACTCAGTCAAGCAGAGCTGGAGACAACCTTCAGGATCCTCCACCACTTGTCCCAGATTGCCATTAAGATCAGCACTCTTCAGAACATTAGGGTAGCAGTAGTCTGGGTCAGAAAGGTCAACTAAGCTACAGAATGTGGACATGTCCCGTGCAGACGTGTCTAGAAGCAGCCGGTTCACAGTCAAAAACTTAAGCAAGTGGCGACACCTGCCATGAAATTTAGAGCAGTAGTCAAAGCAAAGTCCTGGCAGGTCTCTAACAGGTGTGTACGGGTCCTCGGCATCATACAGGTGGGCAGCATAGGGAGAGCATTCCTGTGTGTGAGAGAAGAGTGTATTTTAGTAAGTTAACACACTGTAAAAAGGGATTTGCTGACTGAATCAAGGCAACAGGTAAATTAGACTGAGTCGAGTGCAGTAAGCAAATCCTTTTTCACAGTGCATGTTACAGGGAACCCAGAAAATGTCCTAATTTAATATCACACATATTCCTTAAATATCAAGTTTTCTTTACATTATACTTCTTATCTCATCAAAACTTTTTATTTGAGGTTTAATAACCTAACAAATTACTACATTTTTGTGGTTTATGATTCAACAGCAGGTACATTAAATATAATCTCATGAATAAGTTATTCATTTTCAGGGCCGAGGAATGTTTTACTCTATGAAATAAATACAGTATAACTTAATAGAAAATTAATTGCAATTACCTGGCACATGATTTCCTTCAGCATGTCCTCACACAGATCATAACCTGCCGTCTCCAGTTGTTCTATTATGTCCCAGAATCTCTCCGCGATCATGTTGTCAGTTTTCTGGTCGCAGCAGCCAAACTCCTCATACTGTGTGCAAAACTCCAGGTGCCACTGCGGTTTGAAGGGAGGCTCAAAGTCAAGGCACTGAGGATGAGCTGGTACTGGATGAACCGTGCCAAGCAATATCACTGACAACATCAGAAGAATCTCAGGTGCACTTTCAGATGAAGTCGGACCCGTGGCCGCGCGTAAAACCACGCACACGACAGAAACGCGTCGGTGACACGCAGCATCCCGCTTACCTGACATTTCTGCCGTCTAACTGACAGACTTACTCTCCTTTATGTAGAACAGATGTAGGTGTGCGCACGTACATGGGAATGTACGCGTGCGCAAAAGAATGTGGTGGGTGTCTTTTGCCCTCCGCATTAACTAAATGTAGTTTTTACCTTTAATCAGGAAACATAAATCATTTGTAATGAATCTGGTGTGTTTTTTGCTTTCTGCACCAACGGTGGCAGCGTGTGTGCAGTTAGCCAATCAAAAAGAGCGCACATAGACGAATTCAGAAAACAGGGCAAAGCCTGGTGCAGAGGAATGAAAAAGAAAAAAAAAAGTCACAACGCGAACTGTAATTATGTCGCACTTCCATGTAAAATTGCTTCCAGCCATGTCTGTGAAACATCATGCAAATAAGCTGCTTTATGTTTTATATGAAGTGTTCCAACAAGCCAGAACATGTTAGAATATAAATTTGAGGCAGGTGTCAAGGCAAACAACGGAAAGAGTTCTCTGGTAAATCACATGTCAAATACCTACTGCCTTTTACTTATATTTGTATGTAAAAAAATAATGTGTGTATTTTGGTTCCTCTTTAACAGCAGCCTGAAGCTACTTTACACATTTGCTTGGTTGAACATTTTCTCAGTTCTCAGGACCTTCTGAAAGTTTTTCCTGTAAATGTTAGCTTCTTTTTCACTTGTTTTCTTGTCTTTGTGCTTAAAATGTTACTGAAGTGAACAAATAAATATGTTTTTCTTTTTTTATGACTATTTACAGTTTTGAGTTTCACTGAAGGGATCAATACATGAATGAAGACTTGGAATTATGAGGTGATGAAAAAAGTGAAGAATTTAAACTCTAAGACATTTTTAGAGTTATTTCATAAAGAAGCTACCCCGTGTTTAGATCACTGCTTTGTACACGCTTAGCATTCTCTCATTCAGCTTCATGAGGTCATCATTTGAAACTCTAACAGTCTTGAAGGAGTTACCAGGGGTGCTATTTGTCTTTTGTCCTCACTCTGCAGTCCATCTTGATTGGGTTTAGGTCATGTGACAACAACTTTCATTCCTCTCCTTCAAATAGCTCTTACAAAGTCATCTGTTTTTACACCCACTATGAAGGTAAGAACACCTGAGGAGCTAAAATATTCATCAGAAACCTCAGAAAAACTGTTTTAATGGAAGGGTCTCTTTAACCATTGAAATTCAGGTCAAAAAATCAAAAAATATTTTAGTAAGCTGCATTTATTGCACACCAGCATCCTGTATTGATCTTTTTTTTTTGCTGTATTGATCAGTTTAACAAAGAATTTTTTTAAATACTTGTAAATCACAAAGAGAAGGTGACCTTTTTTGTGGTGATTTTAACATTGATCTATTGAAGGTACAGTAAATGATCATAAGAAGACTGCAGAATTTATTGATACAATGTTTAGTTTTGGTTTCTATCCGTTAATTCAAAAGCCTATCTTGGAGGAGTTTGTGAAAGTGACATTTTAGAAGTAGTGAGTAAATTTAAGAGTAAAAAAATCTGATTGTAATGATCTCACTATGTCAATTATTAAGGAAGTTATTTATAGTATCCTTCAGCCATTAACAGATATTTGTAACAAATCATTTCAAACGGGTATTTTTCCAGATAAAATGAAAACTGCTAAAGCGATTCCATTATACAAAAATGGAGACAAACAGTGTCAAATTACAGACCATCTTTACTGCCTCCATCTTCAAAGATTCTTGAAAAAATACTTGTAGACAAATGAAATTATTTCATTGATAAACATGATTTATTGAAGGACCATCAGAATGGGTTCAGGAGAAATCGCTCAAGATCACTAGCGGTAATGGGAATTGTTGAAAATATTCCAACAGTGGTCGATAAAAAATATTTGGAATAGGTGTGTTTGACTTACGTAAAGCCAATAATACAATTTATCATTCTTTACTTGTACAGAAATGTGAAAGATATGGTTTAAGAAGTGTTGCACAATGTTGGCTAAAAGTTACTTAGATAATAGATTCCAATATGTGAGCACTAATATTAAAGCTGGAGTGCGCAACTTCTGTAACTTCTGTCGCCCCCAAGCGGAATTTTTGCGTCATTACAACAATAAAGCTGGCGCTTCCATATGACGTACGCCCAGCTGCCACCGCTTTATCTCTGCCGTTGTGATTCCAATCGGTATCTGTCAAGCTTCAAATTCAGTCTGTTTACTTTACCTGGCTCTATATTTGTTTCAATAAATATAATTTCATTGTTGAAAAAATCAAGAGAAACCAGTAAAATATAAAAATACTGGTAAAAAAAACAACCTTCAGAGTTCAGGTTGGATTGTTTACAGGTTTGATTGTTCACTTTAATCTACATTTAACAGTTTGGTGTTGAAATTTATTAGTCAGCTGTTGGAGCCACAATGATCTATTTGTCTTATTCAGTGAATTTTTTCAGTTTTGACACGATGCAGAATCCTGCAATCAGCTGCACTGATCTGACTGACTGAAAAACCGTTACACTGGCAAACTGACAGACACAAACTGACAGACACAAACTGACACAGATAGAGACAGAATCAGCTGATCAGCTGGAACTTCGGCGCTCTGGTTTTTATCTGGTGCGCATTTTATATTTTGACAGTGTGTGCGGACCTGTGGACCACTTATGTGCACCCCTGAACATCAGCCCGATCTCTTCTCTCCACCGAGGACAAGCGACGCCGATACAAATTCGCGTTTGCCTTCTCCTTCGGTCACTTTCCTTCTTAGCCAATAGTCCCTCTGCCGAACGTCCAGGAATTTTTTTTTTTCGTGGTAGGATCCACTTCCCGATAAGTGTCTCTCGGCCGTTTATTTGTATTCTCCGCCATGTCGACCTTCCCGTTCTGCCGGCTGCTACGAGACACTGCGTTCTATTTTTTATTATTTTTCTTGTTGTGACATAAAAGACGTAATTTCATGTGCGACAGCGCGGGAATGTTGCGTTGGACACGCAAAATAAAAATTATATATTTTGAAAAGTACCGTGAGATGTTTGAGGAGCCGATCGGCTTAATCTGCATTGTGTCATCTCCTCTGATAGTGGCTTGGCTGAAACGGACATCCACGGACATGTAAAAGTTACGCACTCCAGCTTTAAATCTCATCTCAGTAAGGTATCCTGTGGAGTTCTACAAGGTTCTGTGTTGGGACCTAAGCTGTTTTTACTTTATATGAATTACATTTGTAAAGTGAGCGATAAAATATGTAATTGACATGTTCTCTGGCAAGCATTTGACCCACATGCGAGACTCAGACAGCGTTCCCTGGTGCTGGAGTGACAGGTTTATTTACAAGGTATTTACAGTGAGTGAAATGTGCTCAGTGCTCAGGACTTCAGGAGAACAGGATCCAGGAACTGTGGATGAGAGGTCTGTTAGCAAGTAGTTCTTGTAAATGGCTCTGGGAATTATGCAGCAGGTGAATGATTTCACTCACGTGAGGATGATGAGGATGGAGCTCGAGGGAGGGCAGGTTCAGAGGTGCGGCTGTGCAACAGGTGGAATCCAGTGCCAAGTGAGCGCTGAAGAGCGGGCAGGCAGTGAGGAGGAGATCGGTACACAGGGGGTCCACTGGCACACTGACAGGGAAACTCAGGAGGGCACATGAGGAGCAGGCTGCAGTGAGTCCTGGAGAAAACAGGTTATCACAACACTGGAAGGTTCACTAAGAGATACTAAACACACTAAACTCAGAGATGTAGTTTGGCTCAAGGATTGTACCATGTAGGTTAACAACCAGGTGAGGAATGAAGGGCTGTCAGTGACTTAAATACTGCCTGGTCCTCAATCAGTCCAGATCTCCTCCAGGTGTTGCTCATTAGACTGCCACAGCTCTCCAGCGAAGATCTTCTCTGAAACAGAGGATCACTCACCCGACACAAAAACACAGCCCAGACACTGAACCTGACAGTAATGTTTGCTGATGAATTTATTTTGTTCAGGAGAGAACATAAAGGAATTATTGAAAACAATAGAAACATAACTGAAGCTAAATGAAGCTAAATAGAGGGTTAGCATTGCACAACCTATCATTGAATGAAAGTAAAACAGAATTTATGTTATTTGAAAGTAGCAAGAGTAACATTTAAGCAAAATTAAATTAAAAAAATATTGATATTGAAATAGATTATGAGACTAATTTTCTAGGAGTAATAATCGATGATAAACTTTGTTGGAAGCCTCACATTGAACATGTGAAGAGGAAGTTAACCAAGTCCATTTTTATTCTTTACAAAACAAGAGATTTTCTGAATAAGAGCTTCTTTCTCCTAACATGCATTCCTTTTAGTTTACCTTACATGACACATTGTGTGGAAATGTGGGGAAACTCTTATAAAACATATTTAGATCCAATTATTAAATTACAAAAAAGAGCTATTAGAATAATAAACAAAGTTGGATACAGGGATTAAACCAACCAGCTTTTTATAAGCTCATCTATATTGAAATTTATGGACAATATATATTTTAGAACATTAGAAATAATATATCGAATGGTGAAAAAGAATGTGCCAATTTGTATTCTAAACACTCTTAGAAATTTATGTAAATTAACGGCAGACTTCTAGCAGTAGCATACCGTTTTTCTAAATTACAGTAAAATATTGTGAAATTTTATGTTTTTTCTAAGAAATGACACATGCTCGAAAACTACAGCAAAATAACAGTATAATACAATATTTCTTTTGGGATTCACTTTGTTTTGCCATTTGCAACTTCAGCAATCAGCATTCATCCTCCAATTTTAAATCCTCTGATGGGTAAGTACAATTACTCTTGAATAAATTCAGATCTTACATAGTAGACATAAAGTCCGTTTTGAGCAGACATTGTGCTATTTTGTCATTTATCATTATGACACATGATTTATTAATTGTAACATTAGTCAGATTATAGGGATCTTTTGGTGAAAAGTGATATGAGGATTTTTACTGACGTTACACCTAAGGATTATCTCATACAAAAGCCATGCAGAACCACATTTTCTTCGAATAGCCTTGTGATAAATTCAGGCTGACATTAGCATCATTTCTAGAACCATAAATCACATTTCTGGGGTGCTGCTTATTAGGACGACAATGTGCCCTCAAAGACATTAATTACTATTACTCATTACTATTTTGGTGGAGTTGTCAGATTCTTTTTTTTCTTATCAGTTTAAAAGTTTTTATTAAAGAGGCCATGTCATACACATTTCAGGACTTTGTGGTTATTTCTTAAGTATTAACCAGTAATACGAAACATTTAAAATTTAAAAAACGTCAGGAAACACTGATTAATAGACCTTTCAATCTGTCTGCGTTAAAATTCGGGTGGTTCCGGCTCCTTCCATCAGGCTGCTTCGTCAGGCTTTCTCAGCAGCTCGTTCATATTCATTGTTCGAATTTGCTGGACTCTGATTGGATAACAAACTAGCCTATGAGAGCAAGGTATACTGTTTCCTGCCTCACTGCACATGACAACGTCAGACGCCGTGTCTTCCTGTTTGCTACGTCTTATGCTAACAGCTGTTAGCCAGCAGCATGCTAGGCGTGGTTTCAACTATGGGAGTTGATGAATACTAACGAACAAAGGAGTTGTGATGAAACAGATACAGGCCATTGAAGCTCGGGAGAACTCGGGTTTTATCACCACCTGCGTAGTTTGAGAGATAAAAACTGAAAGAGAAGTTGTTGACCTGTTTTTACACCCACTATGAAGGTAAGAACACCTGTGGAGCTAAAATATTCAACAGAAACCTCAGAAAAACC
Source organism: Pachypanchax playfairii (assembly GCA_006937955.1). NCBI lineage: Eukaryota > Metazoa > Chordata > Actinopteri > Cyprinodontiformes > Aplocheilidae > Pachypanchax > Pachypanchax playfairii. Next base: position 547,498 of record SSNP01000240.1, on the reverse strand, counting down.
ATTTTTAATGGTGATGAAACCCGAGTTCTCCCGAGTCCGAACGGCCTGTATCTCTTTCATCACAACTCCTTTGTTCGTTAGTTTTCGGCAGCTCCCGCAGTTGAAACCACGCCTAGCATACTGCTAGCTAAAAGCTGTTAGCATAAGACGCAGCAAACAGGAAGACATGACGTCTGATGTTGCCATGCGCAGCGGGGCAGGAAACAGTATACCTTGCTCTCATAGGCTAATTTGTTAGCCAATCAGAGTCCAGCAAATTCAAATAATGAATATGAACAAGCTGCTGCCGAAGCTTGACGAAGCAGCCTGACGGAAGGAGCCGGAACCACCCGAATTTTAACGCAGACAGATTGAAAGGTCTATTAATCAGTGTTTCCTGACGTTTTTTAAATTTTAAATGTTTCGTATTACTGGTTAATACTTAAGAAATAACCACAAAGTCCTGAAATGTGTGTGAAATGGCCTCTTTAAAGAATATAGGAAAATTTGTAAGTCTATCCCAGTGGCTCTGATACAACTGATAAAAAACACAATTATTGTTTCTAATGTCATAACCAAGCTTCCAAACTTCACAATAAACATTATAGACAGAAAATTTGATAACAAATAAAGCTTTCAAAGGACATGTCGGTCATAACTATGATAACAGTTTCAGCATCCAAAGTAAATACAATGCAATTTATAATTCTCAATAACTACTATCCATCTTCAGAGACACAGAGGAGTAGATTTGTTTTTGAAGTTGACCGTTGCTACTTCTGTAAAAACCCAGAACCAACAGAACATTGATGCTTTGCCCAGTTAATGGGATGTTCTGGCAAAATGTCTATAGCTGGTTGAATGGTAAACTTGGGGAACTTGAACAATTTATAATTGATGATATTCTTACATATAATTCTAAACTGATGGGGGGATCTTTCACTGTTGATAAACATTGTCATCATTGTATGTAAATACCACATCCAAAAAAAATAAATAAATAAATAAACAACAGCCAAACATAAATTGTTTTATATATGAATTTCTTATGCTATTATCCTCCTTGAATCTTCTAAAAAAAAGAGAGTTGGAGAAAAAAATGCAATCAAACTGCAGAAACCAGTTGTCATGCTGCTCAATTGTTTTTCATCCTACCCATTATTTGATACGAATGCCTTATTTTTTTCCTGTCTGTTTTATTGTCATTGTTATTGTTATTGTTACTGATACCTTGCCTGTTTTTCTTTTTCTCTTTAGATGAAGTTGTCGCAAGTCATTAAAAAAAACTATCTGTGCGCATGCGCGAAGCCTCAAGTTTAGAGTCCGTCCGGGGAAAAAAAATAAAACAAAGGAAGCACAAAAGAATTAGGGAACGGAACTTCCTCTCTCCTCCGGTCCTCTTCTTATTATTACTTATATCTGTTATGACGAGAACAAATACAGTTAAGATATTCAAAGATCAAACATCCTTTTGCGATAATTTAAGAACGTACTTGTTTTTTGTAAAGAGATTAATCCAGGTCAGAACGTGATGCCCCCTACACACTCATGGATGCCACCCACTGAGAAATGTATGTTTACAAAAATATATTTAAGGTATTAAAAGTTTCTTAAAGTGTTATTTAAAAACCTTTGTGAACTCTAGGGGTGTAATAACTTGAAATTGCGTTGATCTCATGCTTTTATTTTGAAGGTTGCGTTTCTTTTTCCGGTCAAATGTTAGCTAATTGTTTTCAGGGCGGCGATGAAGATCTGCTAGGGATGGCAACAACACGGATTTGCACTCATACCCATTTAGCTAAAGTGGCCTGGCACCTTAAAGGTGTGGAGGAAGGAGATTTTGTTGCTCGGTAATTAACTGGAGTTTGTTTTTGTTGACGCTGCTCTCCCGAACACTAACGGCTGTGTGGCCGCACAATGAGCTCCGAGCATCAGGGCGACGGCGAGGACGCGGACGACTCGCAGGACAGGCCCAACACCGGCAGCGTCTCCGACAAAGATGAAGACCCTCATATCAACGGGTCAGACGACGAAGGTGACAGCACTCGGAGGGTTTGTGTTTCGCCTCCGGGGAGCAGCGGGGACCAGCCGGATTGTGGCTCGGGGTCTTCCGTGCCGGAGAAACACGAACCCCGCTGCACCCCCGCCGCCGCGCCGCAGACAGGGAGCAGCGGGGGGAAGAGCCTCTTCTCCTGGCTGCAGAGCAGAACTATTAGACGGGGGCTGTTTGTTGACCCGATCAGGGACAATTTTAGGACAATGACCAGTTTGTACTGCTCTATGAATCCGGCTGTGGAGTCAGTCAATCTGAGCACTCAGACCCACGGAGCTGTGTTTAATCTGGAATACTCCCCAGACGGGTAAGACCAGAACATGGTCCGGATTCAGGCCTTGGACTTTAAGTTACTCTAAATATTTCTTTAACTGTCAAATCTCTGCTTTAGCTCTCTTGTACGGGCCCAAAGATAAAGTCTTTGATGATATTGTTTTCACGTTGGTTTTTAAAGTCTCACGCATACAGTGCAGACAGGGTTCCAGCCTGCTTGACTAGACAGCAGATTTAAGAAACTCATGCAGCCAAACCAGGTCAAGGTTTGTAGTCTGGGTCAGATTAGTAGCACGTGCTCGTCCAGCACCATACTGTAAATAAGAAGGGGGTAAATGTGGAAAATAATTTCCTCTCGTGTTATTATTATGCTGTTATTAATGCAGCTGTTCTTACAGGGAGACTCTTCATCACACTTTAGCAATTTGTTAGTATTTTAAATGTAAATTTAATGGTGTTTTAAGCAGAAGAGTCAAGAGATCTCATTTATTTTTACATGTTTTGACTTCACTCAATTACCAACAATGTGGGAACTTTCTTTTTCTTTTATCCTGTGAGTGATTTATATTTATTCTTATTAGGTCTGTGCTAACTGTGGCCTGTGAGCAGACTGAGGTCCTCCTCTTTGATCCTGTTTCATCCAGACACATCAAAACCCTAACCGAGGCCCATGAGGACTGTGTCAACAATATCAGGTGTGTTTCAGTCCTAATTATTTTATGTATTAGTCAATATAAAAACCACTTAATCTGATCAAGCTGTCCAGATTTATGCCTGCTGAAAATGTGAGAAGATAAATGCTGCCTTGGTTCTGTAGGTTTTTGGACAATCGTTTGTTTGCCACCTGCTCTGATGATACCACAATTGCATTATGGGACCTGAGGAAGCTGAACTCAAAGGTGTGCTCATTGCACGGCCACGCCAGCTGGGTGAAGAACATCGAGTATGACACCAACACACGTCTGCTTGTGACATCAGGCTTTGATGGTAACGTCATAACGTGGGACACAAACAGGTCGGTTATCCTGATGTGATGATTTACGAACAATGATGTGCTGGTTGTTTGTTTGTGTTTGTGCTGCAGATCTCATTAGTTCTGTTTCAGTATTATAACATAGTTCAAATAATAGTTTGGTTTTATATATCCAGAAACATAAGTTAATATCTTATCATTAAATCTTCTGGAAGATACAAGAATTATAAGTAGCCTTATATTAAGTAACGAGAGGAACTTTACTGCTTCCAAAGTGAGGTTAGATAATACTTTTGTCTGGAATTCTTACTATTCAAGCGAATGTCTCCTGAGGGTTTTTAGTTTAGATTTAGACTTCATGTTTTTGATCAGAACCTCCAAGTTATTTATCACACTGACATCAAATGTATTTAAAGAGGCCCTTCCATTAAAAACAGGTTTTCTGAGGATTCTGTTGAATATTTTAGCTCCACAGGTGTTCTTACCTTCATAGTGGGTGAAAACAGATCAACAACTTCTCTTTCAGTTTTAATCTCTCAAACTACGCAGGTGGCGATAAAACCCGAGTTCTCCGGAGTCTGAACGGCCTGTATGTGTTTCATCACAACTCCTTTGTTCGTTAGTATTCGGCAGCTCCAGCAGTTGAAACCACGCCTAGCATGCTGCTGGCTAAAAGCTGTTAGCATAAGACGTAACAAACAGGAAGAGACTACGTGTGCTGTTGCCATGTGCAGCAGGGCAGGAAACAGTATACCTTGCTCCCATAGGCTAGTTTGTTAGCCAATCTGAGTCCAGCAAATTCAAATAACGAAAATTAATGAGTTGCTGCCCGAAGCCTGACGAATTTTGACACAGAGATTGTTAATCAGTGTTTCCTGAAGTTTTTAGATATAAAATGTTTCATTTTACAGGTTAATTCTTAAGAAATAACCACAAAGTCCTGAAATTTTTGTGAAATGGCCTCTTTAACATTTCACTGCCGCTGTAGGTTTACAGAAGACGGTTGCCCGCACAAGAAGTTCTTCCATACACGCTATCTAATGAGGATGCGTCTGACACCTGACTGTTCCAAGATGCTCATCTCTACTTCCTCAGGGTACCTGCTGATCCTTCATGACCTGGACCTCACCCAGTCCCTTGAGGTGGGCAGCTACCGCATGCTGCGTGCACGCCGGACTCCCCTCAGCTCAGGTTAGAACAGCCTCTCATTGCAAATAGAAAAAAGATCCATTTGTGTGTTTTAGCTTGATGATGTGGTGTTTGATGGAAGTGGAACCATTATGGTGCGTTCACACCGGCCACTTTGTCAACGTCAAGCAACGCTGATAACGCTCCAAATTTGACGTTTGAAGTTGAAGCTCATAACGCCTGCCAGTCAGAGCGCATAGGCGTTAAAGCTCGTAAAGCCTGACCGAAAAAGAGCGCGAAGGCGGGGCTTCCTTTGTTATGGGATGTTCGGAGCTATGGCGGATCATATTGAGACAGTGGCTTGGATTTATTTACTTCATAGATCTAGACAACGTCGACGTCGGGTGCATCAGCGCCGTTTGTGGATACACCCCATTCTTCAGATGCGTTCTGAGTTTGGTGAGTTTAACCATTTGCTCCAGGAGCTACGTTTGGATGAGGTTAATTTATCTTCCATTTTGGCTGATCCTGCTTCTTTCCGGCTACGTGCTGTGACGTCTTACGTCACTACGATGAGACGCTCTGATTGGTTGACATGCCGCTTCAGGAGCGTTATGAACATCAAAAGTTCAGCTAGCTGAACTTTGAGCTTTTCGAGCTTTTCAAGCATCAACGCCTGAAACGCTAGAAAAGCTTGAAAAGTTGCCGCTCATAACGCTCACAAAGCGCCGCAGAGCCGTTGACGTCTGTCTGACGCCCGTCCACCATAGACTTTACATATAAACTTGCCGTTTATGAAGTTGACGGTTGGGCCGGTGTGAACGCACCTTTAGAGTTTCCAAAATAATATGATGTGTTTTAATTAGGGCCGGGACTTTAACGCATTAATTAAGATTAATTAATTACACAAAAATAACGCGTTAATTTTTTTAACGCATTTTAATCGCACTTATTTAAGCACCGCAGAACATCTCTCACGAGTTTCAGCGGACCGATTATACGGGAGCACCTACCAGCGTTCATTATTTAGGACAACAACAAACCACAGTGAACATGAATGAAGAAGCGACCGCTTTGATTGGCCCCGTGGATGGGAAGTTTTGTTATAAAAAATGACTGGATGGAAGCGTGGATAAGAGCATGTGTGCAAGCTATGCAGCAAGGAATTTGCACATCACCGCAGCACATCGGGCCTGAAGTATCACCTCAATGTTAAACATATAGCAGCTAGCGTGGACGTTAGCCCGACTCCGAGTACAAGTGTAGACATTTTCTACACTTAATGCACTGGTCTGTTGGACTTGGTTGAACAAAAATAAACAATATTTTGTTGCTTAAGCTTATGTGTATTCAGTCATGATTCAATGGTATACTAAAAATCCTTTTGAAAAAAATTCTCACTGTTCTCTGGTCAAATATTTATATGCGATTAAAATGCGATTAATTTTGATTAATTAATTACAAAGCCTCTAATTAATTAGATTAAAATTTTTAATCGAGTCCCGGCCCTAGTTTTAATACAAGTTCCAAAAGTAGATAAACAGAATCCAGTTACACATGTAAAAATAGTTTTTATTGGTAAAACTCAATAGAATCAGTTAATTTGTCTGAATCTACGTTGGTTTGATCCTCATGTGATTATCTGTTAGAATTCTTAATCATTTTATTTTCATTTATATACTAAACAATAAATCTGTTTTTATAATTTTGTTTATTTTGTGGAGAATTGTTTGTTGTTAGTTAAAAATTAATAAGAAGAGTTAAAAACATGGGAAACATTTCTATGCTGTCATCTAAGAAATAAATGATGTTATGATATTTATCATTTACTATTGTTGTTAAAATAACAGCTTGATAGTTGTTTGGGAGAAATTTGTTACTACTGTTTGGGATCGTTACAGATGGAGGCACATCAGCGTCCAGGTCAGCTGTTACTCCTCGTCAGGGAAATGACTCCAGCAAGATTCACCCTCACAGAGAAGGTCAGAGACGGTCTCAGGACCACACAGACCGTCTGGTGTTACTGTAGCATCCTGACTGCTCTGTCCTTTTAATCACAGGCCTTTCTCCAAGAAACAGCCTGGAGGTTTTAACTCCTGAGATCCCGGGAGAAAAGGACAGAGGGAACTGCATCACATCCCTGCAGCTTCATCCAAAAGGCTGGGCCACGCTCATCCGCTGCTCCAGCAACATGGACGACCAGGAGGTGAGAAACACCTCAAAGCTCAAGCTAGGGCTGGGCAATATGGCTTAAAAATAAAATCTCCAATTTAATTTTTTCAAATTTGATTTCCGATTTTTTCCGATTTTCCACCTACTTATAAAGGAAAGCCACAAATACAAGTGATGCACAACTTTAAGTGACCGCTTCAGTGATTGTTCTCCAATTGTTCCTGTTATTTGCGGTGCCTTGTAAAAAGGATTCGGCTACAGTTAGCTGTTTTTAGCTAAGGCTTGCTGGTCACTGTGGTGTTTGTTCATCTCAGAGAGACCGCAGCTTTTTCCATGTTCGGCTGGATGTCTCTGTTTCAGGTGATAGAATGAGTTTGTGGTGCTGCTGCCTTTGACTGTGATGAGCTTTAGGTAAATGTTGCAGCTTGGGGTCTCTTGCTGCACATCTGTCGCAGCAAACCACGTGAAACTAAAGCTAGATTCATACTAATGCAAAGGAAAATGTGCTCCCACACGGCGGCGTACTGACGGAGCCAGTTTCTGTTCATACTACCTCGACCCTGTTGCAAAGAAATTCTCCACCAGGACAACAGGAGGCACGTTCCTTACTTAGAGGTCTCCCGGTGCTTTATGTGTGGTTCCAACCACGAAAGAAACAAATAAAAAGCAGGGACTTTACGGCCACCAGCATCGCTACTGCTGCTCTTCAGATCTCTTTTAATACGGACATATTTGTCCCTCATTTTCCTCCATCACTTCATGCACTCTCCAACCATCAACTCCAAGGTTCCAGCGATCTCCTTCCAGGAGCTGAAGCTGAGTTGTGCATCCCTGTACTCTTTCAGAGAGGAGTTGTACAAATGATCGTACTTCCTCACTTCTTCTGCGAGACGTTCCTCGATCTGCTCCATGTCTTCAAGACTGTCAACACTCGCACTGTTTACAATTTTAAAGGGAAGCAACGTCGTGCTGGAGATGATGTTGGGTTGTTGGCTGACCAATCACAGATGTGCGTCATCTGACGTGGCCGTCGGAAAGTTAGAAAATAGAGCGTGACGCCAACCAAACATCCGAGGCAGTTGGAGGGAACATACGACGTCGTATCATGGCGGTGCGTGTCTCCGACAAGTCGAAACTGCGTTAGTATGAATCCAGCTTAACGGGTAGCCAAAAAGCGCCAATACGCAAAAACTCGATTTATTTATTTTTAAATCGCCCGCAACAAAAAATTAGAATTAATTTGTTTAACCAATTTATCGCCCAGGCCTAGCTCAAACATTAAAATAAACTCTTTAACTGCAACAGCTCAGCTTCATGAGTTATTAAAAATTACTAGACATCTTGACCGTTTTTCCACGTGCATTTTGGACGATATAGATCCTTTTCCATATCCAGTATTAGACTTTATGTTCCATAACTCTCAACATGAGACGCTACAGAACAACCTCACTCACGAAAACTGTCCCAAAGGATAAACTGCTGTTGATGGGTTAGTTGTAAAAACTTCACATGTGCTTCGGCCTGATTTGAGAGAATGATCCTCGTCCTCAACAGATCAGAGAATTTGGCCCTTTTCCAGCACAATCTGGATCGGGTGGATTCAAACCGGTTCTGGAGCGTTTCCATTACTTTGGTCTGAGCCGACCCTTTTTTTTTTAACCACCTCTGCCTCAGTCTGAAGAGTCCAGTATTGATTGGTCCAGTAAAGTGATGTCAGTCACCCGCCTACCTACATAGTGTAGCCACTGATTGGTCTGGCGGTGTGCATGTGAAGTGATGTCACAGAATGGCGCCTGATAGTCCTCAAATGCGACGTCTTCTCGCGTGTCATGCACAGAGTTTTTTGGGGTTTTTTTTAGAACGAGCCACGCTTCAAGTATGAAGAACAAAAATATCTCAACGTCCTCCATTATTGTTTCCCGCTCTCAATGCCATGTCCATGTTTTTTTACTATTCTGGTGGTGATTATGAATGACATCATGGACCTTTCATATGCCACTTGCTAAGCTGACCACGCCCATGACCCCACCTACATCCACATTTCCAAGATGGTAAAGAAAATACAACCGTCTCATTAAAGGGTAAATGGCGTGTACTTGTATAGCGTTTTACTCAGGTCCTTCGACCCCCAAAGCTCTTCACACTACAGTCAGTCATTCACCCTCTCACACACACACTCACACGTTGTAGCCAGACAGGCTGGCAGACACCAGTGGGTTAAGTGTCTTGCCCAAGGACACAGGCGGAGCAAGGATTCAAACCGAGGACCTTCCAGTTACCAGACGACCTGCTCTACCGCCCGAGCCTCCTGGGCGGGGCCGACCCGACCCGTTCAGGACCGACCCGACCCGTTCAGGACTGACTTGTGGAATAGAAGCATGTAGGAGTTCAACAACAGCGATATCAGAACCATCTCAGCAGATTTAATAGAATAAATACAGTCTGTAACTACAATCACAGATGAAACTGTTAAATGTTAAAACAAAAACTTAAAGTCAGTAAAAGCTTCTAGATACAACCAGAGAGAAACACATTTAATTATCTCTTTAGAATGAAACGGTTCACACTTCAGGAACTGCGTGTTGAGATTAAAACTTGAACTCATCATTTATTTCTTCTTTTCTAGTGGACGTGTGTGTATGAATTCCAGGAGGGAGCGCCTACACGTCCGCTGGTGTCTCCTCGCTGCTCCTTACGTCTTACTCACTACATTGAGGAGGCCAACGTAGGTCGAGGATACATCAAGGAGTTGTGCTTTAGCCCGGACGGGAGGCTCATCTGCTCCCCCTATGGTTATGGTGTCCGCCTTCTGGCTTTCAGCGAGTGCTGCGGCGAGCTCGCCGACTGCCTGCCCGTGCAGACCAGCTGCCTCCGGGAGATCCGCTCCATCTACTCGCACAGCGACGTGGTGCTTACCACTAAGTTCTCTCCAACGCACTGCCAGCTGGCCTCGGGCTGTCTAAGTGGGCGCGTGGCCCTTTATCAGCCCAAATTTTAGCATCTGCTGCTGTCTGGAACCTGAGCTCTGCAGACCTGGGAGGAGAAACTCCAAACAATATCAGAGAAACATTTTACCAAATATCTGTAAATGTTCTTACATGTCTGAATCATCATATCTGTGCAGATATTCATTATCAGTAAGGTGATAAAATGGGATTAAAACAAACACTCCAGTGTTGGAACGGTAAACAATTCTTCTCATGCAGATATTTTAAATAAAAAGTTTGCAGTGATCATATTGTTTTTTTCTAAACTCGTGGCGTTCATCAGGACCCAGGTCTGCAGGCGATGCGGTGTCGGAGTTTGTTTGGTGCTAGCTGTCACGGACAGCCGCTGACTGGGGACAAGCTGTTAGAGACTTCATGTTTGGGCTACTTGGATCGGCTCGTTCAGTTTCCCCTGCACTGAACATCTAAAGCTGCAGCAAAAATCAGTCCCAGACTTTCAGGCTGACGGAGTCCAAACGTTAACAAACAACCAGGTTGATCGCTTCTGGCCTCTTCACATGTAGGACACTTGGACTTTTTGAGACTGTGCACATCCAGATGTTGCTGTCTCAGGAGGACAACACTAACAATGCTAATAGATAATTCTGTCTGAGTCCTGAAGAGGCAGACAGACTCCTTCAGCACCCTGCGCTGCATCTGGTGTCGCTCTTTGCTGCTGTGTTCATGCCTCTGCAACAGGTGCTGCTTCTCTGCTCATACAATCAGATCTTTCACCTGGTGGACCTCCCCGTTTCTCACCTGCTGCTTTTTGTTCTTTCTACACTCCTTTTCACTCTTAAAGTAGTTTGTAGCAGGTTATTTGGGTGTATTAATGTTGGCACTACTTGTGGCCTGGTGTTTGATACCACAGTCACCTTTGCCCTTTGTTTTGAGACAAGCTTCAAGATGCTTTACCTTAAACCACTTGTTTATTTTCCGTATTAAAAGATTTTAATCAGATAAATGGAAACGTCAGCTCAGTCACTGGTAGGTTTCAAACAGCCGTACTTTGGTGAAGAAAGATGTAATTTGATTGTTTTTACACATTTTTCACACAAATAACAAAAGAGTATCATTTTTTTCTGTGACACAGTAATGAAGCCTCTTAATTACAAATAAAATCTAAAAATTAAAACATTGATTTTTAGATTTGTTTCATTTCAAAGCAAAAAGAAACAAATACTGTATAAAAACTCCAGGAGTTTCCATCACATGATCAGCTTTCCATTGTGACTCTGCTGCTTTGAGCTGATACTGATGGTTAGACTGACTGCAGTCACAGGATAAACACTTGTTATACCTAGCAGCCTTTCTTTATTATTTATACTCTATGTACTACATCATATGCCAAAAACTGATCTGTTTTTTCTGAACTTGTCTGTTGTGAGCCGGGAACTGAAACTGAGCATCTTCTGTTACATTCATTTTAATAAAATTGGATTTGTCACTTCTTTTTTTTTCTCCTGTTTTTGTTTGGCAACTGTTGCATTTCCAGTTATGATTTGAACGAACGGCTGTGCCAGATTGTTTTTTTATTCAGTTTAGTTTTATTTATATATAAATTTCTGTTGTTTATTCAAAAAACAAATAAAAATGCCAGACAAATGAGATGATCTGAGCCTCCAGCTGCAGCTGAACTCCCATCAGTGGGTGTGACGGATGTGTTGGGAGGGTTGAGTCACCCCCAGAGTAGGAGGTCCATCAACAGCACCCCTCCCTCCCCATGTCTGCACCACGGTAGGATTCAGGGCCCATGATGCCAACGTACTGCAGCAACCATCACCCACACTGAGAAAAGAAATCACCCACTCGGTCACAAACCCACACACAATATCATGGGGACGCAGGACAGACTTGTCTGAGTCAGGTCGTCCCCCACTCCCACCCACCCAAACCCCACTAGACATTGTAAGAAAAATGTTTATTCTCATCATGATTTTATTATTTACTCTAGTTTCCTTTGATCTTTAGAAACTATGAAGGAGTTTCTGCACCATGTTCTATGTGAGTAGGACTCAGTCTGCAGTAACACATTTATATCTGCATGTGCTGCTTCAGACCACCTTGGTGGGAAAACTAACATGGGATTTTATTATCTGTTAAAGAGGGACGGACTTCATGAACCTCCTCTATTTAATATCCAAGTTTTAATGTCTTCTTCAGTAAGTGGGAGGGGTGGGGGGGGGATGCTGCAACTTCACTCACTCCTTGCTGCAAGTAAGTAAGTATACTTTGAGTTTGTGGTTCTTCTGCTGTCTGAGGGTTTAACTGTGTTTGGTGTCAAGGAACAATTTCCCTGACAGACTTGCACGCTGAAGGGCAGACCTGGCGTCCAGCTGCAGCGACCCCATCACCACCAGATGGTAGACAACCCCCTGAGTTGAAGAATGAAATAGTTTTATATTTATTGCCTGTTGGGGGGGGGTCGTAGCCTAAAGGGGGAAGGAGATTATCCTCTGATAAGGAGGTGAGAGGTTCAATCCCAGGTCTTTAATTTCATTTACTAATGAGATATAAATACTTTTCTGTTTGACCAGATGAAAACAAGCTGTTTCTTAGTCTAATTATACATGCGTGTTATAACATGTGAATAAAGATGGACCACATGAATCAGCTCCTCATGGCTGGTTAAATTATGTGCAGTTATAAACTCTCTCAGCACGTTGAACCATGCAGCTGAAATCTTTTTATTCCTGTGAAGTTCAGAGAGTTTTTTCATATTTGAGCTGGACAGGAAGTAAAGCTTTAAAGGATGTCACAGCTGCAAGACTTACCGGATGTCTGTGTTTGCCTTTCATACAGCGGGTGTCATGATCCTTGGATTTCTCAGACTGTTTGTGTTTTTGTGTCTTTGTCTACATCTGGTGGCGTCTTCTTGTCTCTGTCTCACCCTCGTTACTGTTCTCATAACCGCCACCAGCTGGCTCCCTCTGAGAGTCACAGCATTTATCTTTGTTCACAGAAATACAGTATCTGACCTACACTTACAGTGGGGCAAAAAAGTATTTAGTCAGCCACCAATTGTGTAAGTTCTCCCACTTAAAAAGATCAGAGAGGCCTGTAATTTTCATCATAGGTATACCTCAACTATGAGAGACAAAATGAGGAAAAAAAAATCCAGAAAATCACATTGTCTGATTTTTAAAGAATTTATTTGCAAATTATGGTGGAAAATAAGTATTTGGTCAATAACAAAAGTTAATCTAAATACTTTGTTATATAGCCTTTGTTGGCAATGACAGAGGTCAAACGTTTTCTGTAAGTCTTCACAAGGTTTTCACACACTGTTGCTGGTATTTTGGCCCATTCCTCCATGCAGATCTCCTCTAGAGCAGTGATGTTTTGGGGCTGACGCTGGGCAACACGGACTTTCAACTCCCTCCAGAGATTTTCTATGGGGTTGAGATCTGGAGACTGGCTAGGCCACTCCAGGACCTTGAAATGCTTCTTACGAAGCCACTCCTTCGTTGCCCGGGCGGTGTGTTTGGGATCATTGTCATGCTGAAAGACCCAGCCACGTCTCATTTTCAATGCCCTTGCTGATGGAAGGAGGTTTTCACTCAAAATCTTACGATACATGGCCCCATTCATTCTTTCCTTTACACGGATCAGTCGTCCTGGTCCCCTTGCAGAAAAACAGCCCCAAAGCATGATGTTTCCACCCCCATGCTTTACAGTAGGTATGGTGTTCTTTGGATCCAACTCAGCATTCTTTCCCCTCCAAACACGACAAGTTGAGTTTCTACCAAAAAGTTCTATTTTGGTTTCATCTGACCATATGATGTTCTCCCAATCCTCTTCTGGATCATCCAAATGCTCTCTAGCAAACCGCAGACGGGCCTGGACGTGTCCTGGCTTCAGCAGGGGGACACGTCTGGCACTGCAGGATTTGAGTCCCTGGCGGCGTAGTGTGTTACTGATGGTAGCCTTTGTTACTTTGGTCCCAGCTCTCTGCAGGTCATTCACTAGGTCCCTCCGTGTGGTTCTGGGATTTTTGCTCACCGTTCTTGTGATCATTTTGACCCCACGGGGTGAGATCTTGCGTGGAGCCCCAGATCGAGGGAGATTATCAGTGGTCTTGTATGTCTTCCATTTTCTAATAATTGCTCCCACAGTTGATTTCTTCACACCAAGCTGCTTACCTATTGCAGATTCAGTCTTCCCAGCCTGGTGAAGGTCTACAATTTTGTTTCTGGTGTCCTTTGACAGCTCTTTGGTCTTGGCCATAGTGGAGTTTGGAGCGTGACTGTTTGAGGTTGTGGACAGGTGTCTTTTATACTGATAACGAGTTCACACAGGTGCCATTAATACAGGTAACGAGTGGAGGACCGAGGATCCTCTTAAAGAAGTTACAGGTCTGTGAAAGCCAGAAATCTTACTTGTTTGTAGGTGACCAAATACTTATTTTCCCCCAATACTTTGCAAATAAATTCTTTAAAAATCAGACAATGTGATTTTCTGGATTTTTCTTCCTCATTTTGTCTCTCATAGTTGAGGTATACCTATGATGAAAATTACAGGCCTCTCTGATCTTTTTAAGTGGGAGAACTTACACAATTGGTGGCTGACTAAATACTTTTTTGCCCCACTGTATATGGAGCTAGAACTGGGACCCCATATACACTTCTGTTTCCTGGTTTACAGATTTTGGACGTTTTTGAATCTGCTTGTCTTTGATTCTCCACGTCTTTGACCCTGTTCTGCTCTGTTCTCAGAGGAACCCTTTGTGTTGCTTGTTTGACTGAACTCTTTATTACATCATCTTGTCTCTGCCTGCTGCGTTCAGGTCCAGTCTAAAAACACAAACATTACTGCAGGATCAAGCTGGGACTTATTGTTATGATCTGTTTTTTGTTTCTAAGGATGAATCCACGTGACTTCAGTTATCATCTTATTTCAACCAGGACTACCGAGAAGACGAGCCTAACTTTGAAGGAAAATTTCTAATATTGATGTTTTTATTTTTAAACTGAGCAGCTTTTTATATTTCCAGGTTAAAAACAAAGTTTGTACAATGACAGTTTAAAGAGATACTTTCAGATTGTGGGACATTCAGTTCTGTTATGTTTGTTAGCAGGTGACTAAAGATGCATTCAGGTACAGTTTCATGTTTCTCTTTCTGTTCATGCTTTTAACTAACATGTTGTTCCAATTCTCAGATTACAAACTGCAGCAGTTAATAAAGTTTTACTGACCTTGATTTTAGAATAAAACACATTAAAACACCAAGTTGCTGATTTATTATTAATTATGAAATTTAATTATGAAAAAGAAAGGAGTGACATGATGGCGCCCGTCAGACCAGCTGACAGTCACATTTTGACAAAACAAACAAACTGACTTCATCATTTGTAACTTGTGTTTATGACAGTCTTGTTTGACTTAATTTACTTGTTTCATGTGTTAAGTTGTGAGTCTTGATCTGCTTTTAAGAATACTTATATCCAAAATTATTATTATTACCTTATTAGTAAAATAAAAGCAAAAATCAGCTTCTGTTAAACGGCTCAGGTCATCTGATAGAAAAAGTGCCATGTTGCTCAGGGAGGGTATGACATCCTTCATCCCGTCTCCTCTGATTCTCTGCTGGTTCAGAAGGACAGAGCTCTTTTCATCCGCCGCTGTCTCTCTCTGCGCCTGTTAATAGTTTTAGTACTGGCACGAAGCTTCCGGATTCTCAGAGCACGAAGCTGCAGCTGAAGGTCTTGTGGAATCTTTCCTCCTTTGGCTCGAATTTCCTTCAGCCTTTGAAGAGGCATTTTAGTGAGAGTGAAGTCACAGATCGTAGGATATGGCTCCATGCCAACGTGGCAGTGACGCACGGATGGGAAGTAACCCTTCGCCCATACCACAATTTTGTATTCTCCAGGATTCAGAAGACGCCAGTAGTCCCCATCAGCAGCTACAAACAAGTAAAAAGAAAACTGAATGAACTTTTATTTCCCCCTCTCAGAGGAAAGACAGCACCATGTAGACACCAGTTTGTACATCCTCGTCTTCTCATCATTAGTTTGAAAAGGAGGAGAGAGGACGAGGAAATGACCCAAACAGAGAAGAGACGAGAGAATAAATGTAAAATAATGAGACATTCTTGCTTCAGGGAGTCGATTTTAAACCCTCAATAAACATAATGTTCTGTTCAATGTTTTACACTTTCTGTCAGATGAGACACTTCCATATTCTCACTTTCCTCCAAATACATCTTCAACATGCTGAGATCTGTTTTTGATTCACGTACAGGCAGAAAGATGAAGGAAGATGTTTGTGCTGATCCAAAAAGTTGTAAAAAAAAATGGAAACTGGACCATTGAAAATGTTTCACCTTCATCCAAAAGGCTTCTTCTGTTTGAATCGTGTTTTGGGAGTTCCAGGTTTATAAGTTGTTGTGACTGCAGCGTGAAATGACTTGTTAGAGTCACATGGGTTTCTGACACACCCGTCCCATCTAAGAGTTGTTGAGCGGTTGTTCGAGACCTGTTTACATGATGTAATCTACTTTTTCACAGTTTGGATTGTTTTCAAACTGCCTTGGAAACAGAGACAAAGCAGCATTGTAGGTGTCAGATAAGTGAAATCTGAGTCGGTTTCCTTTTCCAAACATCTGTCTCTGTCCAAAATGTGCACGTTTCTGTCCTCAACAGATTGTCCTTTATCTTTAAGATGTAGGTGTCCAACTAGGTCTGGACCTAAAGAGCTGGCAGACGCGTGACACAACACATAAATGGTAAACGGCGTGTACTTGTGCGCTTTACTCAGGTCCTACAACCACCAAAGTTCTTCACACTACAGTATGTCATTCACCCATTCACACACATCCACACGTTTGGTGATGAACTTCACACATGTTGTAGCCACAGCTGTCCTGGGACAGCTGTGGCTACAACAGCTGTCCCAGACACCACCGGACCCTCAGACCACCACCAAACAGGCAAAGTGGGTTACAACGGCCAGGCGATCTTTTTTTTTTCTCTGGGCAGAGCAGGGATTCGAGCTGGCGACCTTCTGGTCTTTAGGTTAGAAGCCTTTTGGGTGAAAGGTAAAACAGTTTTAAGAGAAAAAAAGAAGTCCGGCAGCCATGTTTGAAAACTTTTGGAAGATGAAAGAAGAAAGTGGCCCGGAGCGACTGTAGTCA
>SSNP01000240.1:500855-524040 GCA_006937955.1 Pachypanchax playfairii | reverse complement strand
CGTATGATATATGATACGCATCATAAAGTTTTACGGTTTGGGCTGTGGGACGTTTCGGGGACGCTTTTTGGCGAGCTTTTTGGTAACTCGGATCTGAAATAAAAGTTATTCCACACTTCCCGTGAACGAGCCGGTCGATTTGATGTATGAACCGCCTGGATCCGTCGCTCCGTTCGGGCCGCATTAATGTCTACGGAAGAATAATAAATAAATCTATAAATCTATAAATAAATCTAGTCAGAGACCCGCTTAGAGGTGTAGAATAATAGGACTCCATTCAAATGGCAAACCCTAAATAATGAGACATTCTTGCTTCAGGGAGTCGATTTTAAACCCTCAATAAACATAATGTTCTGTTCAATGTTTTACACTTTCTGTCAGATGAGACACTTCCATATTCTCACTTTCCTCCAAATACATCTTCAACATGCTGAGATCTGTTTTTGATTCACGTACAGGCAGAAAGATGAAGGAAGATGTTTTTGCTGATCCAAAAAGTTGTAAAAAAAAATGGAAACTGGACCATTGAAAATGTTTCACCTTCATCCAAAAGGCTTCTTCTGTTTGAATCGTGTTTTGGGAGTTCCAGGTTTATAAGTTGTTGTGACTGCAGCGTGAAATGACTTGTTAGAGTCACATGGGTTTCTGACACACCCGTCCCATCTAAGAGTTGTTGAGCGGTTGTTCGAGACCTGTTTACATGATGTAATCTACTTTTTCACAGTTTGGATTGTTTTCAAACTGCCTTGGAAACAGAGACAAAGCAGCATTGTAGGTGTTAGACAGGTGAAACCTGAGTCCACCTGCTCTGTAAAAGAGGCCCTTCTATTAAAAACAGTTTTTCTGAGGTTTCTGTTGAATATTTTAGCTCCACAGGTGTTCTTACCTTCATAGTGGGTGAAAACAGGTCAACAACTTCTCTTTCAGTTTTAATCTCTCAAACTATGCAGGTGGTGATAAAACCCGAGTTCTCCCGAGTCCGAACGGCCTGTATCTGTTTCGTCACAACTCCTTTGTTCATTAGTATTCATCAGTTCCCATAGTTGAAACCACGCCTAGCATGCTGCTGGCTAAAAGCTGTTAGCATAAGATGTAGCAAACAGGAAGACACGACGTCTGACGTTGCCATGCACAGCCGGGTAGGAAACAGTATACCTTGCTCTCATAGGCTAATTTGTTCAGCAAATTCATATAATGAATATGAACGAGCTGCTGACGAAGCCGAATTTTAATGCAGACAGATTGAAAGGTCTGTTAATCAGTGTTTCCTGACATTTTTTAGATATAAAATGTTTCATATTACTGGTTAATACTTTAGAAATAACCACAAAGTCCTGAAATTTGTATGAAATGGCCTCTTTAAGATAAATCAAACTTGACACCTGGATGCATCAGAGCTTCGTTTTGCTGCACCTGATGATGTTTATAATTAACCATAAAATTTCATGTAACTAACAGTGTAATGAAAAATAAATGGTAATAGTTTAGAAAGTAATATTCACTTATTATCAGGGATAAACTCAAAGTCTCCAAACAGATGTTGCTACTGAAGCAGGAAAGATTCATCATTTATAACCTTTACACAAACACTTAAAAATGGCTGTGATATCCATTAAAGTGGATTATACACAGCTGTCTCATTCCAGATGTTAGCTGCTGAACACCCCTAAAGGTCAGATTAAAGAACCGGTTCTGAATGACTCACTGCCAGGAACTGTGTGCCATGCTCCACCGTTGATGATGTTGTTGTGTGTCTGGAAGTCCTCATAATGGCAAATGCGGCGGTCAGGGTTGGCCATTACCAGGTGAGTGGAGGCATAGACAGTCGCTAGCCAGCGGAAGAACGCATCATCTGCTGTGGGGGTGTTTTCCTGAGGAGCCCAGTCACGCGTGCAATCAAATGGATATGTAACAACCAGTTCTCCACCATGGAGGTTTGCACTGAGAACAAAAGGAACATCCTGAATCCAGCTGATGACAGCTCGTGTCTCTGGTGCAACCTGAGCAGAAAACAGGACTCATTTTTAAGTCAAAACAAACAAACTTTTAAAAAGTCCAAGCCAGAGGTTTAAGAGCCTGTTTTCAAATTTTGCAAATATTTTTCTCAGAGAACAACAATCACTTCATCAAGCAGAATTCAGTCTCTCAACCACTTTGTTCAACCAGGATAAATCTAGTTATGACATTTATTATTTTATATATTTTAAACTGCTAAAACCTTTTTTTTGGCTTTTTGAGGCTCCTCCCTACAACAGGTGCAGGGTAAACCATCCTGATACTTAGATGTTAGTTAATAGAAATATCTTTTATAATAAACATTAAACCTATGCATTTCATATTTTTCTTCATTATTAAGGAGAACATCTATCTATAAATTAATATGTTTATACACAAACTATAAATAGAATCTAATAGAGGACTGATACAAAATATAAATTGTGGCTATGTGACAGAGAGAATCAGCAGTTTCTTTTCAAAATTAATGTTTTCTGTACAGGCAAACCACCAGATCCTCACTGTGGCATCTTCTTGAGTGTAGTATTCTGGGATGGGAATGTAGTGATTGGAAACTTTGGATTTATCAGCTGCATTTTCTTGTGCATCCCACATGATGTTGTTGAGATCTGGAAAGTTATGATTCAGATCAATTCCTTCAAAGTTGTACCGCCCGTCCGCCCAGCCAGCAAGTTCTGATCCCTGCAGCAGATCAGAAGTAGAATCAGCTGTTAGAACGGATGCGTTTCAGTAGAAATATTTTCTCTTCATGGAGGATCTTAAAATGACGAGCAACAAGAAAGAATTTGAAGATTAATCAACTCCACTGGCTGCTGCTTCATGGCTCTGGAATTGGTGGTCCGAGTCCTATTTGGAAGCTGGAGACAGTCCTGTATTCTTGCACTGCAACATGGACTCTCACGAGATTTGGAGTTTTCCAAAACCACCAAGATCCATTGTGTGTAGACGCCACACGGGGCTACACACATTGATCTGGCAGCGCCAGGTTAACAGGTTTGGTCTGGCACACGTTCCTCTCCAGGTTGAAGGAACAGGAAGTGGGACATCCATGTCCCTCAAACCAGCAAACATAGACCTGATCATATCATATTTAGCTCTTTCAGCTTAAAGCTGTTTACTGCACGCAGCACTGCCTGTCACAAGAGTTCTAGTTGTTTGATTTCAGTTTCCAAATCTAGAAATTATATTTTTATGCTGGTAATAAAATGACCTGTGTATTGTTGACAGCAGACGATCTACCTACTTCCCACCGTCAGTCTTCTTGACATGCCACATATTCCAAAAATGATTAAAATTACAGGAGAACCACATGTCATAGACTAGCTTTAAATTAAAAGGCCAATGAGATCCACATCTAGTGTCAGATGAAATAAGAAAATCAAGAGATATTAAATGACGGAGAGTAAAACCGACAGGACAAACGGAGCTGTTCTGTTTCTGTTACATAGAATCTGTCTGACCTCGCTCCTCGTCATCTCTAACTTGTCTAGTTTGGTGGTGGAATAGAAAGCGAAACACAAAGAGGAAAAAACAGAATAGTAAAGTTTGAATAAAGTTTTTCACTCCGTGAAGGAAACACAGAGTAATTTACTCTTTAGTGTACAGAAGTACTTCGATGCTTGAAAACATACAGATTAACAAATTAAAGAAACTGAGAAACATAACCTCCTTGTCAACCTACTCAAGCATCTCCCACCTTCTCATATGCTACTTCATATCCATCAGGGTTCATGGAAGGCAGAAGGTGAATCCGTGTCTCTGTAACCAGACGTATAATACGCTTGTTGTTCTTTTTATATTCTTTGCATATATACTGCATGAGATTCAGGACCAGCTCTCTTCCAAGTGCCTCGTTTCCATGCATCCCTGCCACATAGCGGAACTCTGGTTCACCTGCAAAGAGAAACATGTAGTGGATCAATTTAGTGACAAATGGGAAGAATCTGGCTGAATACACACGAGACTAACAGGCCTAATTTATAATTGGCCCAGGAGGATACCACAAGCCCACTCCTCTTCTCAGAATAACAAAACAGTGTAGAGCTGAAAAACCTTCTAGTATATAAACCGAACAGCAGACATTCCTGATTATAAAGACTCGACTGACTGAAGATTCTATTTGATTAAAAATAATCTCTTATAATTTACAATTCCAGTCCATTTCCTTGACTTTAGTAGGGGTGTCACATTCACCCATAAAACGTCTCAAATCATTACCAGCTGCTGATGCATGAAGAAAGACAGAAAGCTTTTCTACTCTCTGTCTCTGGAGACGTGAAGCAATTCAGAAATGTGTTTACAACATTTTTCTAAGAAGAAGCAGGACGAGCTGTGCCACATTTGATTTATTCATGCTATCAGGCAAATGCAGAGTATCCAAAATTCATTTTACTACAAGCCTCTGCTAGTGTTAAAGTCTGGAGACCATATCAAAAAGAGATTGAAGAGTTTGTTTACACAAAAGAGGCCTCCTCTACCAGACAGCCTATTCAGGTCATGTAAAGACCACAAGATGTTGAACTGGGCCTCAAAAAACCACATTCAAGCTAACATGAGCGATATGCACAGAAAAATAACTTCAGATAATTTAAATGTTGTTACCGAGTTCATGTTTCCCAGGGTTATCTGATATTTCCATGACGTACAGTTTGAGGCCCAAGTAGCTCTTCCCTATAGTATAGATGTGGGTGATGTCCGGACACTCTTCAGAAACAGACTTCATGAGCTGCAGCATTAGAAAAACAAGTTGGACTAACACCTGATACTCAGAATAAATCTGCAAAAAGTTTCTAGTATAGGTAAAAATGATGGTTTTATTAGAAAAGTAATTAGTCATCATGTACTTGTCAGGATCTCTGCTGCTGATGGGTGTGGTGGTTGGTTGTCTGCACTAATTGTTTTGCAGGGCGTGGCAGCAGCTCATCAGAGGATTCAGGTGTGGATCATTACCCAGCTCAGGAGAGCTGGGTACTTAAGCAGAGGAGGAACCAGAGACAGACGCCAGTTTGTTCCACTAACTTCCGTGGTAACAGAGTGGCCAGAGTTTATAAGTGAAAGATTGAATTGTTAGTTGTAACTAACCTGCCTTCTCCTCCTTTACTCTCAGCCCCGTGTCCTGGAGCGTTCCTCCAGTTACCGGCGCCTCAACGTGGACAGCTCACTACCGTTCTACCGGACTGACTCTCCACGGTTCTCACGCTCGAGTTGCGGTGTACGCAACTGGATCTTTCCCTGGCCTCCTGTCTGTCTCTGGTCCCCTCTGGATCCACACCTCACCGGTCACCGCGTTGCTGTCACCCCTGACACAGTATCGACTGTGCAGACAGCCCCTGGAGCCGGACGCACTAAACCGACGTTCAGACAGCCTGGATCATCACCCCCTGCGGCAGCACCTACGGATCCCTCCTCACGACAGCACGGCTTCTCGTCACCGTGAGTTTATTGAGCACGATCCCCGCACACCGCAGCTGGTATCTCCACCTGTCACTAACGTCTCTCTCTCTCTCACAACCAGGACCGTTCCTGTCCCGCACCAGTTCCCGTCCTGGCACATTCTCATATGTACAGTCGTTGTTGTTTTCACGCTTGGAGCACTGTATATAAATAAACACTGTAAACCGATCCCAGTCTTGTGTATGTTTGGAGTTGGGTCGACTTTGGAGCTCAAAACAAACCCCGCCTGGTAGTATACCATGACAGTACTTTATACTAACCTTTCTCATCTCTTTGTAGTTGTGGTGTCTGAAGTCCAGATCGTTCTCTGATTCTTTTTCTTCTTCAGTGGCAAAAATATCTGCAGGATCTGGGAGGAAACAGTTCAGACTGACAGACTTATTAAGTGATATGTTTAAAGTAAAGCACAGGAGCAGCTCATTAACTGTCACAGACTCTGTGGCTCTGCATATTGAAACATCTGCCTACCATCAACACGGCAGCCAAGAATCTCAGCTCTAAGACAGATGGTCCCATTGGAGTACCAGGTCTGAGGGTTGATACGAATGTAACGGGCTACAATCGGTGTAGGAAAAAGTCCAAGAATGGGAGTTTCTGGATTCTGGTTCCCTTCAAAAATCTGCATAATTGGATGTATAGGATTGAACATTTTAGAATATAGTTTAAAAATGCATAAAATATTTTTTATTTGTTGCTTTATGTTCATATTCTTGAAAAAAAAGAAAAAAAACCGAGATATGAAATGATTGATAACCAACTAAAAGGAGCAAAAGCACGAGCATGACCATAAGTATCAGCATGACAAATGGAACCCCATATACGATAGGTTTGCTGACATTTTGGTGAAGAGACTGTGGAAACAACTACAACTTGTTTTGGTGGTTTTTTAGCTCGATCTACAAAGCGTTAACCCAGAGGTATGTAGCTGCTCAAGAAAGGAGCTTTTAGGGTGAAAGCAAGATTAGTTCTTCAAATAACTTGTGACAAAGGGCTTGAGTTATATGCAGAGTGTCCCTCCTCCTGGAACCTGCCAGCCAATAATGTCTGGCGTTGTTAAATGGGTGTGGAGGACACTAACCTCGGGGTGAATCAAAAGTTTGATAGAGTACTTTAATTTACAGGCCTCAAAAAAACCTGAACATATTTTGTATTTCAGTGTTTTACTTATCATCTCTGTTTTTCCATCTTTTAATGTTAACATATTAAGAATTTTACAGATTATGAGAGTATTTTTATCATAAAACAAATTAAATGCCAAGTTAAGTTGCAATGTTACAAGCTTTTCCACACCATTTTACCAACTGCATCAGTGTCAGTAGGTGAGAATTCTTTAAATCAGAGAACACAGAATGTCCTTACCGCATCTTTTGTCCCGTTCATGTAGGTCTGCCAGCTGATGGAGTCATTGCTCAATTGAACTTTATAGGTTTCAACCCAGTCCCAACTATAACAGACCAAAATGGGAATCAGAAATACTGCATACTCTGAGAAGAGTAATTTTCAAAAATCTAAATAGCCTTTTTAAATGTTTAGTATTTGTGAGATACTGCCAAAGTAACAAGCATTTCTATATTTATCCTGTGTGTAGTCTTGTATTTATAACTGTTATACTACCTGACCTCCAGATGGAGTTTCTGCCCTGCAGAATAACTCCAGTGAACAATGTGAGATGGATAGCATCCACTTCAAACCACTGGTGCTTATCCTCATATTCTGCACACCAGGCTCCATCATACAGGTCTCCATCCTCAATGCCAGACTGAAAAGAGTTAGGCAGTATGCATCAAATTTTTTTCAGACAGTAGTAGAATACATTGAACTTCTCCCCTCTTGGCCAGTTTGAAGTATTATATATATGTTTAGGGTTGATTCTAAATGCTTTCAGGTTGAGGCTTTAGGAAAATGTGCACGACTGACTAATAAATAATGGCTTCGACCACTTTTTAAACTTCATTTCTTGGAGATCTTCACAGGACAATTAAACAAGGGTTAGATTTTATCATAGAGGCAAGTTACACTGAAAAACACAGCGTAAAAAGTAATAAAGTGTTGTTACTATTCAGTTAAGAAATACTGATTATTTCACTGAAGTATTTTTAGTTTCCAGCTTCATCAACATTCTTGTCTTTATTAAAATTTTGTTCCATTTAAAATATCTCAGCCTGAGTATTCACACCTTTTGTCCACTACACAAAGATTTGGACAGTTAAAATTTAAAGAATCAAATATTCTGTGATGGACAGGTGACAGGTGGAACAATGACAGCTGGATATGGACACCAGCTCCTCGCGACCCTGAACAGGAATAAGTGGGTACTGACTGATTCTGGTTTGTTTGGAACTGTCAGTGTGACTGCAGGTTCTGTTTAAAGTCATATTTGGTAAAAACAAACCTGGATATTCAGCCTCCCTCTGTGAGGACCGAGACCCGGGCGCTGGTAGGAGGAGACTTGGATCTGACTGTCATCAACTTGCAGGGACTCCAGGCCAAGGGGAGGACAGTCTGTGAGTAGAACCAAAAGCCATACAGAGACTGATCTAGTGTTTCTTAAGCTAATTTTTTTACAGGAACTATTCAGAGACGGAGGGTTTATGAGTCAACAGTGTCTCTATTTGGTTCTGCAGAGGATGCAAACACATGGGAAATATAAACTAAAGTACCCGTAGTTTGTAATATGAAATATTACCTATCATTCAGGGTCTCCACTACTTGTGGAGTGCATGAAGCTGCAAACAAGTCAAACTGGGGTTAAGTGTAATTTGAGATGTATACTGCTGAGTTAAGTAAAATATTCAGGGCAAAGAGAAGAACGCCACAGCTGCAGGGTAATTTATGGCTTTTGAAACAACCAGTAACATTCCAATAAACCACAAACACTATCCACCAGAACATCAGACCGATCTACACACTGAATGTTTTGGTTATTATTTTTATAATTCTTCTTACCTAAATGATCTTTTTTCTCCTCTGTACTGAGGACACGTCCATCCTTTGTCTTCACGTTATTAATGTCCTCTCTGTCTTCACTGACATCTGTCAGCTTCTCTCGGACAGTACTGGTGAAGACCTTAGATCCTGCTGATGTTGGAGTTGCTCTGGTTTTGTTCTGTCTCTCCACAATAGCCTCAGTCCACTTCACTGTCACTGGGGTTGAGAAGTTGAAAAAGGAAGGACTCAGAGTTGTTGCTTTGTCTCCAATAATAAAACCTCCCAGAAAAAGAACTGTAGCCAACACGTTCAGTGACTTTGCCATCTTGCTTGTGGGTTGTTTCTTTTTTCTTTTTTATTTGCTGCCGACTGAAAAGGAATAATGCACAATGGAGCCAAATCTTTATTCACATCCCTCCTCCTCAGACCTCCTACCTCCCCCTTCTCTTCTTTTCTCCCTCCCAGGAAAATGAAAGGACATCTGAACTCACACATGCAGGACTTTGATTCTATCTGCTATCTTTCAACACACACACACAAACATATGTGTACATACACATATATGGGTATATATACATATATATTTCTAAATTTGTGTGTGTGCATCACATGCTAGCCACACCTTGAATTAACATGTCCCTTTTAGTCACTTTATTTTCAGTCTTTTCTAGGAGTACCATCACTTTTGTCCAGGCCTGTTCCATGAGTTTTTTTTTTCAATAATTCCATTGAAGCCTGTTGAAAAGCAATGTCTGACTTTCATTGGTTAACAGTCATAGAATTTATATTCATTATTAATTTTGTCAGATAAAGGTTATTTCTGTTACCATTGTGAGTTTTTCTTTCATTGAAAGAACTGTGCCAGCATTTTTTCCTGTAGATTTTTTTCTGTAAATGTATCTGGTATATGTAGGTATGTAACACTCCTTGTCAGCAGGTGGCGGTAATGCGCTAATATTCAACCAACCGCCAATAAAATGTTAGTAAAAGAAGAAGCTGCTTCTGATTGGCTTGTTTTAAGATTACGTATGTACGTATGTCCAGGAAATGTCCACGCAAGCGCCCGGCGCCCGGAATCATAACGTAGCCTGTGAAGGCACTTTACTCCTGCTAATATAAGTCAAATGTTATTGTCACCATATTATTGGCAGTAATATTCAGAAACATTTGAGACTTGGAAGATAAAGTTGTTTTGTTTTTTGCCAAAATATGGACGTGGTTACTCTAAAGCTCGTGTAGCAAACTGACATGAAGTGAGTAACTGTTCAAAGTACCAGCTTTATAAAGTATCCACTAACATACATGTGTACTTTCTGTTCAGGCTCTTTAAAATGTTAAATTAAACTTGATAAAAAGTGAGTTCTTCCTCATGAAGCGGTGTTTTTATGGTTCTTGTTTACATGACAGGATGAACAGTGCAGCTGTGACGAAGCTGCGAGTCAAGCAGTTTACGAACATGTGACACAGACTCTGTGCTGACCAGAATCTTGGTTGCAACCGGGATGCCTCGCCTGGAAGACCTGGCCAACATCGCCCTCAGGGTGCCCAGCATACTGCTTCTGGACCAGCTGTATAAATGTGACATTGAAGGTTTGACAGAGAACCTCAAGGCTAAAAACGAGGACATGCTTTTCAAGTACAAATATGTCATCTGGAACATGTACTATCTTGGTAAGTGTGTGCAGACAAAGAATGGAGGTGTTTTTTAGGATTTGGTTTACTTTTACAGGATGTTTTCTAAACAAACTGCTCCAAAATTACATAAATGAAGACATTGAAAACCCATCAGAATGGGTTAAGTGTTAGGAATGTGATGAAATGATCAACCCACTGAGAAAGTGACACAGCAGACTGGTCCATTTTGTATGTTGGGGCTCCTTATGAGATGACAGATGGTGTCCTGGGTTATCTTCTTCCAATACCTTCATCCTCCAGGACCTGCCTGCAGACTCCTGCCACATGATGCCAGACATTATCCTGCACCAGGAGGAACCCAGGACCCACTGCACCAGCACAGGGTCTAACAAAGGGTCTAAGGATTTCATCCTGATGGTTAATGGCTGTCAGGGGTCCATCATTATCATGTACAGGTCTGTGTGTCCCTCCATGGATCTGCCTCCCAGACCAAACCCGTCCTGCTGAACAGGCAGTATAAGATCCACCAGGGCTCCTCCAGACCCTTTCAGGTCTGTCACATGACCTCAGAGTGAACCAGCTCTCATCTGTGAAAAGCACAAGGTGTCTGTATCAGACCTCCTGATTCTGGTGTCCATTCTGGTGGAATTGGACTGTCTGTAGAACCTCTGTAGGGTTCTGGTATCACCTCCAGTAGTGACACCGACCCGAGTCAAAGACAGAACTGCTGAACAGTAGTTATAAAAGATGAGGAGGAAAATGTGGGTGTGGCCTCCAGCTGCAGAACTATTAACACAAAGTAGATATGGATGTTTGAAGAAAGATCCAGAATAAAACTGCTGTTATGGAAATACAATGTACCATAAAGAACAGTTGAAGTAATGAGGAAATGTTTTCCTGCTTAAGGAGTCCAACAATGTTGATCAAATAAATGTAGAACTTAGTTTTAGTTGTAAATGACATTAAATCTACTCTCTCTGGGTTTTTTCTAGTTTCTCTTACATCTCTGTGTGACGCATGTGGTTTTTCCTCTTTAACTAGGAGCTACATGATCTTCCACTTTAACTTTTAGAAGACTCATGATTAAAACACTGCAACACACAAACACTGTGTTTTGTTTTCAGGTCACCTGATAAATGTGATCGTGTTAATTCTGCCATTGAGACACATCGTGATGCTCTACCTCCACATCCTCGCCGTCCTCCTTCTGTACATGGGGCATCAGATTTCTAAGTGAGTTTCGGCATTGCTGCTATTCACGTACAACGCAATCATTCTGCACAGTAATTTGTTTAAAACCAGTCTGGGAAGGAAAACCTTCCTGGTTAACAGCAGTTCTGATCATCCCAATCCTAATAAGATGTTCTGGGTTATCTTCTTCCAATCTGAGCTGATAAGACATGTTTTATATTAAAGAACAAAGATGATACAGTCAGACAGACAAATGTGTTTCATTTTTTGTCCGAGTCTGTTTCCTTTTGTGATAAAACATCTACAGTTTAGTGATTCTATTACACCGTGAGTGTAATTGAACTATTTTCCTGTTTGTTTTTGAGGGCTTATGTTCAGGATGAGCTGCAGTATGGATATGAAGGAGCAGTGTACCTGGATTCTTTGGCCTTCAACAGATTTGTCTCTGCCTTGACGAGTAAGTGTACTATTTATAAAGTTGAATGTTGAACTTTCTAATGGTGCAGTGCAGTGCACAGTGACCGTGTTGTATTCACCTCCTTATTCATGATTTATAGATTATATTTCCTCTTTTAACAGCATTTATTCCACCATCATATTAGTCTCATTTTGATTCATTTGTTCTGCCTTTTCAATCAATCAGTCAATCAAAGTTTTATTTATATAGCGCCTTACAACAGCCAAAAGGTGCACAAAGCGCTTTCCATGAGTAAAACACATGTAAAATTACAGCACTGTAAAAACAGTAATACATAAAAACAAAAATTACAGCAATTTAAAGATAAAAAATATAAATATAATAAAATCACAGGAATGTAAAAATAATAAAACATAAAAAGCAAATTACAGTAATGTAAAACTAGTAATACATAAAAACAGTAACAGTCGAATCAGCAGCTACGTATCAAATGCTTGTTTGAACAGATGAAAAATGTTTAACTCAGCGATGGATTGTAGATGCGTTAGAAGTGAGTTCCACAGCTTAGGGCCAAGGACAGCAAATGAGCAATCTCCAAACTTTTTGTATTTTGATGTGAAGACAACCAGTGAGGTGTGTTCAGAGAAGCGCAGAGTCCTGGCAGGTTGGTAGACTCTCTGCAGTTCAGCGAGGTAGACTGGGGCCAGACCATTTATGGTTTTGAAAACAAACATCAGGATCTTAAAGTCCACTCTGAATCGCACCGGGAGCCAGTGGAGTGAGCAGAGGACTGGGCGGATGTATTTCGGGGTGTTTGAGAGAAGCGTGCAGCCGCGTTTTGGGTCATCTGGAGCCTCTGAAAGAGAGACTGATTAAGTCCAGCATAGAGGGCTTTGCAATAATCCAGCCGTGAGCTAACGAAGGCATGAACTGCCTTTCAAGGCCAGCTCAGGATACAAATGGCTTGATCTTACTCAGGAGCCTTAGTTGGAAAAAACTCGCTCTAACGACGGAATTAACTTGCATTTTCATTTTTTGTAGCTGCTGAGGGAGAGCACCGTGATATTTAAAGGGAACAAAACTTGGTGAACTGTGAGGTGAGTCAGGGCTGAACAGGTTGTACTCAGTCTTTCCTTCATTTAAATGAAGGAAATTCTGCTTGATGTTTTGAAGACAGTCATTGAGGGGAACCAGAGCAGAGCGGTTTCCTAGCATTACTGGGAGGTAGATCTGAAGATCATCTGCATAGAAGTGAAACTGAACTTTGTGACTGGAGATTAGTTGACCAAGTGGCAGCATGTACAGTGAAAACAACGTAGGCCCAAGAATGGAACCTTGAGGTACACCAGATGGGAGAGGAGCAGCCGAAGAGGAGAGGTCATTAAGCATTATAACAGAGAAAGTCCTGTTTGTGAGATATGAAGAAAACCAATTGAGCACCACACCTGCAGACCAACGGCGTGTTGAAGTCGAGAAATGAGGATGGCGTGATTGATGGTGTCAAATGCTGCTGTTAGATTCAGTAACACCAAAACCACAGAGCTTTTCTTATCCAGGGCTAAGGGGATGTTGTTGTGGACCATCAGTAAAGCAGATTATGTGCTGTGCCTGGTTCTGAAACCTGACTGAAATTTACCAGCAATAACATGCTGATGAAGATGAGCCTGAAGCTTTTTTATCAAATTGACCAGAAACGGTAAATGGGATGCAGGACGAAAATTGGACAGATTGGAGTCATGGGGTTTATTTCTAATGAACTTAACAATGCCTGTTTGTGGCTATTTGGAGTTTAAATTTATTCTCTAGACGTTGAACTGAAGCACATGCGATTAAACAAGACTGAGTTGAGCAGAATTTTTTAGGGTTTTTTGAGTTTTGACTTTGACTTGTGGTCTTTAAAGTTGGTTAAAGAGGCCATTCCATTAAAAACAGTTTTTCTGAGGTTTCTGTTGAATATTTTAGTTCCACAGGTGTTCTTACCTTCATAGTGGGTGTGAAAACAGGTCAATAACTTCTCTTTCAGTTTTTATCTCTCAAACTACGCAGGTGGCGATAAAACCCGAATTCTCCCGAGTTCGAGCGGCCGGTATCTGTTTCGTCACAACTCCTTTGTTCATTAGTATTCATCAGCTCCTGTAGTTGAAACCACGCCTAGCATGCTGCTGGCTAAAAGCTGTTAGCATAAGACGTAGCAAACAAAAAGAGAGATCGTCTGCTGTTGCCATGTGCAGTGGGGCAGGAAACAGTATACCTTGCTCTCATAGGCTAGTTTGTTAGCCAATCTGAGTCCAGCAAATTAGAACAATGAATATGAACGAGCTGCTGACGAAGCTGAATTTTGATGCAGACAGATTGAAAGGTCTGTTAATCAGTGTTTCCTGACGTTTTTTAGATATAAAATGTTTCATATTACTGGTTAATACTTAAGAAATAACCACAAAGTCCTCAAATGTGTGCAAAATGTGAGGCATAAAAACACATGACATTAATCTGAGGTTTCAGTAAAACTAGCAGTTCTTATAGATGAAAAGGTGTACAGTGGCATGAAAAAGTATCTTAAGCCTTTAGAATTTCTCACATTTCTGCATAAAATCACCATTCCTAAGGCTTCAGATATTGTTTCATGCCACTGTATCTACAGTGTATTTCTATGTGTAATGCATCTCTGTATTAACATTATATTGAATAACAGCATCTCATCATCTTATAATTATTTGTAGTTTAAAGTAGCTGCATCATGCAGAATCTTTTTTCTTCAGTTGTCAGGTTGTGATGCTGGAGTTCATCATCAGCTCCTCTGTTGTCTTTCTGGAATATTTAATATTTGAATCCATCCAAAACTTTACAGTTCTAATGTTTAATGTCTTTTTCTGTACTAAAGGTCAGATAATAATCAGCACACTGTGTGCCTTTCTAATGAAGACCAGAAAGGTTTGGTTATTCTCCACTCACATGCTCCCCCTGCTGGCTCGGCTTGTTTCTGCTCCTCATTCCACCGTGGTGATGGTCAACTTCTTCTCCGTGGGCCTGAGCGTAGTGGGAATCTCTGTGTTCCTCCTTACAAATCTCTTTGTGCCCTATCGCCTCGCGAGGGCTGCGTATTTGGAACTGCTTCGCCTGGAGGTACTTCGTGTAATGTGTGTTTGCTAGTACAGTGGTCGACGGTTATATGCATGAACTCGGTGCCCAGCAGTTTTGTGCATTTATCCATCTGTGGTCATTTGGACGGTAAACACAGGTAACAGTGTTCGGTATTGATAACAGGTAATCAGAAATGATGTAATAACACAATTACAACGTATTAGGAGAATAAAACTATCAAACAGATCGAGTTATATACTCATAGAGCGGATCCAGTATAACACTGGTAACAGATGCCCCAGATACGCGCGCATGGATGCGACGGTAACGACACAGATTTAGTTACAGTTAGTAACAGAACAGAACGATTTTCTATATCGAATATTAACTCATTCAGTGCCACTTTCAGATTTCATATCCCCCTCAGTACTAGAAATATTTAGCATTTATTTAGCATTTGATTTTTGAAGGCCCACAGAATATTTTGTCCTATGACTATGTAAATTCTGAAACCACCATCACAAAGATTAGTCTTTCTTCTTTTAGCGGCAAAAAAAAAGTTTCTACCTCTTTCTGTTATTTAGTAATCTGCAGTACAAAAGAGGAACTTTTATGAAAATCCACACGTTTCAGGACCAAAAGCTGAGATAAAGAGTGTTTTGTGTAAAGAGGTTTTTCCAACAGATCAGTGACTTTGATGTAAATACTTCATGTTTCAATGATTCTGAACTACTTATGTACATACTACGTATGTTTTACTACTATGAAAGTAAAAATAACAACAGTAAAAAAGTACTCTTGATAGTTTATTTTATGTATGAAAATAGTCATTTATAAACAATTTCAACATTTGAAAAAAATAGCAGCAGACTTATAATTCAGATACTCTATATGTGTGTGTACGTGCGCGCACATGTGTGAATGCGCAACTAAGTCAGTTCATCTATCAACACTGTGTGTTTTATGCGGTGAATCGTTCTTTATTTTGCTCCCTGCTGCCTTTAGAAGATCTTAACAGGAGATACTAGTCGAATAAATCCACCTCAGCTTCACTAGAATAGCTAGAAGAACCTCAACATCAGGCTGGAGACATCACAAGTCCAAAAATGATGAACTGGGTCAAAAACAGCGCCACAGTCGACACAATACTCGCTCCCGGTAGATCCGGTAGACACACTGGACGGATTTATTCATGCAATAAACTCCTCCACCTTCTCAATTCCATAAGTTCTATACTAGTTTGTAATAACTCTGAACAACGAGATCACATCACAGTTGCGGCTCTGAATCTCTCTTGTACATTCACCGTCTCTCTCGTTCTGACTACCTGGCTCCGCCCCCTGCTCCACATGCCTTTATAACAAGGTAAGAAAGGAAGATGTCGCCCAGAGAAGTGCACCGCTGCCCTCTCCTGGATCATAGGACTAAGTACAGCATGTAATAAGTTCATATTCAGCGAGCAGCTGCCCCAGAATGCTTT
Source organism: Pachypanchax playfairii (assembly GCA_006937955.1). Classification (NCBI taxonomy): domain Eukaryota; kingdom Metazoa; phylum Chordata; class Actinopteri; order Cyprinodontiformes; family Aplocheilidae; genus Pachypanchax; species Pachypanchax playfairii. Next base: position 507,838 of record SSNP01000240.1, on the reverse strand, counting down.
GCGGGATTTAAGCCAATAAAAGCTGTAGAGACATCAAGACGTCTATGGCACTGAGCGTTTGGATTCAGTTTGATGTCTATAGACTTCAATGGCACTGAATGAGTTAAGAACTCATGATTGGGCACTAAAAACTAGAATAAATGTTACATGTGACACTATTTCACACTGAAGAAGTCGGTGATTATTTTTTGGCGACCGTCTGACAGCTTCAGGCAGATGCACCAGACATACGTACAGTGGGGCAAAAAAGTATTTAGTCAGTCACCAATTGTGTAAGTTCTCCCACTTAAAAAGATCAGAGAGGCCTGTAATTTTCATCATAGGTATACCTCAACTATGAGAGACAAAATGAGGAAAAAAAATCCTCCCGCTGTTCTCCCGCATATAAGCGTATGGATTCTCTATGACACAGGAACGTGCCCAGCAGTTTTGTGCATATAACCATCGAGCTCTGTATCATTCTCTGTTTTTGTTGCAGGTACGTTTGTGATAGTGTGTTTCTCTTTAGGTTGCATTTATGACTCGTGAAGACTAACATGACTTTAAATAGAAAAAATATTAATTTACGAAACTGTTTTGTTTTTACGTCCTCATCTTGTCTCATATCTTTTAGGTAAACGAGCTCTACAGATTTCTGGCTGTGGGAATCTCTCTGTGGAACCAGTTTGCTGTCCCAGTTCTCTTCAGTGTCTTCTGGTTTGTTCTGTTCATGGTCCAGCTGTTCTCAGACATTCGCACCGCTGCAAACCATCAGGGAATCATGTTCTTCCTGCTTGCAAGGTGTGATGTGGTTTGTTAGTACATGCTAGTGATGAGTAGATGATGCGTCACATAATGTGTTATAATCTTCTAACTGTACCGATACGACACTGTGTTGTATTACCTAGTAGTGACATCTGCTGAGTTTTAAAGGTCATAGCAGGGAGCCTGGAATAAGACTGAGAGACTAAATCATGTAGGTTAATTTATTCTGACATGTGAAGAATGGTAATGTTTCAATAACCAGCTGACAATTAAATACTAACTGAATCAAAGATACGTATGTGCATATTCTCTAAATAATTGGAATATAATAAAAATATGATTATGACTAACACTGTATCTCAAATATGAAATTTACACACAAAAAACAAGAAATGTTGGCAAATATGAAAACAAAAGTTCATGCTGGAAAAATAAAAACTTGTATGTTAGAGAAGAATTTAATTCAAAATATAGTATTAGAGTATTATACTGTTAAAGTAAGTAAGTATTTCTACAGAGAGTCATTCTAGAGGGTTCTAGCTGTGGACAGGAAGGATCTCCTGTACAGGGTTCTAGCTGTGGACAGGAAGGATCTCCTGTAGAGGGTTCTAGCTGTGGACGGGAAGGATCTCCTATAGAGGGTTCTAGCTGTGGACAGGAAGGATCTCCTGTACAGGGTTCTAGCTGTGGACAGGAAGGATCTCCTGTAGAGGGTTCTAGATGTAGATAGGAAGGATCTCCTGTAGAGGGTTCTAGCTGTGGGCAGGAAGGATCTCCTGTAGAGGGTTCTAGATGTGGACGGGAAGGATCTCCTGTTAGAGGGTTCTAGCCGTGGACGGGAAGGATCTCCTGTAGAGGGTTCTAGCTGTAGATAGGAAGGATCTCCTGTAGAGGGTTCTAGCTGTGGATGGGAAGGATCTCTTGTAGAGGGTTCTAGCTGTGGACGGGAAGGATCTCCTGTCGAGGGTTCTAGCTGTGGACGGGAAGGATCTCCTGTAGAGGGTTCTAGCCGTGGACGGGAAGGATCTCCTGTAGAGGGTTCTAGCCGTGGACGGGAAGGATCTCCTGTTAGAGGGTTCTAGCCGTGGACGGGAAGGATCTCCTGTAGAGGGTTCTAGCTGTGGACAGGAAGGATCTCCTGTAGAGGGTTCTAGCTGTGGACAGGAAGGATCTCCTGTAGAGGGTTCTAGCTGTGGACAGGAAGGATCTCCTGTAGAGGGTTCTAGATGTGGGCAGGAAGGATCGCCTGTATAGGGTTCTAGCTGTGGGCAGGAAGGATCTCCTGTAGAGGGTTCTAGCTGTAGATAGGAAGGATCTCCTGTAGAGGGTTCTAGCTGTGGACAGGAAGGATCTCCTGTAGAGGGTTCTAGCTGTGGGCAGGAAGGATCTCCTGTAGAGGGTTCTAGCTGTGGGCAGGAAGGATCTCCTGTAGAGGGTTCTAGCTGTGGACAGGAAGGATCTCCTGTAGAGGGTTCTAGCTGTAGATAGGAAGGATCTCCTGTAGAGGGTTCTAGCCATGGACGGGAAGGATCTCCTGTAGAGGGTTCTAGCTGTAGATATGAAGGATCTCCTGTAGAGGGTTCTAGCTGTAGACATGAAGGATCTCCTGTAGAGGGTTCTAGCCGTGGACGGGAAGGATCTCCTGTAGAGGGTTCTAGATGTGGACGGGAAGGATCTCCTGTAGGGGGTTCTTGGCGTGGACGGGAAGGATCTCCTGTAGAGGGTTCTAACTGTGGACAGGAAGGTTCTCCTGTAGAGGGTTCTAGCTGTGGACGGGAAGGTTCTCCTGTAGAGGGTTCTAGCTGTGGACAGGAAGGATCTCCTGTAGAGGGTTCTAGCCTGTAGACGGGAAGGATCTCCTGTCGAGGGTTCTAGCTGTAGACGGGAAGGATCTCCTGTAGAAGGTTCTAGCTGTAGACGGGAAGGATCTCCTGCAGAGGGTTCTAGCCGTAGACGGGAAGGATCTCTTGTAGAGGGTTCTAGCCGTGGACGGGAAGGATCTCCTGTAGAGGGTTCTAGCCGTGGACGGGAAGGATCTCCTGTTAGAGGGTTCTAGCCGTGGACGGGAAGGTTCTCCTGTAGAGGGTTCTAGCTGTGGACGGGAAGGTTCTCCTGTAGAGGGTTCTAGCTGTGGACAGGAAGGATCTCCTGTAGAGGGTTCTAGCTGTAGATAGGAAGGATCTCCTGTAGAGGGTTCTAGCCATGGACGGGAAGGATCTCCTGTAGAGGGTTCTAGCTCTAGACGTGAAGGATCTCCTGTAGAGGGTTCTAGCTGTGGACAGGAAGGATCTCCTGTAGAGGGTTCTAGCTGTAGATAGGAAGGATCTCCTGTAGAGGGTTCTAGCTGTAGACATGAAGGATCTCCTGTAGAGGGTTCTAGCCGTGGACGGGAAGGATCTCCTGTAGAGGGTTCTAGCTGTGGACGGGAAGGATCTCCTGTTAGAGGGTTCTAGCCGTGGACGGGAAGGATCTCCTGTAGAGGGTTCTAGCTGTGGACAGGAAGGATCTCCTGTAGAGGGTTCTAGCTGTAGACAGGAAGGATCTCCTGTAGAGGGTTCTAGCTGTGGGCAGGAAGGATCTCCTGTAGAGGGTTCTAGCTGTGGACGGGAAGGATCTCCTGTAGAGGGTTCTAGCCGTGGACGGGAAGGATCTCCTGTAGAGGGTTCTAGCCGTGGACGGGAAGGATCTCTTGTAGAGGGTTCTAGCCGTGGACGGGAAGGTTCTCCTGTAGAGGGTTCTAGCTGTGGACAGGAAGGATCTCCTGTAGAGGGTTCTAGCTGTAGATAGGAAGGATCTCCTGTAGAGGGTTCTAGCTGTAGACATGAAGGATCTCCTGTAGAGGGTTCTAGCCGTGGACGGGAAGGATCTCCTGTTAGAGGGTTCTAGCCGTGGACGGGAAGGATCTCCTGTAGAGGGTTCTAGCCGTGGACGGGAAGGATCTCCTGTAGAGGGTTCTAGCCGTGGACGGGAAGGATCTCCTGTAGAGGGTTCTAGCTGTAGATAGGAAGGATCTCCTGTAGAGGGTTCTAGCCGTGGACGGGAAGGATCTCCTGTGGAGGGTTCTAGCCGTGGAGGGGAAGGATCTCCTGTTAGAGGGTTCTAGCCGTGGACGGGAAGGATCTCCTGTAGAGGGTTCTAGCTGTGGACGGGAAGGTTCTCCTGTAGAGGGTTCTAGCTGTGGACAGGAAGGATCTCCTGTTAGAGGGTTCTAGCTGTGGGCGGGAAGGATCTCCTGTAGAGGGTTCTAACTGTGGACAGGAAGGATCTCCTGTAGAGGGTTCTAGCTGTGGGCAGGACGGATCTCCTGTAGAGGGTTCTAACTGTGGGCAGGACGGATCTCCTGTAGAGGGTTCTAACTGTGGACAGGAAGGATCTCCTGTAGAGGGTTCTAGCTGTGGACAGGAAGGATCTCCTGTAGAGGGTTCTAGCTGTGGACAGGAAGGATCTCCTGTAGAGGGTCTCGCTGTGGGCAGGACGGATCTCCTGTAGAGGGTTCTAGCTGTAGAAAGGAAGGATCTCCTGTAGAGGGTTCTAGCTGTAGATAGGAAGGATCTCCTGTAGAGGGGTCTAGCAATGGACGGGAAGGATCTCCTGTAGAGGGTTCTAGCTGTAGACATGAAGGATCTCCTGTAGAGGGTTCTAGCTGTGGACGGGAAGGATCTCTTGTAGAGGGTTCTAGCCGTGGACGGGAAGGATCTCCTGTTAGAGGGTTCTAGCCGTGGACGGGAAGGTTCTCCTGTAGAGGGTTTTAGCTGTGGGCAGGAAGGATCTCCTGTAGAGGGTTCTAACTGTGGACAGGAAGGATCTCCTGTAGAGGGTTCTAGCTGTAGATAGGAAGGATCTCCTGTAGAGGGTTCTAGCTGTGGGCAGGACGGATCTCCTGTAGAGGGTTCTAACTGTGGACAGGAAGGATCTCCTGTAGAGGGTTCTAGCTGTAGATAGGAAGGATCTCCTGTAGAGGGTTCTATCTGTGGCCAGGAAGGATCTCCTGTAGAGGGTTCTAACTGTGGTCAGGAAGGATCTCCTGTAGAGGGTTCTAGCTGTGGACAGGAAGGATCTCCTGTAGAGGGTTCTAGCTGTGGACGGGAAGGATCTCCTATAGAGGGTTCTAGCTGTGGATAGGAAGGATCTCCTGTAGAGGGTTCTAGCTGTGGGCAGGACGGATCTCCTGTAGAGGGTTCTAACTGTGGACAGGAAGGATCTCCTGTAGAGGGTTCTAGCTGTAGATAGGAAGGATCTCCTGTAGAGGGTTCTAGCCGTGGACGGGAAGGATCTCCTGTAGAGGGTTCTAGCCGTGGACGGGAAGGATCTCCTGTAGAGGGTTCTAGCTGTAGACATGAAGGATCTCCTGTAGAGGGTTCTAGCTGTAGATAGGAAGGATCTCCTGTAGAGGGTTCTAGCCGTGGACGGGAAGGATCTCCTGTAGAGGGTTCTAACTGTGGACAGGAAGGATCTCCTGTAGAGGGTTCTAGCTGTAGATAGTAAGGATCTCCTGTAGAGTGTTCTAGCTGTGGGCAGGAAGGATCTCCTGTACAGGGTTCTAGCTGTGGACAGGAAGGATCTCCTGTAGAGGGTTCTAGATGTAGACAGGAAGGATCTCCTGTAGAGGGTTCTAGCTGTGGACAGGAAGGATCTCCTGTAGAGGGTTCTAGCTGTGGACGGGAAGGATCTCCTATAGAGGGTTCTAGCTGTGGACAGGAAGGATCTCCTGTACAGGGTTCTAGCTGTGGACAGGAAGGATCTCCTGTAGAGGGTTCTAGATGTAGATAGGAAGGATCTCCTGTAGAGGGTTCTAGCTGTGGGCAGGAAGGATCTCCTGTAGAGGGTTCTAGCTGTGGACGGGAAGGATCTCCTGTTAGAGGGTTCTAGCCGTGGACGGGAAGGATCTCCTGTAGAGGGTTCTAGCCGTGGACGGGAAGGATCTCCTGTTAGAGGGTTCTAGCCGTGGACGGGAAGGATCTCCTGTAGAGGGTTCTAGCCGTGGACGGGAAGGATCTCCTGTCGAGGGTTCTAGCTGTGGATGGGAAGGATCTCCTGTCGAGGGTTCTAGCTGTGGACAGGAAGGATCTCCTGTAGAGGGTTCTAGCTGTGGGCAGGAAGGATCTCCTGTAGAGGGTTCTAGCTGTGGACAGGAAGGATCTCCTGTAGAGGGTTCTAACTGTGGACAGGAAGGATCTCCTGTAGAGGGTTCTAGCTGTAGAAAGGAAGGATCTCCTGTAGAGGGTTCTAGCCGTGGACGGGAAGGATCTCCTGTGGAGGGTTCTAGCCGTGGACGGGAAGGATCTCCTGTAGAGGGTTCTAGCTGTGGGCGGGAAGGATCTCCTGTAGAGGGTTGTAGCTGTGGATGGGAAGGATCTCCTGTCGAGGGTTCTAGCTGTGGACAGGAAGGATCTCCTGTAGAGGGTTCTAACTGTGGACAGGAAGGATCTCCTGTAGAGGGTTCTAGCTGTAGAAAGGAAGGATCTGCTGTAGAGGGTTCTAACCGTGGACGGGAAGGATCTCCTGTGGAGGGTTCTAGCCGTGGAGGGGAAGGATCTCCTGTTAGAGGGTTCTAGCCGTGGACGGGAAGGATCTCTTGTAGAGGGTTCTAGCCGTGGACGGGAAGGATCTCCTGTAGAGGGTTCTAGCCGTGGATGGGAAAGATCTCTTGTAGAGGGTTCTAGCCGTGGATGGGAAGGATCTCCTGTTAGAGGGTTCTAGCCGTGGACGGGAAGGATCTCCTGTAGAGGGTTCTAGCCGTGGACGGGAAGGATCTCCTGTCGAGGGTTCTAGCTGTGGCAGGAAGGATCTCCTGTAGAGGGTTCTAGCTGTGGGCAGGAAGGATCTCCTGTAGAGGGTTCTAGCCGTGGACGGGAAGGATCTCCTGTTAGAGGGTTCTAGCTGTGGATGGGAAGGATCTCCTGTAGAGGGTTCTAGCCGTGGACGGGAAGGATCTCTTGTAGAGGGTTCTAGCCGTGGACGGGAAGGATCTCCTGTAGAGGGTTCTAGCTGTGGACGGGAAGGATCTCCTGTAGAGGGTTCTAGCTGTAGATAGGAAGGATCTCCTGTAGAGGGTTCTAGCCGTGGACGGGAAGGATCTCCTGTAGAGGGTTCTAGCCGTGGACGGGAAGGATCTCCTGTAGAGGGTTCTAGCCGTGGACGGGAAGGATCTCTTGTAGAGGGGTCTAGCCGTGGACGGGAAGGATCTCCTGTAGAGGGTTCTAGCTGTAGATAGGAAGGATCTCCTGTAGAGGGTTCTA
>SSNP01000240.1:485674-500829 GCA_006937955.1 Pachypanchax playfairii | reverse complement strand
ATTTGGTGCATATTATACTTGCAGTATATTTGGTGTGTAATGTGCAGTACTCTCTTCTGTATTTCCTGAACCCTGTAGTGTGTCTGAGTGTTGTGCCACGCCCTACTCCCTTCTGGGTCTGACGTTTGTGGTGTCTTATCTGGCCCTCGGACTTCTCAACCTTTGCAAGTTCTACCTGGGAGGATTTGGAGCTGTTCAGAATGAGAACGTCATGCACAGGTGAGATGCTGCAACCAGTCAGCTTGTTTTTTATCTTTGTTTATTTAATGTTCAGTAACCAGGAGGCTCAAGGTGTGTTTAGTTGTTAGATCAGTTCTGTCTTCAGTCAAAGCAGTTATGAAAATCAGCTTTTCATATAACAGCTCTTAAAGAGGCCCCTCCATTAAAAACGGTTTTTCTGAGGTTTCTGTTGAATATTTTAGCTCCACAGGTGTTCTTACCTTCATAGTGTAGGTCAAAGGTCAACAACTTCTCTTTCAGTTTTAATCTCTCAAACTACGCAGGTGGTGATAAAACCCGAGCGGCACCACAACGGCCAGTACTTGTTTTGTCACAACTCCTTTGTTCGTTAGTGTTCATCAGCTCCTGCAGTTGAAACCACGCCTAGCATGCTGCTGGCTAAAAGCTGTTAGCATAAGACGTATCAAACAGGAAGAGACTACGTATGATGTTGCCATGCACAGGTTAGTTTGTTAGTCAGTCAGAGTCCAGCAAATTCGAATAATGAATATGAACGAGCTGCTGCCTGAAGCCTGATGCAGACAGATTGAAAGGTCTGTTAATCAGTGTTTCCTGACGTTTTTTAGATATAAAATATTTCATATTACAGGTTAATACTTAAGAAATAACTACAAAGTCCTGAAATTTGTATGAAATGGCCTCTTTAAATAATAATTTAGTTCAGTTGGTTTTAAACAAGGACATTAAATATAATTACATATTAAATATTATATTAATATGTAATTACATATTACATATTAAATTGTGTAATGATTGTTTTGTAGCACTTCTAGCTAACGGCTTATTTGTGGAACCATTACATGGTTAGAATTTGAATAAACTAAACTACATGAGGAAACGTAACCGTCTGTCTTCTGGAGAGTTGAAGACTCGATTCTGGCTTCTTCTACCATGTGTCAGTGTTTTTGAGAGACATTGAACCTCAAGTAGCTCCTGATCTGCAAATCAGTGTGTGAAGTCACTTAAAAAAAGAGGTACTGAGAGGTTAGCAAGACAAGACCATTTACACCATTTATATTTCTAATAAGAAAAAATGAGTCACTAAAAGCGCACACACACACACACACACGCACGCACGCACGCACACACACGTTTGTTTTGTTATCCTTATGGGGACCGTCCATTGACTTCCATTGATTTTAGTAACTAGATTTATACCTAACCCAAACCCTTTTACTAACCTTAACCATTACTGATCTATAACTAACCCTAAGACTAACTAAAACTCTATTCACACCATACCTATAAACCTAACCCCTAACCCTAAAAAGGGGAGTCCCCCTCATGGGGCCCAGGCTTTGGTCCCCACAAAAACCCTCGGACCCCAGAAAGATAGTAAATGTCTGGAAACTGGTCCCCAGGAGGTCAGAAATACAAACCCACACACACACACACACACACACACNTGGAGGGAACGAGAGGAGGAGCTGAGTGTCGTCAGCGTAGCAATGGTATGAGAAGCCATGGGAGCGAATGATCTCGCCTAATGAGGTGGTGTATAAAGAGAAGAGGAGAGGACCAAGGACCGAGCCCTGCGGGACACCCGTCGCCAGCTCATGCAGACTGGACATCTGTCCATGCCACGAGACTCTGAAAGATCTTTCCGCAAGGTACGAGGTGAACCACGAGAGGACCGGTCCCGAGATGCCAAGCTTAGATAGCGTCGAGAGGAGAATGAGGTGGTTGACGGTGTCAAAAGCAGCAGACAGGTCGAGGAGTACGAGTACTGAGGAGAGACCAGCCGATCTGGCAACCCGTAGTGACTCTGCAACTGAGAGAAGAGCGGTTTCAGTGGAATGGCCTCGCTTAAAGCCTGATTGATAAGGATCAAGTAGGTCGTTGTCGTGGAGGAACTGTGAGACTTGAGTGAAAACGGCTCGCTCTAGGATCTTGGACATGAACGGTAGGAGCGAGACTGGCCGGTAGTTTCCTACCTGGGCCGGGTCGAGCGACGGTTTTTTCAGCAGCGGAGTGACAGTGGCTTGCTTGAAAACTGAAGGAAAGATGCCAGTTTTCATGGAAGAGTTTATAATGTGGGTTATTGCAGGTTTGACAGCAGGAAGAATGCTCAGCAGGATATCCGTAGGAATCGGATCCAGAGGACACGTGGTTGGATTAGATTCCACTACGAGTCGGGAGACACAAATCAAAACAAATGGGACAGTGCGAGAAGAATACATACAAGTAAAAAGTAGTCCCCACTTTAGTTCTGTATAAACTGGTATACATTAATTTGATGATAATTTTTAACAGTTACAACATTAGTTGTGTAACAGGTTTGAAAACACATTTTAAGTGATTTACATAAAAGAATAAGGAGAATTTTATCTCCTGGATGTTCCAAAGACTTTTACATAAAGGAATGTTTATAATTTAGTTTGTTTGAGGGCAGATAGAAATGTGACAGTCTTTAATTCTGTCTATAGGCAGAGAGTTATATATAAAAGGGTCTTTAATAGAGAAGACTTGGTCTGGGACCAGATCAGATAATGTACGTATATTAGTTGTTTAATTTTTACTTGGTCTACAAACAGGTGTGAATCTTTACTGTGATTTTTCATTTCCTGTTTAATGTGCTTGCAGAGGTGTGACAGAGGGTGTCACTCTGTTCCTACTTGCTCTTCAGACAGGACTGTTAGACATGCAGGCACTGCAGCGCACCTTCCTCCTCACTATCATCCTCTTCATCGTGTTGACCTCAACCTTGCAGTCAATGATTGAAATAACAGACCCAGTTATTTTGGCCCTGGGGGCGTCACGCAACAGGTAAACAGGAGTCCCACGTGAAACTGAGCACATGAGATATTAAAGACTTGATGAGTTTTTCTCTGTTTGTCGTGTGCTTTTAGGAGTCTGTGGAAACATTTTCGTGGTTTCAGTATGTGTCTGCTTCTGCTGATTTTCCCCGTGTTTATGGCTTATAAGATCTCCCAGTTCTTCTACATGGACTTCTGGCTTCTCATACTGGTGTCCAGCTGTATGCTGACCTCCCTTCAGGTAAAGACAAAATGTGCGAGGGAAGTAATTTATTTAAACTGAAATTTGCATTTTCCACCTGAAAATGTTAATATTATGGTTTCCTAATGGTTTCACACAGACTGGAATGCCGATTTTTTTGGTTTGTTCATCCCTGGCTTTTGAAACCAGGACACGTGCACGCTAAAACATGAGGTTTTAACTTCTCTCCCTTCTTGACGTCAAACTGGCGGAATATGTCATATTTGGACACTGTAGTCTAATGCTGCTGCAAGACCACCCCTCACCCCGCCCCTCTCCCTCACTTAATCAGTCCAGGGACAGAGCTAACCGGCAACGCTAGCTGAGAGCTAATGTACTGTCTCTGCACAGTAAACAACAGCTACTTATAAATGCTCGAGTGAGAGCGCTACAAGAGTTTTTCATGATCTGCATCAAAGTAGTTACAGCGCTTAAAATAAATATTAACTCACCGTCCGTTCGGATGTCGACGGTCACCGGCAGCCCCTTTGGCCTAGGCCGAGCATTCGTCTGTCTCCCACATATGTTCTAAGCCGGACAGTGTTCCGTTTATTTTTACCTGGACAAAAATGAGTCTGAGCTACAACTTACATCCAAAAAGACCAAGCTTGAACTCTGATTGCACTACCAGCAAGCTCTGCTGAATCTCTGAATCAGCATCCATCATGTATTATCGGTAGCCAGCCGCTAGAAGCTTCTCAAGCCCGGCGATCTGATTCATGGACCCTCGGGGTCCATGTTCTGAATCAGTTTCCAGTACAAAACAGCTAATGCTAGCAGTTGGAACATGATCTTGGAACCCCCCTCCTTCCTGCCACCAATCAACGCGTCAGATTTGCATTATTATATTTACAGTGCACGACGTCTAAAACCTCGCATTTACTCTCGCGAGACAATAATGTGCTTATAAGAATAGGTCATAAAAGCTGGTTTTAAAATTTTTTTATAGATTTTTTTAAAGCGGTAGCACGGTATTAACAGTTTGACTTGAAAGGTTTTAAAACCTATTTGATGCATCAACCGTCAGTATTAATAAGGATTTTTTGAGTATGTATCATATTTTCTTCTCATCTTGCGCTTTGGGTGGATCGAGACTCATTTCTAAACCATGTTCAGTGTGAAGGTGATGAGGCGAATGAAGCAAAGAGCAAGTAAATTAAAGTTCTGGCCTCTGATGGTTTTATCTAGGTTATCGGTACGATGCTGATCTACTTCCTGTTCATGGTGGAACTGTTTCGCCCTGACCCAATCGAAAGCTTGGACGAAGTTATCTACTGGGTGAATGCAATCAGCAGGGTGCTGGAGTTTTTGGTGGCACTCTGCGTGGTGGCCTATGGCACCTGGGAATCATTGTTTGGGCAGTGGAGCTGGATGGGTGCCTCCGTCATTATCATCCACTCGTACTTCAACGTTTGGCTCAGAGCTCAGTCTGGCTGGAAGAGCTTCCTGCTCAGACAGGAAGCAGCTAAAAAGATCAACTCTCTTCCCAGAGCCACAGCTGAGCAGCTGGACCAGTATAATGACGTCTGCTCCATCTGTTTCCAGGTCAGTCGCTCAGTTCAGGAAAAGTCTTACAACCTGGATGGGATGCGCTCATGTTTATTTACATCTTAATGTAATTGTTTTGTTATGAATCAAACTCAAAGAAATGGACTGGAGGTCAGGCGAAGTAAATGTGTTTGAGCTGTGGATGAAAAATGTTAGTGGTGCCGACACGAGAGCTAACGTGGCTAGCTCCAGTTTAGTGGGGCTTAGGAGAGAGAGTGGTGGGACAGTCCAAAGTCCATACACAGTTCTGGGACACAAAGGACAGACAGTTCCAAGTAACGAGCATAGGTCACAGGGGCTGAGGCTTGAGGTGAAGACGAGTCACAGTCCAAAAATCTATAAGATCAGAGGCAGCAAGAAAAGTCTAAGGGAGCAGGTAGGAGAAGTAGACAAAGTCCAAACAGGGTCGAGCCCCATGTGATCTAAATAATAATCCAACAGGGGAGGAGGTAGAACAGCAGTCCGGAACAGTCCAGGTTCAGAGTCTAGGGTCAGTGGTTAGAGTGGTCGTCCTCCAATTTGAAGGTTGGTGGATCGATCCCGGCTTCCACCGCTTGATGAACCTCCGATCTACATATCAGTTTGTGTGAACGTAAATGTAAAAACTTGTAGTGTGAAAGCGGTTTGAGTGGTCTGATACAGGACGTTTACATTTACAGGACAGGTAACCAAGTAACAGCAGAAAGGAACTCGGTTTTAACAAACTCACACCAGACATGGGACCTTAAATAGAAACACAGCAGGTGCTGATGACGTGGACAGGTGTAACAACTTGAACCTGAAAGAGACACACACACACACACCCAACCTGACAGGAGACTAAAGTCAGCATAATGCAAATTAATCTATACCACAAACTCCTAAGACACACATACTACACACATCCAACACACATCCAACACACATCCTACACTTAAATCTCACTACATACACATAGAGGAAGACACGAACTAAGAAGGTCTAGAAAACACTAGACAGGATTACACTTAAGCTAACCTAGCTCTGAGCTAGCCTTTATTTTATTTAATTTTAAAAACTATTTTGTTCTTATTTAAGGTGAAATAGCACAAAGGAAATTTGCTAAAATTTGTTCACTTTGGCTGATCAGCAGCTGGATGATGTATGAAAAGTCTTATTAATAAACACATTTACAATCCTGTTAAAGAAAAACATCAGCAGAGCATGAGTGTGAGAAAAGAATGACTATAATCATAATATAGTATATTTATTTTAGTACTTTTAGTAATACTTTTCCTGTAATAACTCTTGTTCTGTGTGAAGCGTTTGTTACGTGTCGTTGTGTTAAACCAGATTTGTGTCTCTTTACAGGACATGAGCTCTGCTGTGATTACATGCTGTGGACATTTCTTCCACGGGAACTGTCTCCGCAAATGGCTGTATGTGCAGGAAACGTGTCCCATGTGTCACCAAACAGTCCAACCGAAAGCTTCAGGTGCTGAGCCAGCTCCTCCTCAGGGGGACACGGAGCTAGATGTGGCTGCACAAGAAGGAAATCAGAACGTGGAAAGCAATACGACAGAGACACAGAGCAGTAACGACCCCACCTCACAGCAGGATGAGAGCTTCAGGAATGGAGAGAGTAAAGACGAGACACCTGCACCAAGTCAGAGTTTCAGCTCCGGAGACTTTGTGGACCTGGTGTCTTCAGATTCCCACATGTGTAAAACTTGTCCTCAGAACTTGCACACCGAAGGTGAGATCTGTGACACTGACTCATCCCTGGTGTCAGTTCCTACTGCGGCAAGTGAGACAACAGTAGACGGCCAAGTTGACCCAGAAAGACTAAATCCTGAAAATGTTTTTCATTCAAAGAACCAGAAATCATGTTACAACTTCGATTCAGAGGAAGTAAAGAATACTGACAGTGACAATAACCAACAGGCAGTCTCAGGTGCTATGAGCCTCGTTGGTGGCACATCTGCTGAATCTGAACCTGTAGATTCCACTGATCATTGTGATCACTGCACATTTCCACATCTGGACAGGTTCAGTAAGAATGAGCTGGTCCCACCCAGCCCCCACTCATCATCAGATAGAAACTGCTCTTGCAACAGCACAGACGCCACTGACTGACCGACTGACTGCATCTGTGCCTTGAGTGGTTTAAAACGGTTTCACCAGATAATGAGGTAAAAAAACAAAACCATTTGCTTCGTGTATGTGAACCAACATATGAAAATCCAAAATCTTTCAGCAGACATTGTGGTGAATGAGCGTCCCATGTTTAAATAATAAAACATAACTGTTGACTTGTTATACAGTTGTAGAGAAAGAAGATTAGAATGAAAAACGATCATAAATAAATTATTTTTAATTAATATTTTGGAGTTTTCTTGTGATTCCTCAATCTTTTTGTCTTGTGAAGTTTTCCAGTTTTAAATCATGCTGTAAGATGTCATTTTTTTATTGCAGTATAATAAACAAAAACTAGGGTAGTGAGAAATATTTAGTCCAAACTTTTCATTCAAAGCTTTAAGCTAAGACGATATGAATTTATTCCTACAATGTCATTGTTTGTGTTATTCTACTCTGATTACACTGAACACTATAAAATGTCTAAAACATTCATTTAAAAGTTAAAAATGCCTCTTGCCCTTCTGTAGTTAAATTGCAACGTTTACAGATTTTGTACCTTTTTCCTTCTATCGTCTGTTACATTTGACTCAGTTAGTTGTTTGGATGGTGGATTAAACCCACACCTGTTCACTAACACATCAAATCACTCATTTTAAATGTTTGAAGCATTCAAATAATTGAAAAGATAAATTATAAAAGTACATTTGTAAAATGTCTAATTTGTGGGGTTTAGCTCTTGTATTGTTTGTTTTTATTACGGACCTCATTTACTACCAAATCATGGAGCGACTGAAATTGACTCTTTTTATTCACTTTTTATTGTATTTCTTACTCTAATGTTTTATGTGCGTAAAACATCAGCAATGTTCAAAAACCTTTGGCGGTTAAAGGGTTTATTCTTCGGCCCCGATTGTTTTGTTTTGTCCTATAAAACAAAACACCCCCCCCCCCCCAAAAAAAAATAAATAAATTAATTAATTAATTAATAAATAAAATAAAACAAAACAAATAATAATAATAATAAAATAAGGCCCCTCAGTAAATCTTAAATTGTCTGTCAAGAATCAACCGACCAACGTTCGGTTCGGTTTTAAAAGCTTCAGTGTTCAAACAGCTCGAGTGAAATACTTCCACGAACACGCAGGAACACCGTGTCAACCTGTTCGGACTAATTAAAGAATGGCATGTTATGTCACTTTTGAACAAGCTTGGTCTTTCGTCATTTCCGCCGCGTCAGCGCGCAGGTTTCACCGTCGTCACGTCATAAAGCTTCACACACTTCTATCGCCGCTACTTCCCTAACGGCGTCGATCGGAACTCCGAGAGCAGCTCTGTCTACTCCACCTGATATACGCACTTATTCAGCTTCACAGCAAGACAAAGGAATTGAACGCAGGGAGTAAAAAATACCGAAGTCCTAAAACCGGTTCTGACTTGTGGTTCAGGAGCAGTTCTGCGTTTACGCACGCTAGCAAGCTAACTACGCTAGTGAGAAGAAGGCCGTCGAGTCGATCCAGCCTCGTTTACACGGATCAGATCGACTCAACCTGGCAAATCATAACCGCCTTTCAGTAGCTGGACCGCAAAACATTCAGATTAAGATCGAGAACGTCGAGTGAAGATGGCTCTAAAGAGGATCCATAAGGTGAGATGGTAAATTGTTAGCTTCGCGGGGCTAGCCTCCCACAATGCGATCATATCCTGTGACTCCGGGCTTTGAAGCGGGTTCCAGGAAACTTCATAGTGTGTTTAGAGTGTAACGATACCGGAGGCTTTTACTGCTTTTACCGAACATCACAGACGGGTGTTGGCCAGGGTTCGGTTGTTGAACATGATGTAGCTTGTTAGCTATTGTTAGCACAGCTTTTGGTTCATCCAGACAGATCGAAACAGAAAAGACGCCACAGGGTTATTTAAACTTTTTCCTCTTATCTTAGGTATAAAATCTTAAGTGTCTGACTGATTAAATGTAAAGCTTGTCGTGTTAGTTTTTTTTTTTGTTGGAGAAGCCATGACTCACACCCTCTCTGGATCAGACGCATTTTTGTGAATGACACATTCATTTAATGTGACTGTTTTATTTAATGTCCACTAGTCACGTTTTCATGTGTGATTTGATAGAAAAGTGATGGAAATATTCCCTCCAATATGTCACAGTGGCTTCGTTTCTTTTTCTCACTGTCTAGAAGTTTCCTTTAAGGAAATAGTTGTTTGTGAGATGGTGTCTGGAGGCCGGTGTGGAGCAATGCCTCGATCTCATTCCAAAATAACCCCCACCTAAAAATAAAAGGCCAACATGAGCATCTGTAGGTCTAAATGTTTCGGTTTACTGTGGCAGTTAAAAGACAGAGTTGTTGGCAGGAGACATGTTGTGAAAGAGGAGCAGAAACCATCTCGGTATCCGTTCAGGTTCAGATCTCGTCCACGGATCATTTGAAAATCCCTAAGTGTAATTTTTTTTTTTGTGGTTGTACAGGAACTTAATGACCTGGCTCGTGACCCTCCGGCACAGTGCTCAGCTGGCCCAGTGGGTGATGACAGTAAGTTTCTCTAGATGCTTTTTTACCTCTGAAAATTTGTCTGAAATCTTAAAAAATATCTTAAAGTTGTGAAAAGGTAAAAGTTTGAATCCTACTTTTAATGTGTTAAATTTGTGAAGATGGCAGTTTTTAGATAAACTAAAGTGAGTTAATTCCCAGAATGTTTCCAGCTTAGAGTTTTTTGTTATTACAAATGATGGAGCTACACATGACAGTAAACGTAGTTACCTGGAAAACAACCAGGTGCTGTCGGGAAGCTGCAGGAACACTTCCTGTCAGATCACATACCTGTGACCTTTCACCATTTTATAACATTTACTTTCTGTTCACTGCAGTGTTTCACTGGCAAGCTACAATCATGGGGCCTGTAAGTACTTTGACTGAATTGTTACTCATGTAGAGTGTATGATGTAGGATATTGGATCTGTTCTTTGTGTTGTATAAAAATATAAACGAGATGAAGGTCAAAATTTGACTTGAAAATGTGGGATGTTGCTGTCAGGAGGTGAATCTGTTGGTGCTCTTGTTTCAGACTGACAGTCCGTATCAGGGAGGCGTTTTCTTCCTGACAATTCATTTTCCAACAGACTACCCCTTCAAACCACCCAAGGTGAGGCTGCGCGTTTGAAACTTTCTTATCACAGACAAAACTTCTAGGCACTAGATTTTGTTTTGTGGGGGGGGGGGGGTTCTGCATAAAAAAAGTCATTCCAGAAGCTGACTGTTCTGCCGCTTTGTGAGAAGGAATTCAGATTGTGTAATGCTAGCATGTTGTGTGACTGCTTTTATATAACTACTCCTCCTTGTTTTTCTCTTTTTGTTTCTTCCAGGTTGCTTTTACGACGAGAATTTACCACCCAAATATAAACAGTAATGGCAGTATCTGTCTGGATATTCTCAGATCGCAGTGGTCTCCTGCACTTACTATTTCTAAAGGTATCAAAATAGGGTTTTATGTACATGTTTTGTATAAGTGGTTAAATAAATAACAGAAAATATTCAAATAAACAATTGGCTCAACATAGTTTGAGTTAAAGTATATAAATGACGATTTTGAGGTAAAATATCTTGATTTTTGTGTTTCTGCTAGTTCTTCTCTCCATTTGCTCACTGCTATGTGACCCAAATCCTGACGACCCACTAGTGCCAGAGATCGCACGAATCTACAAAACAGATAGTCAGAAGTAAGTACAGCTTCAGGTTTAACATGTTAAAGAAAAGGAACAGCCATTCATGATATATTTCCTAAAGGCTTAGCATAGATTGATCTTTCTAGATATTTACAGTTGAGGGGAAAATAAACTGAGCACAGCTGAGAACTATTTTAATCATTTGGTTTCACCTTGTTAGGTACAATAAATTAGCTCAGGAATGGACAGCAAAGTATGCCATGCTTTAGGGTAAGAGCCAGCGCTGCATCTTGGCTGGTGTTATGAGGTCGGCTGTGTTAGTCTCATTTAACCAGAGGCTTGTGTCCATGTTATCCAACAAATGTCTTCTGTTTCTACGTATGTAGGAACTTTTTAGTTGGTGCTTTTGCTCAGATTTTTTGACTCAGTCTCTAACTCGCATCTTGATTTTGGGCATATTTTTATTTGTTTTACATGTTTTTTTTGTTTTTTTTATAACTAAATGCTTCATTTAAGTTGGCAGACTAATCTGTAAAAAGTTTTTAAACATGCATTTGTAATGAAAACCAAGACATTAACATCATATCTGAAACAGTTTTTTCTTATTTTGCTAGATGTTTATTACCAGTAAGAAATCCAGACAAATATCAACTTAATGTTCCCACTCAAGCTGAACAGAGTCTGGAGTGGGAATGTTGCATGTGACTAACTATAGCATGTTTTTGTACATGTGAAGTGTCTCATTCGGAGGAAAGTAGGACAGACGGTGAAATAGTTCTAAAGTCTCCTGCATTTTAGAGCTTATTGATTTTTATTCCTGTAAACTATGAAAGGTGCACGTGCTTCAGGAAATCCAGAACATGTTTCTGCTTTTGAGGAATGTACTTGTGTACGTGGGGGGGGGGTCGCTGATGTACACTGAAATTTGAATTTCTCTTTACAGATACGTCAAAATGGCAAAAGAATGGACACAAAAGTATGCGATGTGATGCATTCTGTGGAGAGCAGGTGGAAAATGTTGTTGGTTCAAACTTCAAATTATGGGTTTCTGTTTTTTTTCTTTTGACTTTATTTTATTTTTTTGTTAATCAATGCATTTTACCCTGTTCAGTTTTCTATTTTTCCACTTGCGTGCTCATAAGAAGATAGTGTTTTCTCTTTAGGTCATATACCAGGTTCTGAAAAATTGCAACTCCCTTTTTGTTAAAATTTTTATTTTCTGTTAAAAGAAATCATGGCTCAACACTCAGCCTGGGTGCGCTCCACTAACTACAAGCCTCTGATCGATGATCTTAATAATTAACTCCACACTTCGACTGATGCAGCAGATTTCTTCACTTAGTAACAAGTTACAGCTACGATGATTGAGTTTGTCACCCAGCTGGTTTGTTACACTCTTCTTCTTGTAAACTGGGTTTCTGGATTTTATGGTGTCAGAATGGCATAATGCTGCTGCATTTTAACTCCAACTGGAATTGGGAAATAAAATGGGAACCGAGTGGTTCCTCTGTCTCATGAACTGGTATGACAACAGTATGTTCTTCTAATCAATAGTATAGGAATATGTTATCTGATGAAAGAGTGTATCTTATCTGCTATCCGAGTGTGTACAGAGATGCACAGCAGTATATATCATTGTTAAAGAAACTAAAATATAAGAACTTCCATGTTGTATTTTATGCATGTTAATAAAGGTAGGCTATTATATCAGATGTTTCTGCAAATTAAGGGGATTGTAAGGTTGAACCATTGGACAAAATTTGGTTCCCCACAACTATTTTTTTAAACTGTTTTTGTTCTTTAGAAGCCAGTAGATGAGCAGTTTAGTTCTATGCCCTCAAACACTGTCTTCTTGTAGCCCTAAAATATGGATGAAAAGCTGATGGTTGATAATCAACTTGTGGCTCAGTTTCTTTTTATTTTATTTTTTTCCTTCAATAAAGTTACTTGAACCATAAGTTACTGGTGACTGTGTTGAATTATCAGGTTAATGTGACGAGTTCAGTTCTTTCTAACTTTTGGTTTGTTCATATGAATCTGGTTCTTGCAACAATATAAATTTGACCATATACATATGAGTTCTAAAGTTTCTCTGCATTTACTGTGTCATGTGCACTTTAAATATATTTCTATATGTTTCTGTAGAACAAGGTCTCTGTGTTTAAAACGTGTAAAAACAGGACTGTTGAACTAGGGTGACCGGACATCCTACTTTACCCGGACATGTCCTCTTTTTGACACCCAAAAAAACGTCTGGGCGGATTTTCAAATTTTTCAGAAATGTCCAGGATTTTAGTCTAACTCTGAGAAGCTGGCGTTAGGTTCCTCCTTCTTTGCATGTCATTCACTCCACCACTGCTCAGACGCTGTCAGTATGCCTAAGCAGCTGCAGTATAAATGATAACAGTAGTTGGCAGCGAGGGAAGAATGTCGCCTGATCTCAAACATGCCAAAATGTAAGTTTATGGAGGAGCTAAAAAAATATCAGTTTCCGTTCTGGTCGGCATCCATCCGCAGCAGAATGCATGACATGTAAAGCTGACACTTATGTGTGTCCAACAAAAGGTGCCGGTGATTTAGAAAACCATCTAGCTTCAGCCAAACACCTTAACGTATTTTATTTTGAAGATTAATATTATCAGTATTATTTGTGGCTTTTGAGGAATGGCCTGCGTTGTGAAATGGGTACAAAAGCATTTATTATTATTGTTGGTCTGTTTCATGGTATTTTTGCACTAAAGAGTTTTAATGCAGCCTGTTAAAATTAAAATGTAATTTTACCTAAAGAAATACAATCCTTTTGTGATTTTGGTCTCAATTCAGGTGTCCTACTCTTAAAACCATAATATGGTCACCCTAGTTGAGCTCAACATGTTAACTGTACAAGTGCACGTACGTGCACATCAGTAACTTTGAACGTAAAATAAGAAACCAAAGTATATCAGTAGGACGTTCCTTAAAGATGCTTAAAGATCGTCTTTTGAGTTATTTTAAAGCTTCTCAGTGTCTTTAAATTCTGATTGTTGTTTTTAACTATAATCACAAAACCGGTGCCATTTTCTAGGAAGTAGTTTCTAAACAGCAACAGTAGCTCATTAGTAATTCACCCCTGTGCTGTGGGCGGAGCTGTTGGGGCAGAGGATACCCGCCCCTCCCTGTTGCAGAGAGCTCTGTTTATGCTAGCTCGGAGCGGGAGCTTGTGGCTCCGCCCAGTGGATTTTCGTCATCACAAATTCAGTCTTTTTTTCAAGCACAATTTTGTGTTTGCTACTGATTTACAGCAATTTGAATGCAGAAATACTCAGAAATGAAATTTTGAACTTAGACATGTCCTCTAGAATCAGAAAAATGCTTCAAGAACATGTTAACAGCACGAAAACAAGATTTTCATCAGAGTGCATCATTAATGCTCATGTTTCCGTAGTTCAGACTCGACTATATTCTACAGCAACAAAACAGAATAACTGAAGTTCAGTTATGGCTTTTGTTTTTAGTGTCGCCCCCAAATTTTCCGTGACTGCCCCCGTTCTGGATGCGCTGTAAGTAAAGTTTATTTATATAGCAATCTTCACAGGATAAAACCACAAAGTGCTTCACAGATATAAAATAAATTAAACCAAAGAGAAACACAAAAGATAAAACAAACAAAAGATAAAATAATGCAGCTGAACTCGTTAAAAGCCAATCTAAACAAATGTGTTTTAAGCTGATTAAGAGAATAAAGACAGTCAAGACAGTGTAAAAATGAAGGCAATGCGTTCCACCACTCTAAAAGTTTTGTCTCCTCTGGTCTTAAAACGAGTTTGTGAGATGACCAACAGCTTTTATAAGTTGATCGCAGGAAGGAGAGTGGAGTTCTTAAAGATCAGATATGTAGGCACAGAATTCTAAAATGAACTGACAGCTAATGTAATGAGAATAAAACAGGTGTGATGTGTTTCAGTGTCTCGGTTAAAAGCTGCTGCATCATTCTGGACTGACTGGAGACGGTTGGGATGCTCAAGCAGATAAAAAAGACTGTTACAATAATCTAAATGAGATGAGATAAAAACATGGATCAACTATTGGTCATGAAGGAGAGATCTGATCAGTCAGGAGTGAAAAGTCTCTGGAAAAATGATACCTGGTGAGTCATGATATCTAAAGCCTCTTTTCATTTACAATCTGCTGTTTAACTGCTATTAATGTCCAACTGATAATTTATTTTGAGGTTTATTCATGTGTGAGGAAACAACTATGTTTTTAAGTGTTCAGGGGCAGCCGTGGCTCAGGCGGTTGAGCCGGTCGTCTTTACTGGAAGGTCACTGGTTCGATTCCCTACTCTGCCCAGAGATTGCCTGGCCGTTGTGTCCTTGAGCAAGACACTTAACCCACCTTGCCTGTTTGGTGGTGGCCGGAGGGTCCGACGGCGCCAGTGTCTGGCAGCCTCGCCTCTGTCAGTGTGTCCCAGGACAGGTGTGGCTACAACATGTGTGTAGTTCATCATCACCAAACGTGTGAGTGTGTGTGTGTGTGTGTGAATGGGTGAATGACATACTGTAGTGGGGGTTGTAGGACCTGAGTAAAGCGCTATACAAGTACACGCCGTTTACCATTTTTTAAA
>SSNP01000240.1:474658-485623 GCA_006937955.1 Pachypanchax playfairii | reverse complement strand
AAAGTATATCAGTAGGACGTTCCTTAAAGATG
This sequence comes from Pachypanchax playfairii, assembly GCA_006937955.1. NCBI lineage: Eukaryota > Metazoa > Chordata > Actinopteri > Cyprinodontiformes > Aplocheilidae > Pachypanchax > Pachypanchax playfairii. The sequence continues at coordinate 485,591 of SSNP01000240.1, read as the reverse complement.
CTTAAAGATCGTCTTTTGAGTTATTTTAAAGCTTCTCAGTGTCTTTAAATTCTGATTGTTGTTTTTAACCATAATCACAAAACCGGTGCCATTTTCTAGGAAGTAGTTTCTAAATAGCAACAGTAGCTCATTAGTAATTCACCCCTGTGCTGTGGGCGGAGCTGTTGGGGCAGAGGATACCCGCCCCTCCCTGTTGCAGAGAGCTCTGTTTATGCTAGCTCGGAGCGGGAGCTTGTGGCTCCGCCCAGTGGATTTTCGTCATCACAAATTCAGTCTTTTTTTCAAGCACAATTTTGTGTTTGCTACTGATTTACAGCAATTTGAATGCAGAAATACTCAGAAATGAAATTTTGAACTTAGACATGTCCTCTAGAATCAGAAAAATGCTTCAAGAACATGTTAACAGCACGAAAACAAGATTTTCATCAGAGTGCATCATTAATGCTCATGTTTCCGTAGTTCAGACTAACTGATCATTTATTTTGAGGTTTATTCATGTGTGAGGAAACAACTATGTTTTTAAGTGTTCAGGGGCAGCCGTGGCTCAGGCGGTTGAGCCGGTCGTCTTTACTGGAAGGTCACTGGTTCGATTCCCTGCTCTGCCCAGAGATTGCCTGGCCGTTGTGTCCTTGAGCAAGACACTTAACCCACCTTGCCTGTTTGGTGGTGGCCGGAGGGTCCGACGGCGCCAGTGTCTGGCAGCCTCGCCTCTGTCAGTGTGTCCCAGGACAGGTGTGGCTACAACATGTGTGTAGTTCATCATCACCAAACGTGTGAGTGTGTGTGTGTGTGTGAATGGGTGAATGACATACTGTAGTGGGGGTTGTAGGACCTGAGTAAAGCGCTATACAAGTACACGCCGTTTACCATTTTTTAAATGTATAAATAATTTGGAAGAATTTTTAACTGTCTCACCAGTATTCTATCATGTGTCCATGTGAGCTGCATATTTAGATAAAAATCTGTTCATCAGTTATTGTTACCTCTGCCAGGGGCAGCAGAGGAGGTTGTGTTTGTCAAGTTACAGAGTTAAAGCTATAGTGCGTAACTTTTACATGTCCGTGAATGTCCATTTCAGCCAAGCCACTATTAGAGGAGATGACACAATGCAGATTAAGCCGATCGGCTCCTCAAACATCTCACGGTATTTTTCAATATATATAATTTTTACTTTGCGTGTCGACCGGCGACATTCCCGCTCTGGCGCGCAGGAAATTACGTCTTTTACGTCACAACAAGAAGGAAGGGGGAGGACGAGCGGAGAGTCTCGTAGCAGGAGGCAGAGTGCAGGCAGAACGGGAAAGCGACATGGCGGAGAAGCCAAAGAAACGGCCGAGACACACTTATCTGGAAGTTCTTCTGAAGAGTCCATCTTTTTTCAACAGCTGTCCTTCAAACAGAATAAAAATGTTGTGGAATCGCGAATCACAGCGGCAGAGGGATAGCGGTTGGGGGAAGGGGGGAGGGGGACAGGTGGGCGTACGTCATATGGAAGCGCCAGCTTCGTTGTTGTAATAACGCAAAATTCCGCTAGGGGGCGACAGAAGTTACGCACTATAGCTTTAATACAGTTCAAAGTATGTTTTTCATTGTGTAATGAAAATACAGTAACTTTTATAAGAATAATTATGATCATATAAATATGTTTTCCTGTTACTTTGCTTTTTGGAAATGTCATTTGTCCTTAGCAAAAAGTAGTTTAGTTTATTTTATCAAGTAGACTTCTTCAGACTAAATTGGAACATTTTTAGCTTTTTTGAAGTATACTGTATTTTACTTCAATAAACTAAAATGTGATCTGCAAGTACATACCTAGTAAACTAACAATATAGTACTAAAAATGTACTTGTACTTCACATTTTTGGTTTTGCACTGCATCATGTGCTTGCACCTTACAGTGGCGGCTTACAGCGGTGCTTTGTCGTAATGTAGTCCCAAGTCTAAATCAGCTCCTTTAAAACATTTAAAAGGATTAGCACCTCCTTAGTGCCAGTGAGCAACTACTGAGCTACTGCTGAGAAAATATCCTGGAGCCGCCCCTGCGTTCAAATGCTCAGATCTGATGGACTTGTAGTTGACGACAAGATCTAATTCTTATATTGTGCACCTGATGGTACCCAGGAAGTGAAGGACTCCACTGTGACTGTGTTGAATGGATCAGCACAAGGAGCTCAAAGGGTCTTCATGACCACAGAGGTCAAAACGACAGAGCTGTAGTCATTAAGACATGTGGTCCTTGGCTTTTTGGGAGAAGATTTTGAAGCAGGCTGGTAAGTGACATGTCTCCAGTGAAGCGCCTCAAGGTGGATGGAGAGACAGTCTGGTCCAGGTGCTCTGTGGGGGTTCTGTCTCTTTAAGAATCTGTTGCCATCCTCCTCCTGAATATAACAGGTGTGTGCTGTTGATGTGTGATGTGGAGGGAGGGGGCTCTAGGGATAGAGGTGACTTCTGGTTTGGGTTATCTGCCTGAGTTGTTTCCATACAGAAGCAGTGTCATCAGCTGTTTGTCTTTTTGAATATAGTTGTTTACTAAATGTGAAAATATGTAATATATAGCAGAACATTTATTTTTAATCTTCATGTAATCGTTTTCAGGCCACAGTAATTTAACACCATCAAATTTATACTAAAACTTTTTCCCGCCACCACATCTCTCTTGTCAGCTGATTGTGACGCGTGACTCATGTGACAAACAAGGAAGAAGCCTCCAGGTGTATAAAAACAAACCCCGTTCATGTTCGTGTATGGACGATGCTTCCAACACACTGTGAGCCATGGCGCAACGCTTAATTTTTTTTAGTTTTACTCTGTTTTGTTTGGCTTTTGGAGTTTGGACGGAATTTTCTCCACTGAAAAAACAACTCCTGACGGTAAATCTGAGCGGGAAATGGAGGCTGTCAAATTCCAACGGGTCCTTGTCGCTTCCGGCGGAGGTACCTGGTTGTGTTCATTCAGCTCTGCAGCAGCAGCGATACATCCAGGTAGGAACCAGTCCGGAACAAAGAAGCGGGAGTTTATGTTGTAATAAAGTATCACATGCATTTATATCGTGTTTTTAGTTTGTAAATTCAGTTTCTGAGCAGCGTGCGCAACCTGTAAAGTAATCCCGCCTCCTGCCATGTGACGTCAGGAGAAGTATTATTTTTTTAACTTTGAAAAAAAAAAATCATTTTACACGAAATACAATTAATCAACTAAGGATAAATAAAAATGTATGCAATGACTCTAGTCAAATTGCATGTTTTTGTTATAGCTTTTATAAAAAATCTCTATAGCTCTAACCATAATGAAGAGAAAGCTGCTTCCTTCATAGATTCCCTAAAAATGTAAACAAGATTGATGGCCAAGATAAAGAATTTTGTGATCGTCCCATCTCCATTCTAGAAGTAACAGATTCAATTGCTAAATTAAAGAAAAATAAGTCTCCTGGAACGGAGGGACTTACATCAGAATTTTACAAGATGTTCTCTGAGGATTTTGCTCCCTTTTTATTAAAGGTTTTTGAAGAAAGCCTTATAAAAAGAGCTTTACCTGCTACTTAGCACAGGGATTAATCAGTCTCCTCCCCAAACCAAAAAAGGATCTATTAGAGATAACCATTTGGCGAGCAATTAGTCTTTTAAATAATGATTATAAAATATTAGCTGCCATTTTTGCAAAACACTAAATTATATTATTGACGAAACACAGTCAGGATTCATTACTTACAGGCATATTTCTAACAACATCCGTTTGGTCCTAGATATCATAGACTATCCAGATTTAATTAAAGATGACAGCTTAATTTTCTTCTTAGATTTTTAGAAGGCATTTGACTCAATTGAGCACCCATTCATTTTTACAGCTTTAAAATTATTTAGATTTGGCGACTTTTTTCACAGGGTTGTCAGTACATTATATGCCAATGGTAACAGCTCTATTAAATTAAGAAGTGGCACTTCTCAAAGATTTGACCTCAAACGTGGAATACGTCATGGGTGCCCCATCTCTCCTTATTTGTTTCTCCTTTCTGTGCAACTTTTAGCCACCCATCTAAAAAATAACCAGTTAAAAGGTATGTGTGTTGCAAACAGGAATCTTTTGATCAGTCAACTGGCTGACGACACAACTCTCTTTTTAAAGGATCCCTCTCAAGTTTCTGTAGCCTTAAACATGGTTAAAACATTTTCGGATGCTTCAGGTCTTCAGCTCAATTTAAATAAGTGAATTAATGGCCGTCAAGGATAGTGTGTTGACCTCAATATGTAATACTCCTGTTAAAAATACTGTTAATTACTTGGGCATAGTTGTTTCAAAAAAATCAATACACCAGATGTAGTAGAAAAAACAAAAAAACAATTTAACTTATGGCTTCAAACAGACCTCTCTTTAAGAGGTAGAATGCTTCTGTCGAAAGCTGAAGGTCTTTCAAGACTTAGTTATGCTGCCATCTCATTAGATATTGATAAAAAAAATATGCCAGGAAACGGATAAATGTCTTGTTAATTTTATTTGGAATAATAAAACCCATTACATTAAAAAAAATCCTCTATAATGAATACTTATATTAATGGAGGTCTAAATTTTCTCAACTTCACCACCTTAAATAATACATTAAAAGTCAATTGGATTAAACACTGTTTAAAAAAACAAATTATTAGTTTTTTATTTAATTATTTATTAAGTTTTCCTTATTTCTAAGAGAAAACGTTCTGCATTCTTTCCAACTTCACTTCAGGAGTATTTTGTTTGGATGGACCAAGTATGAACGTAAACTTGAAAGAAATCATTTTGTAATTAATCTGCTCTTGTTTCTAGCCAAGTTCTATATTTATAAATGCAAAGTTTTGAAAAGTCAACCCTTGTTTTTTGTTCTTAAAAAGGAAGTGAAGCTCTACTTGAATACGTTATCTACTTCACAAAACCTTAAAGCTGGTAATACTTTGGAAGTATTTTTAGACTTTGATATTTTGTGAGCTCTGATACGATCTGAAAAAAATGTATATAAAACACAATTTTATTGTAATAATCTTTTTTTTCTCTGCCTTAGACCAAACCCCTGGGGTCTCATTTATAAAACATTGCGTAGAAACCCTACTAAAATTGTACGTACGACCAAAACAAAAAGTTTGCGTACGCCAAAAAAATTTCCGATTTATAAAACCATGCGTACGCACAGTTGTAAGCAACTTCCCCTTTATAAGTCACACTCTTCCTGGAAGTGTGTGCACGTGAATTTGGCTCATGTCCCGCCCTGAACACACCCAAACCCCGGCCATATAAGGTCAATGCGAAGCAGGACATGAATACTGATGCATATGAGGAAGATGGGAAATATCGCAACTAAACAAAAAAACAAGAAGATAAACTTCACAGAGACGGAAATTAAAGTGTTAGTGGGTGAAGTGGAGGCTAGGAGAGACATTTAAAAACTACGAGTGGCAGCGTCTGCAGTGCAGACTGTCAGTGCAGCTGACAGGACGGTCAGAACAAGCGTATATACGGTCTTGTGTCAGAGAAGGAGGGCGACGACCTGACAGAAACAAAAAAATAAACCTGGTAAAACACCTTTTGTAATACGTGTCTACGTTAACCAATTTTAGCATGTTTTAAGGAGACAGACTAATATGTCGTGTCTTTTCAGCATTTGCACATAGGCGAAGATGAGGTCGTTAGACTTCCCCCTACAGTGCTGCCGGTGACCGCGGCGCATCAGCAGTGGTCGGGTTCTGACTGAAGCTGTGATGCAGACAGAGAGACTCCATCAGAGCTATTAATTCTGTGACCAATGAATTAAAAGAAATAAAGATTGTGTTTTGTGACATGATGACACCCGTTGGTGCCTTAAATGATACATTAAAAAACATTAAATGAACCTTGTCGTTGTCATCTCAAATGCTGCATTACCCCCTCAGACCCAATTGTTCCCCGAGTGAAGACTTCCTGTCGAGGAGGAGGAGATTAATTTAATGTATTTCTTTTAGTATTAAAAATGTTTTTAGGAGAGTTACAGCTCATTACAAGCTGCAATGTTTGGTGTGAGGTGAAATGGTGTGTGAGAGGAGTAATATGCAGTCTGACTGCAGTTCACCACTTCACCAACTGCGTCGTTAATTCCCCTCGTCTCCAAAATGTCCGTACGCACGGGTCAGAGTTGGCGTACAGGTGCGCACGTTTTCAAGTCAAGTTCGTTTTTTATAAATCACAACTTTTGCTTTGAAAGTGGCGTACGCTACTTTCAGGCCCCATTTTGTTCGTACGCACCGTTTATAAATTAGACCCTTGGTCTTTTTTTTTCACCGGGAGACCTCTAATTAAGGAACTCGCCTCCTGCTGTCCTGGTGGAGAATTTCTTTGCAACAGGGTCGGAGTAATATGTAGTAGTAGTGGGAGCACATGAATCCAGCTTTAGTTACAACTAGTTGTTAATCTGTGGTTTGACATCTTGCTGCATTAGTCAGACTTGTAACTATTTTGTAGCCAATTAGTGTCAGTTTTGTTTCACTAATTAGATCAAATACACTGTCATACTAGTTAACCAAAACCCCAACTGGTTTCTCTATCTTATATATTTATTTATTTATTCTTTCGCGGACCTTAATGCGCCCAAAGACGCACCTGCACATCCTTCATCAGAACAATTTGTTGGTCATTTCATCAACCTGTAGAATTCATTTCATTAAATAACGCAGTACTAAACTGACACATTCCAGCAGGATTTACCTTTTCAAGTTGAGATCTGATGTTTTTAAAGTGTTGCTTTTATATCAGAGGAGTTTATAAATTACCAGTAAATTCTGTTTAATGCAGTCATGAACAAAAGCCATTACTTTACCTTAAAACCAGTTTTGTTTGTTAAATATACAGAACAGTATACATAGTATACAGTTTAACACTTTACATTTCATGCAAAACCACAAAGAGATAATATCAGATTTTTGCATCCTGTAAATAAAACGTGTCTCTCACATGAACATGTTTTGTTTTTGGGATGTTTCTGATGTGTTTCAGTTTTGAATCTGATAATGTGTTTTTCACTTATAGGATCCATATTTCAGGTTTAATGATTTAACATATCGCTGGGTTGCCTATGACAACTGGACTTACACGACTACATTCACTGTGTCGGCCCAGTTAAGGTCAGTATGTGTACTTTGTTAAAGAGAGGTTTTTAGATGGTGTGATCTTCTTACCTGTATATTGTTTGCAGAATCAAACAAAAGGTGCTTCTTGTCTTTAATGGTGTGGACACTGTTGCCTCCATCTCACTTAATGGGATTGTTATCGGGAAGACGGATAACATGTTTCGTAGATATGTATGTTCAATGAAAACATAAATTACAGTTAGTCTGATTTCAGCACATCACCTGCTGATCCTCTTTGAAATGTTGTGTTTGTGGTGTGTAGGACTTTTCAGTGAGGAGTCTGCTGAAGGATGGTGAGAATGTTCTGGAGGTTAGTTTCATTTCACCAGTGTTTTATGCGTCTGAGCGGAGGACAGCCCATTCGTCCTACAGAGTCCCACCTGAGTGTCCTCCAGATGTGCAGAAGGGGGAATGTCATGTTAACTTCATTAGAAAAGTAAGAATACAAGTTTTATCTAAATAAAAAAAAAAAAGTACTTTTAGGAATGAGTTTCAAATGTGTTTTAATAAATTACTAGTTATATTTAATGAAACATGGGAGCGTATTTAAACCCATGATGCATTTTAAAACTTTAAGACAAACTTGAACTGAACAGGATTGTAAAATGTTTATCATGTTTTTGCTTGTAGCTAAATAAACAGATTTCTTTCTGTTTAGTACATCGTCCTTCACCAACACTTAATTAACGTCTTGTGTTTTTGTAATTTTGCATTTCATAAATCTGTTAAAAGCTCTGCTTCGTCCTGTTTGATGTAGGAGCAGAGCTCTTTCAGTTGGGACTGGGGGCCTTCGTTTCCCACCATGGGCCTCTGGAAGGGAGTTGACCTGGAGGCGTTCGATGCCCTCCAGCTTCTGCAGCTTTCTTCGTTTCCTCTGTACGGTACGTTCCATTACCGACGTGTTCCTGAACACGACTACAAAAATAAAAGCAACATTAAATGATTTCAGGCTTAAACAAAATATCAAAGATCTTTCTTTTTTTACTTGAATTTAGAAGTTTGTGTATAATTTTAAATCTATTTTAAATGTGTGTAAACAGTTACTGTAGTCATTCGTGTATTTACTTAGACTTTTCTGTGACAGTTTGAAGCCTTTTTCTTCTATTATACTTTATTTTGATTGTGTTTTTATTCTGATTTCTGCATCTATGTGTTCAGATTCCAGCTCTAGTCAGTGGAGGTTGCAGGTTGAACTCCTCGTTGATGCAGTTCAAACAACAAGTAACCAAGTGAAGCTCTCTCTACCAGAGCTGCAGTCAGAACAAACCACCCACATCCAGTTTCATGAAGGAAAAGCCAAATACAACTTCACCTTGTGTGTCAACAAGGTACCTGGAACAGTTCAATTCATCTATTGTACAGAAAAAGGAAATTCTAAAATTCAGAGTGGATTTTAAAGTTGACGACAATGTTTGCTTGTGTTTTTCACTTCTAGAACAACCAGGTGAAGCTTTGGTGGCCCAACGGACACGGTGACCAACCGTTTTACCTTCTCACTGTTGAAAGCTTTCAGGGTCAGGATTTAACCCTGAGCATAGAGTCTAAGGTCTGACTTTACTCGGATTCTTCTTAAACTTTATCAGTAAAAATATTGTATAATGGGGCCAATTGCTTAAAGAGGCCATTTCATACAAATTTCAGGACTTTGTGGTTATTTAAGTATTAACCAGTAATATGAAACATTTGCTATTTAAAAAACGTTAGGAAACACTTAACAGACCTTTCAATCTGTCTGAATTAAAATTCGGGTGGTTCCATCAGGCTTCGGGCAGCAACTCATTAATATTCATTATTCAAATTTGCTGGACTCTGATTGGCTAATAAACTAGCCTATGAGAACATGATATACTGTTTCCTGCCCCGCTGTGCATAGTAATGTCAGACGTCGTGTGTTCCTGTTTGCTACGTCTTATGCTAACAGCTTTTAGCCAGCAGCATGCTAGGCGTTAGGGATGTCCAGATCCAATCACGTGATCGGAAATCGGGCTCGATCACGTAGTTTAAGACTCGATTGGAATCGGACGTTACCTCCCGATCAGGACTCGAACATATTTGTATATATATTCTTATTAGTTTTTAACGCATATACACCTTTTCATGTGACGTCAGTATCTGGGACAGTTTCTCTCGCAACCCGCAGCCGCCATTTTAAGAGGGGACGCGTTTCCATGACAACCGACTGCAATGTGTATGAAAATGTGAATGTTAACAGTCCTGTAGTCTACACAACAGTGGAGAAGATGAAGACTTATAAAAGCCTCGATGTGTGTATTTTCTTTGAGGTAAGCGTTTTTAATTAGCTCGGTGGATGCTGATGTGTTGAGAATGTTGCCACGTTAGCTCCACTAGCTTCGCTAGCTGCGTTAGCATGAGTACCGGTGTTAGTTTACAGTCATATTAAATCCCTATGATATTATCTTAAACTGGTTCATGGAGAGGAGGTGAGCACTTACTGCATGCAGAAGACAACCCATGATCATGTTACTGTTTCTGCAGTGTCTGCCATTCGGACAAGCTTATTTAATTACATAATGTTTTATTTAATAACGTAATGTCTGTCCACCGGTTTGTGTGCGTTCGGACTGTTTGCATGCTCACAGTACAGAAATGCGCTCTCATCATGTTCGTTTTTACACACAAGTAACAACTTCATGATTCCCCACCGTGAAGAAGCCCAGGGGAAACCTCAGGACGTGCTGGAGTGGCCCCAACCGGCTGTCCCAGTCCCAGGACTGCTGGTTGTCCTGTCCCTGCAGCTAAATATTAAAATAGGGTTAATTAAATACAACATATGTCCTGGATCTGTTTATTTGCTCCTTTGTATTCATTTTTTTAGTGTAAAATTGGATCGGGACTCTGTTTCGGCCGATACTCAAAATTAAATGACTCAGACTCGGACTCGAGGTCAAAAAATTTTGATCGGGACATCCGTACTAGGCGCGGTTTCAACCACAGGAGCTGCCGAATACTAACGAACAAAAGAGTTGTGATGAAACAGATACAGGCCGTTCGAACTCGGGTTTTATCGCCACCTGCGTAGTTTGAGAGATTGTTGACAGTTGTTGATCTGTTTTCACACCCACTATGAAGGTAAGAACACCTGTGGAACTAAAATATTCAACAGAATCCTCAGAAAAACAGTTTTTAATGGAAGGGACTCTTTAAGATTTATACCAAAAATAGCTTATACAGTTAAATTAAATTAAACTCCAACAGGAATTTAATGTTATGTGTAACTGCTTTAGCACCATGATATTATTAAATCATGAGTTTATAGATAATTATGATTTAATAATTTTGGTGCTGAAAGTTTAAAGCTAAAGTGCGTAACTTCTGTAACTTCTGTCGCCCCCTAGCGGAATTTTTGCGTCATTACAACAATAAAGCTGGCGCTTCCATATGACGTACGCCCAACTGCCACCGCTTTATCTCTGCCGTTGTGATTCCAACCGGTATCTGTCTTAATCAAGCTTCAAATTCAGTCTGTTTACTTTACCTGGCTCTATATTTGTTTCAATAAATATCATTTCATTGTTGAAAAAATCAAGAGAAACCAGTAAAATATAAAAATACTGGTAAAAAAAAAAAAAAACCTTCAGAGTTCAGGTTGGATTGTTTACAGGTTTGATTGTTCACTTTAATCTACATTTAACAGTTTGGTGTTGAAATTTATTAGTCAGCTGTTGGGGCCACAATGATCTATTTGTCTTATTCAGTGAATTTTTTCAGTTTTGACACGATGCAGAATCCTGCAGTCAGCTACACTGATCTGACTGACTGAAAAACCGTTACACTGGCCTGTCTCTTAT
>SSNP01000240.1:443353-474031 GCA_006937955.1 Pachypanchax playfairii | reverse complement strand
CACGGACATGTAAAAGTTACGCACTACAGCTTTAAATAGACAGACATTTTAAATGTAAATATATATTTTAGTTTGTGGTTGACTAAAGTGAACTGAAGTCTCTCACTCAGGTGTTTTTTCGAGTGGTGGAACTGGTCCAAGAACCAATCGCTGAATCTCCCGGGCTCAGCTTTTATTTCCGGATAAATGGGAAACCACTTTTTCTCAAAGGCTCCAACTGGATTCCAGCACATTCTTTTCAGGACCAAGTAAATCCTGCCGTGTGAGTTGAGTTTGAAAAGCTGGTTCTGAACGATGGGAATGTTTTCTTTTAAACTTTATTATTTGTTTTTTTAGCAACAGTTTCTGTTCTGTCTCCGTTTCAGTTTAAGGAACTTGTTGCAGTCAGCAGTAGACGCCAACATGAACGTCCTGAGGGTCTGGGGAGGGGGGGTGTATGAACAGGATCTATTCTACAATATCTGTGATGAGATGGGCGTCATGGTAACTGCTTCTACTCTTTCATTTACTAAACATTAATTCTTGTATCTCTTAATGTCCACAGTCCAAAAACACGCAAGTTGGACTAACAGCTGATTGTTAATTAGTGAGTGGAGACAGTAAGTAAGAGTGTGGATGGCTTCAGGGTGTGTCCCACCTCCGGACAGGATCAACAGGGTCTAGAAAAAGATGCACTGACTAAAAAAGTTATTTACATTTTGTTTTGTTTTTTTTGGGGAATTTTTGAAACTACAAGCCAACTCCCAAACATGTCAATAAAAACAGAATACAGTGATTTGGTAAACATCTGCAGCAGCTGTATCATTGTATCACTTGTCTCCTGTGAAGACATGCTGTTGTGATGCAGCGTGTGGACGTGTCTCCTGTGAAGACATGCTGTTGTGATGCGACATGTGGACTTGTCTCCTGTGAAGACATGCTGTTGTGATGCAGCGTGTGGACGTGTCTCCTGTGAAGACATGCTGTTGTGATGCGACATGTGGACTTGTCTCCTGTGAAGACATGCTGTTGTGATGCAGCATGTGGACGTGTCTCCTGTGAAGACATGCAGTTGTGATGCAGCGTGTGGACGTGTCTCCTGTGAAGACATGCTGTTGTGATGCGACATGTGGACTTGTCTCCTGTGAAGACATGCTGTTGTGATGCAGCATGTGGACTCGTCTCCTGTGAAGACATGCTGTTGTGATGGGGCATGTGGACTTGTCTCCTGTGAAGACATGCTGTTGTGATGGGGCATGTGGACTTGTCTCCTGTGAAGACATGCTGTTGTGATGCGGCATGTGGACTTGTCTCCTGTGAAGACATGCTGTTGTGATGCAGCATGTGGACGTGTCTCCTGTGAAGACATGCTGTTGTGATGCAGCATGTGGACGTGTCTCCTGTGAAGACATGCTGTAGTGATGCAGCATGTGGACTTGTCTCCTGTGAAGACATGCTGTTGTGATGCAGCATGTGGACTCGTCTCCTGTGGCATGTGGACTCGTCTCCTGTGAAGACATGCTGTTGTGATGCAGCATGTGGACTCGTCTCCTGTGAAGACATGCTGTTGTGATGCAGCATGTGGACTCGTCTCCTGTGAAGACATGCTGTTGTGATGCAGCATGTGGACTTGTCTCCTGTGAAGACATGCTGTTGTGATGCAGCATGTGGACTCGTCTCCTGTGAAGACATGCTGTTGTGATGCAGCATGTGGACTCGTCTCCTGTGGCATGTGGACTCGTCTCCTGTGAAGACATGCAGTTGTGATGCGGCATGTGGACTCGTCTCCTGTGAAGACATGCTGTTGTGATGCAGCGTGTGGACTCGTCTCCTGTGGCATGTGGACTCGTCTCCTGTGAAGACATGCTGTTGTGATGCAGCATGTGGACTCGTCTCCTGTGAAGACATGCTGTTGTGATGCAGCATGTGGACTCGTCTCCTGTGAAGACATGCTGTTGTGATGCAGCATGTGGACTCGTCTCCTGTGGCATGTGGACTCGTCTCCTGTGAAGACATGCTGTTGTGATGCAGCATGTGGACTCGTCTCCTGTGAAGACATGCTGTTGTGATGCAGCATGTGGACTCGTCTCCTGTGAAGACGTGCTGTTGTGATGCGGCATGTGGACTCGTCTCCTGTGAAGACATGCTGTTGTGATGCGGCATGTGGACTTGTCTCCTGTGAAGACATGCTGTTGTGATGCGGCATGTGGACTCGTCTCCTGTGAAGACATGCTGTTGTGATGCGGCATGTGGACTTGTCTCCTGTGAAGACATGCTGTTGTGATGCAGCATGTGGACTTGTCACCTGTGAAGACATGCTGTTGTGATGCAGCATGTGGACTCGTCTCCTGTGAAGACATGCTGTTGTGATGCAGCATGTGGACTCGTCTCCTGTGGCATGTGGACTCGTCTCCTGTGAAGACATGCAGTTGTGATGCGGCATGTGGACTCGTCTCCTGTGAAGACATGCTGTTGTGATGCAGCATGTGGACTCGTCTCCTGTGGCATGTGGACTCGTCTCCTGTGAAGACATGCTGTTGTGATGCAGCATGTGGACTCGTCTCCTGTGACATGTGGACTCGTCTCCTGTGAAGACATGCTGTTGTGATGCAGCATGTGGACTCGTCTCCTGTGAAGACATGCTGTTGTGATGCAGCATGTGGACTCGTCTCCTGTGGCATGTGGACTCGTCTCCTGTGAAGACATGCTGTTGTGATGCGGCATGTGGACTCGTCTCCTGTGAAGACATGCTGTTGTGATGCAGCATGTGGACTTGTCACCTGTGAAGACATGCTGTTGTGAGGCAGCATGTGGACTCGTCTCCTGTGAAGACATGCAGTTGTGATGCAGCATGTGGACTCGTCTCCTGTGAAGACATGCTGTTGTGATGCGGCATGTGGACTTGTCTCCTGTGAAGACATGCTGTTGTGATGCAGCATGTGGACTCGTCTCCTGTGGCATGTGGACTCGTCTCCTGTAAAGACATGCTGTTGTGATGCAGCATGTGGACTCGTCTCCTGTGAAAAGTGGACTCGTCTCCTGTGAAGACATGCTGTTGTGATGCAGCATGTGGACTCGTCTCCTGTGGCATGTGGACTCGTCTCCTGTGAAGACGTGCTGTTGTGATGCGGCATGTGGACTCGTCTCCTGTGAAGACATGCTGTTGTGATGCAGCATGTGGACTCGTCTCCTGTGAAGACATGCTGTTGTGATGCAGCATGTGGACTCGTCTCCTGTGGCATGTGGACTCGTCTCCTGTAAAGACATGCTGTTGTGATGCAGCATGTGGACTCGTCTCCTGTGACATGTGGACTCGTCTCCTGTGAAGACATGCTGTTGTGATGCAGCATGTGGACTCGTCTCCTGTGAAGACATGCTGTTGTGATGCAGCGTGTGGACTCGTCTCCTGTGGCATGTGGACTCGTCTCCTGTGAAGACATGCAGTTGTGATGCAGCATGTGGACTCGTCTCCTGTGAAGACATGCTGTTGTGATGCAGCATGTGGACTCGTCTCCTGTGAAGACATGCTGTTGTGATGCAGCATGTGGACTCGTCTCCTGCGGCATGTGGACTCGTCTCCTGTGAAGACATGCTGTTGTGATGCAGCATGTGGACTCGTCTCCTGTGACATGTGGACTCGTCTCCTGTGAAGACATGCTGTTGTGATGCGGCATGTGGACTCGTCTCCTGTGAAGACATGCTGTTGTGATGCAGCGTGTGGACTCGTCTCCTGTGGCATGTGGACTCGTCTCCTGTGAAGACATGCTGTTGTGATGCAGCATGTGGACTTGTCTCCTGTGAAGACATGCTGTTGTGATGCAGCATGTGGACTCGTCTCCTGTGAAGACATGCTGTTGTGATGCAGCATGTGGACGTGTCTCCTGTGAAGACATGCTGTTGTGATGCCGCATGTGGACTCGTCTCCTGTGAAGACATGCTGTTGTGATGCAGCATGTGGACTCGTCTCCTGTGAAGACATGCTGTTGTGATGCAGCATGTGGACTCGTCTCCTGTGGCATGTGGACTCGTCTCCTGTGAAGACATGCTGTTGTGATGCAGCATGTGGACTCGTCTCCTGTGGCATGTGGACTCGTCTCCTGTGAAGACATGCAGTTGTGATGCGGCATGTGGACTCGTCTCCTGTGAAGACATGCTGTTGTGATGCAGCGTGTGGACTCGTCTCCTGTGGCATGTGGACTCGTCTCCTGTGAAGACATGCAGTTGTCCTGCGGCATGTGGACTCGTCTCCTGTGAAGACATGCTGTTGTGATGCAGCATGTGGACTCGTCTCCTGTGAAGACATGCTGTTGTGATGCGGCATGTGGACTCGTCTCCTGTGAAGACATGCTGTTGTGATGCGGCATGTGGACTCGTCTCCTGTGAAGACATGCTGTTGTGATGCAGCATGTGGACTCGTCTCCTGTGAAGACGTGCTGTTGTGATGCGGCATGTGGACTTGTCTCCTGTGAAGACATGCTGTTGTGATGCGGCATGTGGACTTGTCTCCTGTGAAGACATGCTGTTGTGATGCGGCATGTGGACTTGTCTCCTGTGAAGACATGCAGTTGTGATGCAGCATGTGGACTCGTCTCCTGTGAAGACATGCTGTTGTGATGCAGCATGTGGACTCGTCTCCTGTGGCATGTGGACTCGTCTCCTGTAAAGACATGCTGTTGTGATGCAGCATGTGGACTCGTCTCCTGTGACATGTGGACTCGTCTCCTGTGAAGACATGCTGTTGTGATGCAGCATGTGGACTTGTCTCCTGTGAAGACATGCTGTTGTGATGCAGCATGTGGACTGGTCTCCTGTGAAGACATGCTGTTGTGATGCAGCATGTGGACTCGTCTCCTGTGAAGACATGCTGTTGTGATGGGGCATGTGGACTCGTCTCCTGTGAAGACATGCTGTTGTGATGTGACATGTGGACTTGTCTCCTGTGAAGACATGCTGTTGTGATGGGGCATGTGGACTCGTCTCCTGTGAAGACATGCTGTTGTGATGGGGCATGTGGACTCGTCTCCTGTGAAGACATGCTGTTGTGATGCGGCATGTGGACTTGTCTCCTGTGAAGACATGCTGTTGTGATGCGGCATGTGGACTTGTCTCCTGTGAAGACATGCTGGGTTATGCGGCATGTGGACATCCCTGAAGGAGACATGGTCTAGATGGGACCAGATGTTGCTTGTAAACCTCTGTGTACTTTCAGCACCTTTCCAGATGTGTAAGTTGAACACCCCCCCCCCGCCCCATGCAACCCCCATACAACCAGAGATGCTCTTGAACTATGTGCTTATATCAAGCTGAAGGGTCCGTCTCCTAATTGTGTCCAATCAGCTGGTTCCTTTTTTACTAATTAGTATTTTATAACTTTTTCATATTTTTAATTCGGTGCTACCAAAAGGCCCAGAAATCACACGCGTCCAGAGACACTTCCTGATTCTCTGAATCTTCTGATGATGTCATTCTCTGTAGACGGATTTATTACACTGAGGATTCATTTCTCATATTGTTCCATGTTGTTTAGATCATTTTAACTTCTGTCTGACCTCTTTATCTGCAGTTTATTGCTGTATAATTAGATTTCATGGTGTATCTGTCTGTAATTTTCCTGCTATAATTTATTATTTAATGATTTTCACTGTCTTTGCTAAATATTATATCAGGGACATTTGATCAGATTTTAAATGAGATGAGCAGCAGCTGAGCCATGTTGGAATGACGTTTGTATTTCTGTTCCATGTCGTCAGTGTAACAGCAGAATGAGTCATTATCATGTTGTTGAACAGATGGCTGTGCAAACTGTTTAAACCATGTGTCTTTAGGTTTGGCAGGACTTCATGTTCACCTGTGCCATGTATCCCACTGAGGACGACTTTATTCAGACAGTGAGAGAAGAAGTCGTCCAGCAGGTGACACTCAGCATTTTATATTTATTTTCTTTTAAAGGTGTAAAATATCCAAATATATCAAGAAAAAATAACAGTTTTATCCAGAATGCTGTAAATAGACATGCAGCTTGATTTCATTTAATTTTAAAAACGTTTAAATCACGACTCAAAAAATCCAAAACAAAAAAAAAAACAAAATCAACTTTTGCGTTTTTAAATATTCTGTTCTTATTTTTAAGGTCCGGCGCCTAAAATCCCACCCCTCCATCATAATTTGGAGTGGTAACAATGAAAATGAAGCAGCTTTGGCAACAAACTGGTTCAACATCCCAGAGTCCCAGAAGTCCACATACATAAAAGACTATGTGATGCTTTATGTCAACAACATACGGCAGATTGTGCAAGAGGTTAGAGTTTATTAATGTTATGTAGAATAAATGTTAAGATTTGTTTTCTGAATGTTAAATAGATTTTATATTTGTTTTAATTTACATTCTTGTTTTGAATCTAAATGAGGGATCTAATAAAATCATATCAACTCCAGGAGGATCCGAGTCGCCCGTTTCTCATCTCCAGTCCGACCAATGGGGTTGAATCTGAGCAGGAAGGGGGCGTGGCAGCAGACCCCTACGACCCTCATTATGGAGACATTCATTTCTACAGCTACACTCTGGACTGCTGGGACTGGAGGACTTTCCCTCGAACCCGCTTTGCTTCTGAATATGGCTTCCAGTCCTGGCCTTCTTTCTCCACTCTGAAGCCAGTAAATAACAATCACTAGTTCACTTTACCTAAATACTCACAGCCAAAAACTATGGAGACATCTTAAATGTTTAACACCTAAAGTTGATACAGAAAGTGTGAGTACAAGATTTTAGGATAAGACAAACAAATTTAATCCAGTAGAGCAACAAAACATAAATATTACAATCATGTTCAGGGCCTCCACTGCTGATGTAGCTTTCAGGAGGCGTGGCCAAAAAGTCATTGGTGCTTGTTGTGGCAACAATAGGAGAACCAGTTGGTGGACACCATCATCCTTTGAGACGTGACTGTCCTGAAAGACCTCTGAAGAAGCGGACAGGTACCGTAAGGCCAAAGGAACTGCAACTTCTGTTGTCATGGAAACAAAAACTTGAGTGTGGGAGGAATTTTGAGTAACCATAGAGAAGGACTTTAAGTCTACCTCAAACAAATGAAAGCAGTGTCCATCCCAGGACGTGGAACTGCTATTCTGTCCTGGTGGATGGAGTACGTTGAGGGCCTCTTTAATCCTGTCACCATGTGACACTCCTCCACTGAGGAGGAAGAGCCTGAGGATGGAGTCAAGGCCATTGCACTGGCAGAGGTCACTTTGTTAGTTAAAACACTAGATCCCTGTCCAACCAAAGCAAGAACCAGGTCTAGTACAGGTTGAAGTTTGACCTGGTCCTGTTTGTAGTGTTCATGGACAGGGTCTCAAGGTGTAGTCCAGGAATCAAGGTATCTGATTTTGGAACCTCAGAATCTCATCTCTGCTTTTTGCAGGTGATGTGGTTCTGTTGGTGTTCTTGAGCCACGCCCCTTCAGCACACAGGTGTTTCACCGCTGAGTGTGAGTCAGTCAGAATGAGAATCAGCTGATCTAGATGTGAGACCTGGTTCAAGTGGCGGAGTTTTAGTATCTGGACGTCGTGTTTATGAGTGACGGCAGGATGCAGAAGGTGGTGGATCAGAGGATTGTGATGTCATCAGCAGTAATAACAGATTTGTTCTGGTAAAGAAGAAGCTGAGCCGAAAGGTAAAACTCTTTACTGGTCTGGTTCTGCCTTCATACATGATGAGATCTGGATCTGAGGCAGGGAGTCTGACAGCTGGTTCACCTAGTGAGTAAAACTAGCAAGGATCACGACCGGACTATAGCTAAGATGGAAGGATTGACTTAAATGATTCAAATTACACACCACAGATATATAAAAACTTTTATTTGTCTTTTTTGTGTTTTTTAATATGAAATATTAAAGGTTTCTACTCATGAAGACTGGAGCTTCAACAGTAACTTCACTTCCCATCGTCAACATCATGAGACTGGAAATCAGCAGATGTTGCAACAGGCTTCTATCCACTTTAACCTACCAAACTCTACAGACCCCCTCAAACGATTTACAGATACTCTGTACATCACCCAGGTAAACACCCCCCCATCACATGTAAAATCCTTAAAGAGTCCCTTTCATTAAAAACAGTTTTTCTGAGGTTTCTGTTGAATATTTTAGCTCCACAGGTGTTCTTACCTTCATAGTGGATGTGAAAACAGGTCAACAACTTCTTTCAGTTTTAATCTCTCAAACTACGCAGGTGGCGATAACACCCGAATTCTCCCAAGTTCAAAAGGCCGGTATCTGTTTCGTCACAACTCCTTTGTTCATTAGTATTCATCAGCTCCCACAGTTGAAACCACGCCTAGCATGCTGCTGGCTAAAAGCTGTTAGCATAAGACGTAGCAAACAGGAAGAGACTACGTGTGCTGTTGCCATGCGCAGCTGGGCAGGAAACAGTATACCTTGCTCTCATAGGCTAGTTTGTTAGCCAATCAGAGTCCAGCAAATTCACATAATGAATATGAACGAGCTGCTGACCGAGGCCTGACGGAAACAGACAGATTGAAAGGTCTGTTAATCAGTGTTTCCTGATGTTTTTAGACATAAAATGTTTCATATTACTGGTTAATACTTAAGAAATAACCACAAAGTCCTGAAATTTGTGTGAAATTGTCTCTTTAAGTATTTTCATGTAAGTTCCCAGTCATGTATACGTCAGTGAAAACTTTGGGATGTTAGCATCAGTAGCTGCAAACTACACATCAAAATCCACGGATTGTTTTTATTTCCATTCATTTTCTATTTGAAAGATTTTAGCCAAATTTTAGATTTTCTGTCACGTCTGTAAAGCAGTTTTAAATCTTTTCCTTTCAGTATCAAACACGTCTATATAACATGTTGTACATTTTAGATTTTTTTTCTCTGACTACTTTGATAAGTTTATATATTTGTTTTATAGCAGATTTGGTGTGTGAACATATTTAATAGCGTCTTTCATGATGTTTTGCTGCACGTTAACTCACTGTCATACTGTCTGATTTACAACAAAGCTGTTCATTACTGAAAGTCAAAGGTTTTTGTGTTAGAAGGTCGTAGTGACCTGCAGTAGTAGGTAGTTGTTTTATTAAGAATTAACCTTTTTAAATAAAAAACTAATTCCATGCATCAGAACAAGAGATCGCCTACGTAACCCCAAAATAACATTTAATCAAATATGCCGAGAATCTGGCAACAAATTATATAAATATGATTTTAAGAGGTTAGTAATCACCTGCAGGTCACAGAGTTAACGCGTTCTGATGTTAACAACACCTCATCGTGTTAATAATTACTGATTATTCTGATTGTTCAGGTCATGCAGGCTCAGTGTGTGAAAATTCAAACAGAGTTTTATCGGAGGAGTCGAAGTGAAATCATTGAGGGCAAAGGTCACACGATGGGCGCTCTGTACTGGCAGCTCAATGATATCTGGCAGGCTCCTTCCTGGTCATCAATCGGTGAGTGAACTGACACGTTTTATGGCTGATCTCTGGTCTGTTGTTACACCTTTTGTACTTTTGACACTCAGAAAAAAAAACATTGGAATAAAAATGTGTTTATGATGATCATAAATCAGTTATTGCTTTCTGTCTGTGCAGAGTTTGGTGGGAAGTGGAAAATGCTGCATTATTTTGCACAGAACTTCTTTGCTTCTGTCCTTCCTGTTAGTTTTGAAGATGACGACAACCTGTTTATTTATGCCATCTCAGACCTGAATCGTGACCTAAAACTTAAAGCTGTGGTATGTGTTCATCTTTAAACCAGAAATAATAAACCCAGATAAACATAAGACCTTCTGTACAAACTCATCCAATATTCTCATTTCCTCAACTTTCATTTCTCCAAGTCAGTTTCTAAAGTGAAGATTTGATTATTAAAATCTGATATTTAGTTTGATGAATGAATTTATGGAGTTAACTTCAAAATCTGAATATCAGAAAACAAAGTCTTTTTTATTTTTAATGTCTGCAACATAGAAAAAGATCATTTCTTGAAATAAACAGAATTATTTAAAGACGAGTGAAAACAGCTCAGTGAGATTTTTAAGTTGAAGCCATCGAGATCCAGGAACATGTTTCATTAACACTTTTACCATGTGATTCATATATAAATGTACATTGATCCAATATAAGAAAACCAACTGTTCAAGTCAAACAACACAAGGTTCTTCATGCTACAGTTTGTCATTCATTCACGTGTACGAAGATAAACCGGACCCTCCGATCATACAGGCAGGGGGACATGACGGCAAAGCGGTATTTTACAGACAGAACGGGGATTCAAACCAGCAACCCTCTGATTACGGAGGGCCTGTGCTACTGGCGTCCCTCTTTGTAGTCCTACAGGGAAAAATAGAGTAATAAAATAAATAAAAAGCTGATCGAAAGACTAGTGTTATCCACGTGGATATGAAAGTGTTTCAGAGAGAATTAACAGCATGACTTCAGAATGTTTGACAGCAGAACATGATGTGTCTCCCCTCATGTTGCTGATGGAGATTCAGAGAGGAGGACTTTGTTTCTCTGTGAGGGGGAGCAGAGTGGAGGGAGGGACTACATCCCACCACCCAGTGAGCAGCCCGGTGGTAAGGATGGTCTTCCACCTGCAGCAGCATGTTAACACAGCACCAGGTATGCTGTCCCATAGTAGAGGAGGATGAGGGATGGATCACATGATGCTGGATGGATCACATGATGCTGGATGGATCACATGATGCTGAAGATGATGACTAGCAGGTTTTGCACACTGATGAGGTCTATGAACTTTAAAGGGGGGGTATTGTGCTTTTTTCAGACACACAGTGCCACTCTATAGCATACTCCAATGACTATGTTACCTTAAGTTGATCTGTAAAAGCTGTAAATAAATANATAAAATAAATAAAAAGCTGATCGAAAGACTAGTGTTATCCACGTGGATATGAAAGTGTTTCAGAGAGAATTAACAGCATGACTTCAGAATGTTTGACAGCAAAACATGATGTGTCTCCCCTCATGTTGCTGATGGAGATTCAGAGAGGAGGACTTTGTTTCTCTGTGAGGGGGAGCAGAGTGGAGGGAGGGACTACATCCCACCACCCAGTGAGCAGCCCGGTGGTAAGGATGGTCTTCCACCTGCAGCAGCATGTTAACACAGCACCAGGTATGCTGTCCCATAGTAGAGGAGGATGAGGGATGGATCACATGATGCTGGATGGATCACATGATGCTGGATGGATCACATGATGCTGGATGGATCACATGATGCTGAAGATGATGACTAGCAGGTTTTGCACACTGATGAGGTCTATGAACTTTAAAGGGGGGGTATTATGCTTTTTTCAGACACACAGTGCCACTCTATAGCATACTCCAATGACTATGTTACCTTAAGTTGATCTGTAAAATCTGTAAATAAAAAAACAACCTTTAAGAGATTTGCCCTCGCATCATGGTCGCTCCAAACACCTCGATATTGGCCTCTGTCTCTTTAAGACCTTCCGACACTCCCCCTTCAGCACGCTGAAGAAATGCTAACAACAAAACAACGTGACAGCGCGGAACATCGCCTTCACGCCGAACATAACAACACAAAAGCCAGCTACAGTACACCGATTGTAGGACAGGTTAAGCTAAGAAATGCTAACAACAAAACAACGTGACAGCAGTTGAACTTACCGGTGCTGGCTGCAAAGACGTTCTCCTGAGAGTGGGAACTGCATCGTCTTTAAGTTACAGCTTAGTTACTAATCCACTGTCAAATAAACTTTTGTTTAGAAAACAATCCTCGTTAAAGTGCCTGGCACAAATGAAACAGATCTTTTTCGGAGGAGGGTCGCTTCCATAAATTAAGTCCAACCATTTCTGACTCTCATCTGAGTCTCATTCTTTGGAAGACTAAAAAGAGGGCAGCCGTCTTGACATTCAAAGATACATTTCTTCCATGATGGCATTTTGGAGTTATGAAAAGCGCCCAGAAAAGTTGTCATTAGATAAGCTCAGGAAAGGTGCACTCTCGCAGTTCCACCAGGTGTTTACTAATTGCTGCTACCGCTGCTCTGCCTGCGTTACACACGGGGGAGGGGTGTTCTCCTGTGAGGGGAGCAGTGGGCATGAGCTTGGCAGGTAACAAAATATCGGGGGCGTTTCAAGGAGAAATGGGCGTTTCTGGGAGGAATCAGGCAAACGGCTTTCAAAATGGCTGCCATGAGAGTGTCTAAAGATTACTCAAACATACATAAATGAGCTAAAGACACAATCAGGCATGATTTTAATGAGAGAACGAAAAAGTACATTTTGCATAATACCCCCCCTTTAAAGAACCTGTTGGTTAACGTGGAGAGAAGGATCTGAGTAATGTAGATCCTGTTGATTTCCTGTCTGTCCTCCTGACTGAAGGTTTCTGGACTCTGATCACAACAGAAACCAACACACATGCTCACCAGTACTTGGCCAGTCAAGCAGTGAAGACCAGATCAAGAGTTCATGACTGATACGATGTCCCAGTCCAGGAGATGTCCCTCACTCTGTCCCTCAGGAGGAAGTAGAAGGACGTGATCTGCAGCTCACCTTGTTTACTACAGCTTTACATCTACAACTCTTCATTATGAACTGATTCTTTGGATGAAAATAAAGAATCCAGTTGCATTTTCATGAACCTACTACGATCCAAGTGGTTCAGAACCTTCTCCGGCATCTTGACTTATAGGGGCAGCTGTAACCTAGTGGTGGGGAGGGAGATCACCCCTCGTTCAGAAGATCGGGGGTTTGATTTATTTATTCCGGAATATCGCTACAACTGGTGGCAGCTTGTTGGAGTAGCTCTGTGACTTAGCTAGCACTTGCTAGCATTTTTTTGTTCTTTTTGAGTATTTCTTGTTAGTTTATTCTTCTGGAAATGTTTTCTAAATACTTTTCTTCTGATTTGGGTGCTGTGCTGATTGAGTTTTTTACTTGATTTGTCACTTTTTTGCCACTTGTTATGATGTGTAACCATGGCAACAAGAGACTTGTTTACAAGAAAGAGCAGCTAACTGACATTTCTAAGGCTGAAATAATCCTCAAATTGAAACTCTGGATCCCTGATGAGCTCAAAAGAAGAAGACGTGGATGCAGAGCAGGAACAAAGTGAAGAGAGAGAAAGAGGAAGTTTAAACCTTCACTTCCATCAGTCATATTGACAAATGTGAGATCTCTTTGCTAACAAAATGGATGAACTTGAAGCTCTGCTGAAGACCCAGCCAGAGTATCAGGAATGCAGCATCATGTGTTTTACTGAGACATGGCTAAAGGAACATATCCTGGACTCCAGCGTGTCTCTGCCTGGGTTTCAAACAATATGAGCAGACAGAGATTTGAAGAGGAGCTGCAAAAGAAGAGGAGTTTGTCAACTGATCACATCTGCAGTTACCCGTTGGGGGCGGAGCATCAGAGGAAGTGACATGAAGAGGCTGAACAGATGGATAAGAGGACTGATTCTGTCCTGGAGACTGAACTGGAGTCTCTTGAGTTGATTGTCCAAAGGAGGATGAAGAACATGATGGAAAACCCTCTTCATCCTCTTCAGAACACAGTAACTCAACAACAGAGTGTCTTCAGTCAGAAGATTCTTCATAATCCGCTGCAGCACAGACCGCTACAGGAGATCCTTCCTGTCCACACCTAGAACCCTCTACAGGAGATCCTTCCTGTCCACACCTAGAACCCTCTACAGGAGATCCTTCCTGTCCACAGCTAGAA
This sequence comes from Pachypanchax playfairii, assembly GCA_006937955.1. Lineage (NCBI taxonomy): Eukaryota > Metazoa > Chordata > Actinopteri > Cyprinodontiformes > Aplocheilidae > Pachypanchax > Pachypanchax playfairii. The sequence continues at coordinate 460,325 of SSNP01000240.1, read as the reverse complement.
CCCTCTANCCCCCCCCCCCCCTTCCCCCCGGCGCCGTACAAAACGGCTGCGCTCTGTTTCTCAGACATGAGGATGAGTTAAAACGTCTGGAGGGTTTAATTAAATATACATTATTATTTCTGAGTATAAACCTGTGCTGACATCTAATTGCTGTTTGTCTAATAAATCAACACAAACTGTATTTTATCTTGTGAATCAGGTGAACGTCTTCTCCTGGGCTGACTTGAGTTCAGTTTGTACTCGGACGTCTGACCCACTGCTGGTATCTGGAGGAAGCGCCTCCTGTATATTCAAACAGTCCGTCGCTGCCCTGCTGGCAGGCTGCGGACGCTGCACCCGTCTCACCTGCCTGCTCACCTTCCACCTGGAGGACGACTACAACATCCAGCAGGGTCCCACCAACCACCACTTCCTCTGCTCACCCAAAGATGCTCGGGGGCTCCAGAGACCCAACATTACAGTAACTACTCCTGTTACAGACTCACTGGATGGTCATGTTAATGTCTGAGGATGTCAAAGTAAAACCAGTTTAAATATAATCATTAACACTTTGATGTTTCACCGTCTTGTTACTGAAACATTTATTAGTTATTTCTCCGTCCAGCTTTGTTGATTTTATTTTAAATGATTTTAACGGGTATGAAGAGGATAAAACTAACTTCTTTTTTTTCTTTTTTTTTAACCCTACAGGCGAAGGTGCAGGAGGACGGGTCGGGTTTCACACTCACACTCTTCTCTAACGCCGTCGCTCCTTTTGTCTGGCTTGATGTCGGAGACGTCGCTGGACGCTTTAGCTCTAATGGCTTCCTGATAGTCTCAAGAAACAAGACCGTCACTTTTGATGCGTGGCGCCGCACCAGCGTCGCAGAACTGTCCCAATCCCTTACAATCACAACTTTAACTGATGTATACTAACATGAGAGTATACATACATACAGATACTTTACTGTTCTAAATACTGAAAAGCACAAATACATTTAACTTTATTTGATCTGACGTTGCACTGAAAACCACTTTCAATTTAAAACAAACACATTCTCATGCTCGTCAGTCACATGATGTCATATTTTTGAGGTAATTTAAAAGCTTTTTCTGCAGTATAAATTTATCTGTTAAGGATTTAAATAAACTCTTTTTTAAGAGCATTTTTTTTTATCAGTCTTTGGACTAATGAATCAGCTTTTTGTTGTCTCGTTGTACACCGTGTGCAGAATTATTAGGCAAGTTGTATTTTCCAGGATACATTTTGTTATTGTACAACTCCAGTGCTCTTGGTCAATCCTAAATGTTAAAACCCTCAAACCTGAACATTTAAGTGGAAAAAGGTGAAGTTTTGGCTTTTTTAAGAGAATATCTACATAGACATGAGAATTATGCAACTATTAGTGTGCAAAATTATAATGCAACTGATTGACATAGAAAGATTTTCCCATCTCACTTGTTTATTTTCACCTGTTAAAGTGAGAATAATAAACAAACTCATCATTTACAAATAAACATTTCTGAAATTTCTAAAAGAAAACCTGAGTGACCAACATAACCACCCTTCTTTAGTCACAAGCCTTTCATTCACAGAGTCAGTCAGTTTCTTGATCAGCTCAGAATCAACCTGTTGTGCTGCAGCACCCCCGGCCTCCCGGACACTGTTCACACAGGTGTACTGTTTACCTTGACTGTAAACGTCCTGCCCCTGTAAGGGCCCGAAAGTTCTCCATAGGGTTGAAGTCAGGTGAAGAGGGAGGCCGTATCATTAGTTCTTCATCTTTAAGGCCTTTACTGACCAGCCACGCAGTGTGATGGACGTTGTCTTGCATGAAAATCAAAGTCTTCTTGAAAGATGCAGACTTCTAACTGTACCACGACTTGAAGAAAGTGTTTTCTAAAAATTTGCAGTAGTTCTGAGATTTTGAGTCAACTTTCAACCCAAAAAGGTCCAACTAGCTCATGTTTAATAATACCTGCCCATACCAGTACCCCACCTCCACCCTGCTGGCGTCTGAGTCGTAGCGGAGCTCTGTGTCCATTACTGATCCAACCACGGGCCCATCTGGTCCATCAAGAGTCACTCTCATCTCATCAGTCCACAAAACCTTTCAAAAATCTATCTTCAGATATTTCTTGGCCCATTCTTGATGTTTCAACTCATGTGTCTTGTTAAGAGGTGGTCGGGTTTCAGCCTTTCTTACCTCTGCCATGTCTCTGAGAACTGAACACCTCGTACTTCTTCACACTCCAGGTGGGTTGCAGTTGTGAAATATGGCAGCACTGGAGGATAACGGGTTCCTGGTAGCTTCAAGTTTGATTCTTCTCAAATTTTTGGCGGTCAGTTTGCGTCTTTTCTTCTCGACACGTTTCTTGCGCCCTTGTTGACTATTTGCTACAAAACATTTGATGGTTCTATGATCACGCCCCAATATCTTAGATATTTCAAGAGTGTTGCATCCCTGTGAAAGACTTTTTACAATTTTTACCTTTTCAGAGCCTGTTAAATCTCTTTTTTTTGGCCCATTTTTCCTGATGAGAAGAATCTGCCTAATAATTATGCACACCTTGATATAGGTTGTTAATCTCCTTAGGCCACACCCTCCCTCGTTACACAAATACACATGACTTGAAATGCATTAAATCCAATAAGAATTTAGGTTTTTACAGCTTGGAGTTAGAAATTATGGAAAAAATGAGGATATAGTCAAAATACTCACTTGCCTAATAATTGTGCACACAGTGTAGTTTATGGAATGTTTCTTGTTTTCATCCTCGTTATAACAGCCGACACTTTGTATCATTTACAGTGGGGCAAAAAAGTATTTAGTCAGCCACCAATTGTGTAAGTTCTCCCACTTAAAAAGATCAGAGAGGCCTGTAATTTTCATCATAGGTATACCTCAACTATGAGAGACAAAATGAGGAAAAAAAATCCAGAAAATCACATTGTCTGATTTTTAAAGAATTTATTTGCAAATTATGGTGGAAAATAAGTATTTGGTCAATAACAAAAGTTAATCTAAATACTTTGTTATATAGCCTTTGTTGGCAATGACAGAGGTCAAACGTTTTCTGTAAGTCTTCACAAGGTTTTCACACACTGTTGCTGGTATTTTGGCCCATTCCTCCATGCAGATCTCCTCTAGAGCAGTGATGTTTTGGGGCTGACGCTGGGCAACACGGACTTTCAACTCCCTCCAGAGATTTTCTATGGGGTTGAGATCTGGAGACTGGCTAGGCCACTCCAGGACCTTGAAATGCTTCTTACGAAGCCACTCCTTCGTTGCCCGGGCGGTGTGTTTGGGATCATTGTCATGCTGAAAGACCCAGCCACGTCTCATTTTCAATGCCCTTGCTGATGGAAGGAGGTTTTCACTCAAAATCTTACGATACATGGCCCCATTCATTCTTTTCTTTACACGGATCAGTCGTCCTGGTCCCCTTGCAGAAAAACAGCCCCAAAGCATGATGTTTCCACCCCCATGCTTTACAGTAGGTATGGTGTTCTTTGGATCCAACTCAGCATTCTTTCCCCTCCAAACACGACAAGTTGAGTTTCTACCAAAAAGTTCTATTTTGGTTTCATCTGACCATATGATGTTCTCCCAATCCTCTTCTGGATCATCCAAATGCTCTCTAGCAAACCGCAGACGGGCCTGGACGTGTCCTGGCTTCAGCAGGGGGACACGTCTGGCACTGCAGGATTTGAGTCCCTGGCGGCGTAGTGTGTTACTGATGGTAGCCTTTGTTACTTTGGTCCCAGCTCTCTGCAGGTCATTCACTAGGTCCCTCCGTGTGGTTCTGGGATTTTTGCTCACCGTTCTTGTGATCATTTTGACCCCACGGGGTGAGATCTTGCGTGGAGCCCCAGATCGAGGGAGATTATCAGTGGTCTTGTATGTCTTCCATTTTCTAATAATTGCTCCCACAGTTGATTTCTTCACACCAAGCTGCTTACCTATTGCAGATTCAGTCTTCCCAGCCTGGTGAAGGTCTACAATTTTGTTTCTGGTGTCCTTTGACAGCTCTTTGGTCTTGGCCATAGTGGAGTTTGGAGCGTGACTGTTTGAGGTTGTGGACAGGTGTCTTTTATACTGATAACGAGTTCACACAGGTGCCATTAATACAGGTAACGAGTGGAGGACCGAGGAGCCTCTTAAAGAAGTTACAGGTCTGTGAAAGCCAGAAATCTTACTTGTTTGTAGGTGACCAAATACTTATTTTCCACCATAATTTGCAAATAAATTCTTTAAAAATCAGACAATGTGATTTTCTGGATTTTTTTCCCTCATTTTGTCTCTCATAGTTGAGGTATACCTATGATGAAAATTACAGGCCTCTCTGATCTTTTTAAGTGGGAGAACTTACACAATTGGTGGCTGACTAAATACTTTTTTGCCCCACTGTATGTCTCTTACAGAGACTCTCGGTGTTGTTAGTACTCGTCTGTCCGTACCTTTCTCTCCCCAAAACAAAAAGAACTTCATGTTAAAGCAGAACCAAATAACTTTAAAGTTTAAGAGACAGTTCTGAAACTTGTCTAAGTGGATACTCACCTAAAAACATGCTCAGCTTCATATTAGACACTCTGGATGTCTCTGGTCCTATTTTATACTTAATAACTTCAGTAGTTCAGGTCGCAGCAGGAAGTGGTGTTCTGATGATTTATGCTGCCCTGAAGAAAAATGCTGCCATTAGAAGTTTATACAGTATTCTTGTTTATAGTGAGTGTGTCCTGTTAATTATTTAAACATATTTTTATGATCCTTCCCTGATATTTTCTATATAAAAGCCCTCTGGGTCCTTATCGGCCAATGTTGGGTCCTTCTCTGTAAAAGTAAAAATAACATCATATTTAGTGTTTCTGTCCAGGGAGAATTTATTTTATTGGTAAAATGTATTTATGGAAAAATACAGAAATAAAAGTAAACAATAAATCTGTTTATTAAAGTCAAGACAACTGTGTGTAGCACATATCAACAGGTAACATATTTCTACAGAACACCTGTTCCAGCAACGGCCGTCTGGTGGTTAGTTGCACTTTAACATAAAGATCTAAAATCTTCTCTCTGAGCTCCTCAGACAGCGCTGTGGTCTTTGCTCTCTCTGGTGTTCAGTGTGGTGCAGACACTGATACCAAACTGACCTTTAAATGAGCTGAATGTTTGATTGACAGCTTGAAGCTTGTGACAGAAATCAGGGTTAAACAGTTCTTTATGCATATTTTGTAACATTAACAACAACTTACAACCATTATTTCCATTCAGTGGTTGGTAATATTAGACCTGCAGGATCTTAGTTGACACGAGACTCTAAATGAAACTCCTGCCAGTAAAAATCATTGAATATATTTTAAATGAGATGTGAAATCTCTTCAATAACCCAATTATTGAAACATTTCTGATATTTTAACATACTTATTAGAGGTTCATAGTTTTATTTCAGAAGCTTGTATTTTCAAAATAAGACATTGTCTCTTCACCTTCTGCCACTACGGGGCGACACAATCCTTTTAAAGTAATTTATTTATATTTGGATTATTTGAACTTGTACCTTATTTATAAGTAACTGAAATCTGCCCACAGCGCGAAGTTACGCGATATATGGGTTTCTATAATCACCCACGATCACTTCTCCAGTGTGTGTTCGTGCGTGTGAACACGTAGCTATCATACCGGGTGAGAAAGTCCGCGACAGAGGAAAGCATGGTGAACACGTGCACGCGCTCGGTCGGTCGGTCACGTCGGTATTTAACTTCTTGGTGATCTTTGAACTTCATGTACCTGAAGGAGGAGAGAAGATCCTGCAGAGCAGCTGAGCATCAGGAACAGAACTGAGGAGGACATGGGAGCGTGAAGTTCGATCTTCAACAGATTTAGAGTTCAGAACTAAAAGCCGAGATGTTTAAGGTCAGATGGTTCATAACATGCGCTTTAGCTTTTATAGAAGTGTCCCAGTGTAGAAAAGACCAGGGTGGACAGGATTTCTTGGAGAATATTTTACATTATTATGGTGAGAATAAATCTATTACTACAGAGAATCTTGAAGATTTACTGCTGCTAATCTCAGCCAGGAGGTCTGAAGTAATATCTAAAGAAAATTCCCTGGAACACCTGGAGGTACGCAGATATTTGTTTTTAATGTTAAAATGAATAATGTTTAAATGAATAATGAACAAAAGATTATTTTTGTTTGACAGCATTTGTACTTTTACACATTACATTTTTACTTTGCTCAGATTTAATAAAATCTGGAATTAACTGTTAAACTAGTTAAAGTTTTGTTCTCTGTTGTTTTTGATCATTTTTTTTCGTGTGTACTTCAAAGTCACTTTCAATATTTGCTCAAGTTTCACAAGTAAAGTCTGATTCACATTTATGATCACATTTCTTCTTCTTCTGTCAGTGTCCCTCAGCAGAGCAGATTTTGTCTCACTTTGGGTTGAACAATGTCACTGATCTGTCTGTGGAACATCTGGGGAGGATCTGTCCTGCTGTGCTGACCCAGGTGTTGCTGCCCTCCTGCCCCTACACCACCCCCACCACAGCACAGCCTCTCGACTACTCTGGTGAGTCACTCCTATGCTGGTTTATTGATCAGCAGGTTGTTTTTAAAGAGGTCATTTCATACATATTTCAGGACTTTGTGGTTATTTCTTAAGTATTAACCAGTAATATGAAACATTTTATATAAAAAAAAACTGTCAGGAAACACTTATTAACAGACCTTTTAATCTGTCTGCATTAAAATTCGGGTGGTTCCGGCTCCTTCCGTCAGGCTTCATCAGCAGCTCGTTCATATTCATTATGTGAATTTGCTGGATTCAGATTGGCTAACAAACTACCCTATGAGAGCAAAGTATACTGTTTCCTGCCCCGCTGCACATGGTAACGTCAGACGTCATGTCTTCCTGTTTGCTACGTCTTATGCTAACAGCTTTTAGCCAGCAGCATGCTAGGCGTGGTTTCAACTGCAGGAGCTGATGAATACTAACGAACAAAGGAGTTGTAATGAAACAGATACAGGCCGTTCGAACTCGGGAGAACTCGGGTTTTATCGCCACCTGTGTAGTTTGAGAGATTAAAACTGAAAGAGAAGTTGTTGACCTGTTTTCACACCCACTATGAAGGTAAGAACACCTGTGGAGCTAAAATATTCAACAGAAACCTCAGAAAAAACGTCTTTAATGGAAGGGCCTCTTTAAAACAGATAATCTGCAGGTTACAGGAGTTTGTTTCCAATTAGATGTACTAACACTGTTATCAACAGTGACCTAAATTCTGGAAAATGGACATTCCTTTATATAATTTTGTTATTTTTTGGCCATTTCTTTTTTTTTTTTAAAGACCAAACATTTAATTTACACATTCAACTGAATTATATTTGTTGTTTTTTTTGTTTAGGAAGTTTACATGGAGGATGAAATAAACACAAATAATGAAAAAGGAGAATTTATGAGCATCATTCAGGGTTGTAAACTTGGTAATGAGGTCAAAGTCAATAAAAACAAGTCACTGAGGTCTTTTCACAGGCGATTACTGGAAATCTTTTTTTTAGCCCTCGTCAGTCTGATTAGCATATCTGTCATGTTTTCTTTGTCAGTGGGAGGGGGGGTAAACCATAAATCTTCCATACGACCTCACAGTATAAATATCTCTCCTGTACACTCAAAGTACAGAGTACATGTGCTCAAAGTACTTGTTGAAGGAACTTTTTAATCCAGCTGTAATGAGCTTGAATGCAGCTGAAATCACGCGCATTAATTTAATCAGTGGATCAATGTTTTTATGTAACGTAAAAATAACTATGTAGAATACTCAAATGTGAATTTTACAACAACTCATGATTTGACTCAGATTTTTGGGGTGACATTTTGATTCAGAATGGTTCCTCATGTATCACTAGAGTTTGTAATAGACGTGACTCAAACTGTTGGTGTCTGTGATGTCATGAGCTGTGAATGTGACAGGTAATCGCTGCTCTGTGATGTAAGATGAGCTCAGAAATTAGATTTTACAGGCTGAATATGTCGAGTTAAACTCCTTCTTACATGGAAACTGTAAAATCTGAAGTTCATCCAAACGTTTACGTTCAGTGTAGACGAGGCTGTATTTCTGTTTCCTCCTTCATGCAGAAACTTTAGAGTAACATCTAACGTTAGTGTTCAGGAGCTGCTTCCTGCTGGTAGAGACACTGCAGAGGTCAAACAGCACCAGCAGCCTGGAAACTAGGAAATGTTTGGAAAACGTCTTTTATTGTAACGATTCCTGGAAAATTCAGATCGATTCAGAATCTTGATAAATAAGAATCGTGATTTGAACAGGAATTTATTTTTTCAGCGCCCCATTTAAATACCTTCTGAAAAATTTCAGAGCTTCTTGTTTTGTTTTTTTTCTTTTAGACAGTTTTTTGTCACTTTTGGAAAATAAAATCTTACCTTTTTTCGAGATGGAAGCTGTCTCATTGAGGGTACAGCCTCCTACTGGAGACGATGAATTACTAGTTTATTTATTCATAACAACCACAAATATGAAACGTTTTACATTTTGTCATTTAATGGGATCTGTGAGGTGAAACAGTTTCCACTGAACAGTTCCTTTTATTATTTTAACAATGTTTGTTGTTGATACATTATTTGTTTTTGCTTTTTTGACACTGAGATTCTTTTTTTAACGCTCATCAACCTAAAATGTATCGTGCTGTTTCTTTTCTTTAGACTTCTTTTGATTTCTACTTGTTTTGTGATGTTATTTTTTGTCTGCAGTTGTGATAATTTCTCTCAGGATAATTAAAGTTATCTATAAATCTATTACTAAATGAATATAATTGAGTCAAAATAGTTGATATTTTCTGTCATTAACTTGTATATTCCTTAACTGATCATCAAACATTCATCACAGTGTTATTTGCTGTAATTTGCAAGTTGTTACTTTTTTCACACACTTAAACAATGATGCTGCTAATTTATGGATGTTTACAGGTTAACAAGCTTCATGATGCTAAAACATTTCACCTTGTCATATCAGAACAATCAAATTACCGAACAAGTAACACAGGACCAATGAATCAAACACACTCACACTAAATTCTTCTATTTGCACTCTTCCCAAAAAAATCAAACAGTAAAAAAAATGGGCGAAAGAACTTAATAACTAAACTCTGAACTGATATTTTTAATCTAAAACATTTAGTCTTTTAAACCAAAAGAAAACATTGAAGTGGGACATCAGTGTTTGGATCTGGATCTGGACCGTCTCGTATCGTCCACCATTCAGCTCTCAGCTGAAGTGGATCTTGTCTTGTGAGGTAACGCCACGCTGCTCGGAGCGGTGTCGCAGAGCCACTGACCCCCCCCCTCTGTGCAGCTGACACAGTTAGAGTGATCTCTGACTTTGCTGTTCACAAGTCCTGCTGTTTCCTCGTCTGGCTCGAACAGAATTCCTTCTTCAAATAAACAGCGTTGTGCCTTTTGTTGAACAGAACACATTCACAAATTCCTCCTCAAGACTGGGTCAAAAAACACTTTAAAATTTAACAACTTTTTCCCAGCGAATGTGACCTTTAGACTTATGAGTTATATAAATGCGCTATAATGCTGATATATTATACATATTATAATATAAACTCCATGTAGAACCTTTCAGCTGGAGTTCTCGTCTGATGTTTGGAGTGTCTGAGAATTTGACTGTAGACAGTAAAGTCTCAGACTCAGCTGAGGTATCTGAACATCCTCATGGATCTCAAAGTGGATGTTCTCAGTTTTCTGACATCTTCATCCAGGATTCATGTCGTCTGTAAATAGAACAGATAGTGAACGTCTCACGTCTGCACCAGTTCTGTGAAAAATAATCATGTTTTTTTGCATTTCTGTGTTTCCAACTAGTGACAAACTAGTGCAGCTGAGTGAGTTTACCCGAGACAGAACTCTTTATTCATCATGAGTTCTGAGTTGCAGTTACAGTTCATCAAAAGAAATTCATCTACTTACTTTAGAAACATTTTATCCTTAAAGGTCCTGTATCATGAAAAAACAACTTTTTGGAGCTTTTAACCATGTTGTGATGTTATTTCTTTATTTAAAAGACCTCCAGAGTGGTTTTTGGCTTAATTTGTGCATTCCTGAGTAATCCTGCTGAAACCTGCGCTCTGAGCAGCTGCTTTACTCTCTCGTGTAAAACGGCTGAATTTGAACCCCGTTACATCACAGTGTCGTATCAGGAAGTTCCTGACCAATCCCTGCTGCCCCTGTAGAAGATACGAGGTGAGCTGCGAGAGTCCGAAACAGTTTGTCAGGAGCTCATCACGGCAGATGTCTAACCTACAGCCCAGAGTTCCCACACTTCAACCACCTGCTGCTCTATATTAGCATGAGCTGCTAATAAAGACTTATCAACTCGACCCTGCTAATCACATATCAGTATGACTCCAGCTTTACCGCTGAGCTCCACGTCACCGCAGCCCGTCCCACCACCGGATAAAAGACTCAGTCACTCACCCTGCCAGCGCTCAGTCATACGTCCCGTTTGCCACGAGCTCCTGTTAGCCTCCGTGCTGCAGTTTAACCGCCTCAGTAATCAAGCCTCAGACCTGTCCCGGTCGATCTCTCTCTCTGTCCGCCTCGTTGTTGGCTACTACGTTCGCTGCCTCCAGAAACCCGCTCCTCGCCTACGACCTGTCTCACTTCACCCGTCTGATCCCAGTCTTGGTGTCATCTTCCAGGTCGGATCGCATCCAGTCGCGAGTGGACCGTCCTTCCCTCCAGACGCTCCTCACCACCGAGCGTCCTCTGAAAAATTAGCACCTCCATTTTGTTGTATTTCATGCTAAAAACTTCTCATCGAAAATGTGCATTTGGCTGCGAGAGTTACAGAAGTTTATTTAGTGTTTCTAAACAGCCCAATCGCACTCACAGTTGGGAGGCGGGGTTTTAGGTAAACCGAGCGTTTTTACTTCCTGGTCAAAGAATAACTCGAGAATATAAGTTATATTTCAGGACAAATGAAGTGAATATAACTCAAACAGTGAGGTTTTATCATATATGTGCCGATCCCAGACGTTGAAAACTGTAAAATAGCATGATACAGTCCATAGAGACCCTTCCATTAAAATGTTTTTTCTGAGGTTTCTGTTGAATATTTTAGCTCCACAGGTGTTCTTACCTTCATACTGGGTGTGAAAACAGGTCAACAACTTCTCTTTCAGTTTTAATCTCTCAAACTACGCAGGTGGTGATAAAACCCGAGTTCTCCCGAGTCTGAACGGTCTGTATCTGTTTCGTCACAACTCCTTTGTTCGTTAGTATTCATCAGCTCCCGCAGTTGAAACCACGCCTAGCATGCTGCTAGCTAAAAGCTGTTAGCATAAGACGTAGCAAACAGGAAGAGAGAACATCTGCTGTTGCCATGTGCAGCGGGGCAGGAAACAGTATACCTTGCTCTCATAGGCTTGTTTGTTAGCCAATCAGAGTCCAGCAAATTCACATAATGAATATTAATGAGTTGCAGCCCGAAGCCTGATGTATCTTCACGCAAACAGATTGAAAGGTCTGTTAATCAGTGTTTCCTGACATTTTTTAGATATAAAATGTTTCGTATTACTGGTTAATACTTAAATAACCAAAAAGTCATAAAATTTGTATGAAATGGCCTCTTTAAGATTCTGCTGTTGTTGTTTTCTTGTTCTCTTCTTTTTAATCTGCTGTATTTTTTGTAGAGACATTGAGCTCCATGTCTGAACAGATACGAGGCATCAATAAAATCTAACAGGAAGAAATCATGTTCAGGATAATGTTCCTAAATTCAAGAGATATTTTTTTTACCTTCCAGACTAGCCGTGTATGTTCCTCATTTCTCTCAAGAAATATTAATTACATTTTTTATTAATGCAGTAACTCAGCTGATGCTTGTTTTTTCTCCCTGACATATGAATACCACCAGATTTCTGAGGATGTAAGTATCAGATTTTAAATGAGACAAACAGCCTGCAGTTCTTGTGCTGTTTACGGCGGCAGGGCAGGTTTTCCTGATGCATTTAGTGGAATAAACACAATCCAGAGTGAGTTTGGACCTCAGTATCTAGTAAATCAAATGTATTTATGAAACACATTTAAAAACCACTGCTGACGACCAAAGTGATGAACATAAACAGAAGACATAACTAATCGATTTACTCAGTGACTGAATATAAATCTAGTACAAGTACACACTATTTACCATAAAGTGATGAATTAATAAACTGATTTAGTCGAACATGATCTGAAATAACCACAAATCTCCAGCCAAACCTTGTTCTGGTTCTGGTGCTTTAGGACTTTGTCCTTTATAAAATTTAATGAATGTAAAGTTGTAAATATTCAAAATGTTTTTTATTTTATTCTTTCTTACTGGAAACATGAAGTTGTTTGATCATTTTCTATCTGAACTCAACTCACCAGTTAATCTGCTGATTGTGGAGTCGATATGACTCTTATTCTATAAACTTTTCTATTTTTATTCTCTTTCCCAGCATGTTTTGAGTGTGATACTGACATGTAAATGTCATTTTTATCTAATGTAACAAAATCTCCATTTTAAATTTGTTGCGTTATAATAATAAAATAAAAAAACATCTCTGTGATAAGTTGTTGTTTTGTTCTGACTCATTTAAAGGCAGTTGTTTTAGTATTTACATGGCAGATGTCTTTGACCTGATTTGTCCTTTGTCTTTGTCTTTGTCCTGACAGTGTGGGGTTATGGTTTCCTGGCTGTCACTGTCATCAACCTGGCGTCTCTTCTTGGCCTCCTGCTGATCCCCTTCACCAAGAAACCTTATTTTCCCAAAGTTCTGACTTATTTCATCGGCCTGGCTATTGGGACGCTCTTCTCTAATGCTGTACTTCAGCTGATTCCAGAGGTTGGTGAGGTTTAGAGTCAAATGTTTCATCAGCTTGAGAATAGAAGTTTCATGTTGTTGAACTTCTTTTGATCCACAGGCTCTGGGTTTTGATCCTAAAGCAGACAACTATGTAGCAAACGCAGTTGGGATATTTGGAGGATTTTACATCCTGTTTTTTGTAGAAAAGATCCTCAAGATGTCTCTCCGCATCAACCATGAGGTGAGAGACAGATGTAGTAAGTTTGTAGGTACAAACTCATTTTTATATGTTTTAATTTGCTCTTAAATTGCTTTGATTGATTTGCTGGTCTGGTTTCTGTTGTTACTTCAGTGGATTGTGCATTTTTATTTGTTTAATATCTTTTATTAAATAGAAGGTAAAATACCATTAATACCATTGTACCTTTCAGTCTTCTGTTTATACAAAATTAAAATAATAAAGCTGAAATATTGAATAAAGACATTAAAATAGAGTGTTTGGACAGACATTAAAAGTTTCCTAATGATTGTGAAGATGCAGAACTAAATATGTGATTAGTTTAACTGCTCTTTGTTTTTAGAGTTAATGGCATCATGTTAATTTGATGCACTGAATATAAAGAATCTTTATCTTATAATCAGAATATTCCTGATTAACACTTGGCTTCATTTGTTTTATATAAAACTGCTGTTGAAGATATTCCTGTATTACAGACACACCTGATGATGGGATTTTATTACTGATTGTAGTACAAGTACATTGTTTACATGATAACAATCAAAATGGGCATTTTGATAACAAGTATTATAACAAGGCTGGTGGGATTGTCCTGCTATCAAATGAAAGAAAATGATCATGATTTTTTAAACAAAATTAAGGGAATCTATTTAGTTTTGATAAACATTAAAACTCATTCCAAATTTAAAATCTTTTTTTCTCTCATTGGATTTCAACTCAGTTTAAACATTGAATCAATTCTTTAAAGCAATTTATTGGGTCGTTATCATTTCTATGTGCAGTTAAAGGTGATCTCAGCTCTGTGAAGGGGCTTTTTCAGTGAAACTGAGGGTCTAACATGATTCTTCTGTCTGTTTTAAGCATGGTCACAGCCACTTCAATTCTGCAGAGCCCCCTCTAGAAAACTATGTCTCTAATGGAGACATGTGGGGGACAAAGGACTCTGTAGTTTTGACCAGCATTGCCACCATCACCACTGATAACAGCAGCCTGAACCTTGAACCCCCACATGCAAGTGTGACACATTCTCAGGTACTATTCAGTTTATTTAAGAAAAACTACAACTGTGTAATAATCAAGATATTTGATGTATTTACAGAATGTTTCATTATTATATGGGAGTAATTTATTGATCTTTTGTCACTGTGTCATATGAAGGAATCTAATTTGAAAATGTTAAATAAACATACGAGTGACAGAAGGAGCTCATGGAGTGAAACTAAGCTGTTGGCCTTCAGTCTCTCCCACTATAGTAAATGCTGGCTTTGTAAGACGAGGGCACAAAGACTCTTTGTTTGTCTGTGGCTTGTAAAAGCTCCATTTCGCCTCTTCAGAGTGATTCCAACCAAATGCCAAGATCTCTGTGCATGTACCTGTTCTAAAATTCCCTAATATGAGCATGTGACTAATAGAATTTTTGTGGTAAATGTATCTTGTTGATTTGTAAAAACCTTTTCTGTAGTTTATATCCAGCATCTGTTACATGTTGTACACAATAATTTATATTATAGTTTGGTAGAAGGTGTTTGGCTCACTGCTAGTGTTTCTGAAGGTTTTCTTCAATGAGAATCAATGACTCCAGAACTGACATTCCTGTTTAGACTCGTTTGTTTAGACCTGTTCTAATGGACTACTAAATCCTGTTGCAGGGCAGGATCTAGAAAGACGAGGCCCCTAGTGCTACTTTAATGATTTCGGGCATTATAAATATTATTTCTTTAACATACAAATTAAAATAATAGTTTTGTGTGCTCCTGCTTCATAGTTTCAGATCATACAGAATAACTGCTTAGTACACAGACTTTTAGCAACATAGTAACTAGAATACAGTAACTAGAGTCTGAAGCAACTTAAATCCTCAACTGGTCATTTCTGTACGAATCACAAGTGGAAATGACATATTTATTTTTCTTGAACTAAATCATTTATTTTTCATGGTAACAAGCAAAAAAGTCCAAATACAAAAAAACAATGAGTCAAACAACCGCTAACACTGCAGCACTCCTTCATAAAGCATGATCACTTTATCCCAATGTGTTAATATCACACAGGAAATTATAACAGACTTATGATTTATACATTGCTAAAAAAATGCTAAATTCTGAGCCAAAAAATATGAATAATGATTAATAATGTGTGATATTTTTTGTAAAAGTTACATCCAGGAAAAGTATTATTTGTGTTGATCTTAAGATGAAGTTGAAAATACAGCAAAGCTGCATCACATGACATATTGAAAAGAATCTCAACATTTGTAGACGACCCCTAAAAGTGAGCAGCGAGTACACAGGTGAGCTACCTGTAACCTGCATTCAGCATCAGGTGAATCTGCAACGTGGCTGAAGATTCTCCTGAATATCTGTTGAATATCCAAACTAAAACTAACGTCACTGCGGTCGAGGTGGCAGAAGAAACAATGAGAAAGACTCGTGAAACTCAATAGAAGAGGCTGTTTGGATGGTTTTGTTCAAAACATGATGAGGATGAATATTTTCCTGCCTGTTGTTGAAGCTTTGGAGGAAAAAAGTAATTGTCTGTTTTGGCTGAGTTTGTCTGAGTCAATTTTTTTGGTGCTGTTCGGTATGAAGTCTAAAAGACTAAAAGAAATCAGATACTTTATGATGTAAAGTCTGATGTCAGAGAATGTTTTGCCTGAAGTATGAAGCTGTTTTTCTTCAGTCTGAGGATGTCCTTAAATGAACACCGTACATTAGAGGAAAGCATTGAATTTAATCACATCTGTAGTGCACGTTTGTTGCTCTATGACGTCTGTAAGAGGAAGCAGTAAACTTGGTCCTGCTGACTGGCTCTCTGTTTCAGATTACGATGAACACCAAGTAAGAAATAAGCGATGATTAGCATAAGCCCTGATAAATAAAACTCTTCCCAGTGACATTGGTTTGCATGTTTTTGGTAATATGTAAAATAAGGTGTTTGCAAAACAAAGATGGGGCCCAGGGCTAATGCACCTGTAAACCCTTTGGAATGTTTGGGTTTGTCCTGATGGTCTTTGAGTTTAACTGAACTAAAGTCAAAATCTTTTCTTACTGATGTCCCCAAACAGACCAGCTGAAATGGACATAAGCTGTTGCAGTTATGTAACATTACATAAAGAAGAAACAGTTACAGCTCACAACATTGGCTGAGTTTCAATTTATATTCTGAACAATAATTTAAAAAATAATAATTACAATTTTTTTAATATTGTAGGTTATTTGAACTTTGGCAATGTGTTTTATTTGCTTTGTTATGATCAAATACTAGCATTACATGGAGCTATACACCTTTAACCTTTCACTGTTGTAGGATGTCCAGGTCTCTGGTGTGATGTGCCACTGGCTTCGTGGGCAGCGCATCACCAACATCAAGACGGTGGCGTGGATGATAACCGTGAGCGATGCACTGCACAACTTCATAGATGGTCTGGCCATTGGTGCATCGTTCACTGTATCCATACTGACTGGGTTCAGTACATCCACTGCCATAGTCTGTGAGGAGTTTCCTCATGAGCTGGGTTAGTGATAATGAACCACTATACAACTTTTTGAAAATGTTAGTCTTTGTGCCAGTATTTAGAAACTCTGTTAAAACAAACACTGATCACAACCCCACATTTTTTGCTAAATTATGATCAAAGTGACATACATACCTTTTTTGTAGTGAGGATTTCCTATAGCTTCTTTAATGCAACTTTAAGTCAGCCTTATAAGGATCCAGCGTTTGTAGCCCATTTGGGAGTTCATGGCCCGGTGGATGGCTTTGTCCAATATTTTCCACCAACGAGCACAATGAAATACTGTTGCTTCCAGAAAGTTACACTTACCTTTCGCTTTTCATGATGACTGGGGCAACATGATGCAACACCTTGAAAAAGGTGTTACAGACCATCTGGAGGTA